>VXBB01012975.1:258866-401750 GCA_013399915.1 Illadopsis cleaveri
TTTTTTTTTAATAGCAAATTTCAAATATAATCCTTGGTCCAGCAGAATTTTTGAGTTCCTTGTTCTGCTATGTTTTCATGTGACTCTTCTGTTTCTAAAATGCTTTTGAATAAAATATTAGATTAGGAAAAGTACAATATATGCATGAGAAGTATAAAAATATTTGGGAACAGTACCCAATCAGCATAAACTATCATATGCCATGAGGATATATGATAAAATATCCACATAGTAACAGAGTAACAACGCTGACATGCACAGTTGAGTCTACAATACTCTTTATCATGTGGAATTAATTTCATTTGTTCTGCTACACTGCTTGAATTTAAAGCTCTAAGACCACAAAATCCATTAGACTGAATAAAATAAAGACTACTGCTTAAGACATTTGTCTTTAAAATCTGAAGTGTTTATTTCAGGGTCTGGTCAGTAGAATTCCTCTTAACTCACAAGTTAATCATTTTTTGCTAATGTAATATTTTCTGATAGTGTAATTGCCCCAGAGCAGGAAGATGAAATCCACAGCTCTTATTCTCCACATTGTTATAGTTCATTTTGAAGTTGGGCATCTACTCTCATTTAGAGTTAATTTTATCAATTTATTATTATTATTATTTATCTATTCTCTTTTAGGTTAATTTTTTAACCTCTGAGCCTGATATTACAGTCATCCTAAGCTAGTTAAAACCCACCACTCTGCTGCATTTGTGATTTTACAAACCTCCCAGAACTGGAAAACCAGGCTACAAACCAGTTCTGAAGCACTCAAGCCCACAGCACACTGAAGTAGTGCCAACACTACATTTGGCTCAAAGGAATTATGTTCTGAGCCCATAAACATTTAAAAAACAAGGCAGACTAAAAAAGCAGCATAGATGACTAATGCTCTGCACAGCTGCTTAATCTTGGCCAAACATGAAAAAGTAGGATTAATGACAGTTTTCCAGATAACAAATTTACATTTGTTTGTGTTCCTATGGTTAAAGCCAGGCAGCAACTGTTATAGAATATCCAGCAGCTTAGGAACAAAACAGAATTCAGAATGAAACTAAACTGTCTTGAAAACAGAGCTAGAATATAAACATACCTTAAATAGTTTAAAATTAAAATAATTTTTAAAAAATTAAAAGGAAATTTGTTCTGTTCTGTTCCAGTTACAAATTAAAGGATGACATCCTATGCATCTCCTAACTCTTTTAATAATTCAATATCAGAGCAGCAGTATCCAGTAAGCAACCCATAAATAAATACTAGATACCAATAATATTGGCACTTAATAAAGGAGAGATGAACACTAGGAAAAGGAAAAATTCTAAATAAAATCTTACTATTCTACTACATTAGACATTCTCTCACTCCTAAAGAAGAGAAAAAGATAATATAAAGTAACATGCTCTTCTACAAGCTACCTGACTACTCATTAAACTAAGTTTATTAATTTGTAATACCTAGATTGAGCCATTGCTCTTAACTGAATACTCATTAACCTTAGATACACTATTCCATAAAAATCAGCCTCTTCCTGAATCTTTCTGACCTGGGATAATTTTTATAATTTTTCTCAATACACAGAATGCTCCACAGTAATTCATTTGCACCTCAACTGGGCACTAGACTTAAAATCAGGTATCTCAATGACAGCAATGCCTAGACCTCTGTTCTCCTCAGCATCCAACAATTTTTCAAGAAAAGCGACCTCACAATGCCAGTGCTGGAGTCAACAGACTGCAGCAGCTCTGACTTCCCTGCTGATGAAGAACCATCTATGACTGCCAAATATTTAGATACACTTAGTGTATCACAGATCCAAGCAAGACAGGAAAAGACAAAACATTCTCAAACAACCCTTTAGCTTTATCTCTTATGGCATCCAGTCCAAAGGACCTAGAGCCCATCAATCTTCCTGAGCAAACAGCAAGACCTCCTTACCTCAAATGCACTTTTCATTCTATTTAATCTTTTAACTGAAATGTCTTTGCAGCAAACAGAAATCAGGGCCACGGAGACCCAGACCTGGACCAGCAGAAACAGCCAAACAGCAGCACTGCTTAGTTTCTGCTGGTATGGATATGACTGTAATGAGCACACTTTACCCATGCTGGGCTTTTCCTTGTTCTGGAGCAGCACACAAATTGATCTCACAGCTCTCACTATAGGACATTTCATTCCTCCAGTTCAACTTTTTAAGGCAAATACTAAACACTGTTTCTGCATATACCTGAGTAGCATTCAGACTTCATTTTACAGTAGTGTGTGTTGTCTAACCTCCAGTGCTTTCATCTCTCTGAGCTATAGAAAATCACACTATTTCATTAAATTCCCTGCTTTAATTAGCCACCTGGGTACCTTGGCCACAAAGCTGGTAATGTCAGCCAAAAATAAGTGTTACATGTTAGTATAGCCTTTACTCTATTTCATAAAGGGTTTTTTTTTCCCCTCAAAGCATCCAAAAAATGCAGACACGCAAAATACTCCCAAGAGCAAAATCTGTAACATTTTCTAAAAGAATATGTCTCTGCAATAATTTTAATCACTTTAAACAGCATTGCAATGGGACCAGCTGTCTGCAAGTCAATCAAAAAATTCTCCTGTGTGCTAGGAATCTGTGCTCCTCAGCAAATAAAAGATAAAAAAATCAGACTGCAAAAAATGTTTTCAGGGAAACAAGAAAAAAAAAAATCAACCCCAAATAAAACCAACCAGATCCATTTTATGAAATACAATTTATTCAAAACAAGTAATCTGTATAAAATAAGAAATCCTCAAAAATATGTTTTAAAATTCAATATAGTATACCAATTTTAAATAAAGAAACATAACCCAATATTCTAGGCAGGCACTGGGTAGAATCATCATCATTACTTGAAATTATTATCTCTTTCTCCTTCATAAACAGTCCACACTTTTACAAAGAATTCATGTATGTGATCAATGAAACAAATCTTAACATTTCACTGGGCACTCTGGGTCTCAGCAGCTAGTCATGCAGAAGACCTGATCCTGTAAATCCCAACCATGTGAATGTCCATCCCAAATGACATCACTTCAGTGAGACTCAGTAGAAACATTCCGAGCAGTTCAGTTCTCACTGTCTGCAGAATCTATGCAGGTGCTTCACTGAGTCATGACTAAACCAGCATAGGGGTAATGCTTCAAAATTCAGGTCTAATTTCATTGAAATCCAAAAGCTATAATTTTATTCAGATATAAGCAAGTTAAGTACTGTTTCTGGCATTTTCCTGGAATACAAATGCATTTGCTACTACCTATCTATAGTCCTGTGTTGGACTCTTTAGAGACTAAAATCACCACAAGAGATGTTAAGAGGGGTATTGACAGACACATTCCTGACACAAGCAAGGACACTGCTTGTTCAATTACAGCCCAGAGATGGATTTTACTGTAGAAAATAGATATTGTCATGATAAAAAACCTCTACCTGTGACAGGCTGAATTTTTAAGATAATGAAGAAAAAAATCTCCAACAAAAGCAATTTTTTCTAAAAGAAAGCCCTCATGCTTGACTGCTGAATTGATTTAATAAGCAAGACTAAAGTCACTGTAAGTTTTATAATATATTAATAAAAAAAATAAGCAGTGACTTCCTGTGCTGTCATTTGCATTTAAAACTTTCACATTGTTTTTTTTCTGATCCAGATCATATAATCTAAAGAATTATTAATGTCCAAGACATCTTCTAAAATCCGATGTCTCCTTATTCTTAGCTTATTTTTCTTTTGTTACCTAATACAATTATCACACTAACAGCAAATTAAATACCTTAAATGAATAAACAAAAGTAAATATCCCAACCAGTAAGAAATTAATTGGTCTATCAAATTTAAACATTGAAAGCAGAAATACTCCTACAGTCAAAGACCCTTTAAAAAGCTCACAGATTAATACAGACCACTACATAGGCACTAGGGAGTAAAGTGTTTTGAATGAAAACTTCTTAAAGGAGAAATAAATAATAAATAAATAAGTATTCCTTGGTTTTGCTAACATACTCAAAAGAAAACAAACAAAATCAAGATTTTTTAACATATCTGTTTTCATAAAGACCACATCACTTGGGAGGAATACTTCGCTCCAAATCTCAAGGAATTCCTTTATTTGCATATCTGACTAACCTATTCCAAAGCAGAAAATCTAGCAGACCTTATTCCTTCTCTTTTCCTTTTCTCTTTAAAAGAACCACATTTTCCCCTCTCACTTCCCACTGAAAAGGAGCAGGAGCAAGACTTCAGCTCCCTTTACAACAGCTTAAACCCCTGACCAGTGCGACAACATCATCTATAACCCCACAAAATTTCACTTTTGTAATTGTGCTATTTGATCTTGTAACTAAAAAAATCTATTCTACAGTGACATAATGGGATGTAGCTGAGCTTCCTTAGCACGTCTCTTATCATTTGGGATGAGAAAGCAAGCTGGAGTGGATGCCCCCTGGAGAGACAGGAAAATGTTATCAGCCTGTGCCTGGATCTCCCCTGCTGCCAGGAAAGCTAATGGCACATTAAGACCTTCCCATAGGAACAAAGCTTATGAAAATTGAGTAAAATTTTGGTGCCTTTTGAGCAAGAGAATTTGGAGGCAGGAAATTCTCTCTGGTTAACCTTGGCCAGACTGACTTTATCTTTAGGTAATAAAGGCCACTATTTTCCACATGCCTGAGAAAACACTATTGCAAGAAATTAATATTATCTCTGACTGAAGAAGAATGTTTGCTCTTCTTTCTGCCATTCACCTGATGCTGAGATTATGACAAACTCCACATCACAGTTCATCTGCTCATCTGAACTGGGAAGTACCCTTCTGTGTTCTCTCCACATCTCTTTGATAGAAAGAACTGGAAACAAAATGACCAACACAAGCATGGGACAAAAAAACCCCATCCAAACCAAGTGAAATTAAAATATTTTTTAAATATCTAAAAAAACACCCCCATTTAATTCCTGTATCCCTAATTCTCCAGTTGAACGCAAAAAGGCCATCATGCCCAGAATTAGCAGCTAAGATAAATGAATTTTAGTATATTCAACATTTTCATTACATTCCCAGCTCCTGTTACTGACAGGTTACATAACTATTTCAGTTTCACCCAAAGGAGCAGGCTTGTAGTCTGCAGAGACCTGTAATTCTCAAAAACCCCTTCTACCCATTCCTTTACACTCCCCCTGCTTTAAAATCTCATCATTTCAATTGCCTGAAGGCTGGCTTCAGGTTTCTTAACTCATATTAGGACAATTTTTCAGTGAGACAATTATTTTGCCTCTAATGCACCACAAAAGAATATTATTGTCCTGGGACAACCGAGAACTCTGCCTGGTAGAAATAAAGCAAGCGTCACAGAAGTCACTGAAACATTTCTCACCTCAAAGGCAAAAATGTGGGAGGAAGGGTTTACCTAACACACACACTCTGGGAAGTTTTCCAAAATCTTTATTTAAGAAGTGTTTAGTCTGACACAGTTCCCTCCAAAGCCCTGGAGAGATGCTAGAAATATCCACGTGAGGATAATGCATGAATGAAAGAGACATACTAAAATCCTGTTCCAAACTGTGGTTCATGTCACTTTGTCTCAAGGCAGATCTGCACTGCAAGCACAGAAACCCCGACCCAGAGCACTGCACTGCTCTCTTCCTCAGCACATTCCTGCTGGGTGACACTTCACATAACATGTGTGAAATTCGTACCACAAGACTCATCTGTCACACATCTTTCTCCTGCACCCAGGACTGTCGTGCGTTTTCTTCTGATGTTCTTCTTTTTTTAAAAAAAAAGGCACTTGCTGATGACAGCACACTAGATGAGAAGGATATTTGATCTGATTTAATACAGCAATTGCTTGCTCAGCTATTTTATTAATTGAGACCATTAGCAATAACTGTAACCAGTTACTGGAAATAGTTTGTTGCCTGAAATTTGCAACCAAGAAGTTGCAGCCCTGCTACTGCAACTACCCCATCAGGTCCTTCCCAGCTGCAGTCCAGAAAAGCTTTTTCCTTTAAAATACCAAACCAACAAAGCATCTCCACACAAACAAACACAAAACAAACAAACAAACAAACAAACAAATTTTAAAAAGCTCCACCACCTCCCAGCTCTTTCCAGATTTTCTCTGCATCCAACTGCCCCACAGCATGTCCAGCCCAGCCTGACAGCAATCAGGATCACATCTCCTCTGCAGCACTCCACATTTCATTGCAATTTCCTTCTGGATCAAATCTTTTGACTGCAACTCCTGACTCACCCTAGAAGTTCTCAGGATCAATCCAGCCATTATCATCCATTATATAAATTATGCTTTCCATACTTTTGCAGTAACTTCTTCAGACCTCCAAATAAATCAGGTACATTTTGTATGATTCTTGTTTAGACATACAAACTTCCCCTTATTATAAATTCAGATCAGAGCCCCATCACGTTGCCCAGGCATGCTGCTCCTGCTTTGTGAAAGCAAACAAAAGAGTGGAAGGAGTGGTTCCACCAACAGCCCAATTCCTAAATTTAGTGTCCCTGTCTCTCTTCAGTCACAGCTTTTTGAGGGCAAGCTGTGCTATCTCACAGTGATTCTTCACTCACACACCTCTCCACCCTGCACAGGGAACCCTGACAGCACTGAGCCCAGGCAGTCACCAAGCTCCCCAGGGAGTGCTCTGGGGCTGCTTTATGCACAGGTTCAAGAGGTAAAGAAATCTGCCCCCTGGATCTTGGCCCTGAGGAAAACCAGTGGAGGCAGCAGGTCTGGAGAAGCACAAGAAATACTGGTGTCTTGAACCAGTAAGCATGAAAGGGAAGAGTAACAGCTCCTTCTGTTCTCTCTTCCCCAACACAGTTATTGGTGTCACATCCAACCAAATCCAAAGTTGATACTTCTCCTTCAGCAAGGTAGAGCTCTTTTCTCCTCATATCCACTTCATTCTACATAACCATTTACTTTACAGAGTATTTATCCTCCCAATCAAATCTCAAAAAAAGCAAATCACTGAGAAATTACAAAATATCCTTCCTTATTTAAATAATTCCTTTCTATTTTAATGTTTCCATGGCTTTCAGCAAACTGAAAGGGAAAGTAAAGAACACTGCCAAGTTCAGTAGTGAGTGGGATGAAACTGAACAACAATGCATCATCTTATCCCAGGGCCCTGTTTGTATCTTTTTATTGTTCATCACTATGATTTCTGCTTATTTTGTAATATAATATTTTCCTAATTTTTCCTCTTAAAGTAGAATATCAAAGAAATAAACTTCCTACTTTACTATTTCTTAAAAACTGAAATTTACAAAAGTTTGAAACCACACATAAAATCAGATAAATTTAAATATCATCTCAATGTCCTCTCTTTCAAAATGTTGAAATGCTAAAACATTGGTTGTGCATATGTAGCAAACAGACTAAAAGAGAATGACATGTCAGCAATCTGCCTGTTTTCCAACACGACAACTATGTTTCTCACTCAGAATAACCAGTCCCTCAGAAGAGTAATGTGTATCACAGATTCTCTCAGTTTTCAGTAGTACACTATCTCAATTTCTCCAGGGAAATTATCTTTGAACAACATATCACTCTGCTCTTGGAACCATCAAACTGACATTTGACAAAACTGTGGATGGCTTGTAGGTTAAATTTAAAACTCCACTGAACCTTCCCTTGCACATCTCACTGAGCTCTGGCCTCCCACAGAAACAATTCAGAAGGCCAACATCAGAGCTGGTGGGAAACTGTCTAGCACTGGTCAGTACAATTCACATGAAGAATATATCCACCTCCTCCTTATCTGCAGGTAGAAAAGTTTGGGGAGCATATAATCTGCTGTTAAGGTGTGGGGATGTCACTGCACTGATGGTTGTACTCAGAATATTTGTACCTTGTACAGGCAGGTGCACATGGGGGCATTATGCCAATGTATTTGATTTTCTTGATTATCATCAGTATCAACAGCCTACCATGTTATAAAACACATGCAGCATTCTTCTAACCATAATAACCCCACAGGAGCATGGATGACTAAAAAGACAGTGAAGAACATACTGATCAGCAGAAATTATGGAAATTAAGAGATCTGCTTCTTAAATTAAATTTTGACCTTAATGAAGATTCAAGCTGAGAAAACTTAACACTTCACTGAATTCCCACAATAAATTCTAATCATACTCTACAACTCATCTGGGACTCTAGGGATGGAAATTGGCAGGGTTATGAGGACAGGTTGCTTCAACAAGGTCAGTTGGTTTTTTAGGTCAACGAAACACAACAGAAATTGCACCTTCAACTGCTGAACAAATGTTTCTGCATACCAATCACCAAATTTCAGTGAAATCAACCAGAATGACAACCACATAGCATAACACCTTTCTTTAAGCTCCCTTGAGCTAGACAGATTTTCAATCAATGTTGAGTATAGTTCTGATAGAAATGCAAAGTGGTCACATTCAGACAGTAATTTCATCATGGCCAACTCCATAAGGCATTTAATTAACTTCTGGAAGAAAGAAAGATTCTGAAAATAAATTGTTGAAGTATTTTCACAATTTGGGTGTAATAACAAACCCTTCAAGCACATAAAAATGTGCTTGAAGTAGATAGACAGCAAATTTAGGGTTCATCCAAATCTTTGCTGCCACCGATAAGCCTCAAATTTCAGAAACAAAACTTTTCAGCTGGAAAGAAACTTGTGACATGCACTAAAGTACATTGGGGGAAAAAAATCCTGTGTCAATCTTTTTGCAATAAGCCATCTTGACTTGTGCAGTTTGAAGACTTCTCTGACATGTCTGAACTGTGAAATGTGAATTGTGCTTGGGTTTGAGGCTGAGACCAAAACTCTCCCAAGAGAAAATATATGTTTTAAGATGTTATAAGACTTTTCTAACTTACAATTGACAGCCACCCATAAGCATAAGTAAGAAAATTAACATCAAGGCCTACTAATAGAAAAAAAAATCAACTCTATCAACTTTTACTTCCAACAAGCACCACAAGACATGTAATACTTGAAAATTTTACTCGGAAACAGTGTGCAAAGACAAATTCCAGCTAAACTAATCTACAACCTGGAAGAATTAAAAACACAAACATGACTAGATGAGCTTATATACAAACACAGCATAAAAACACATACAGTTATGTGCTGGTCCAGCAAAAACAGCTAAAAGTTTCTGAACCACTGCAACTCATATTCTGTTTTAAGCAGTAAAAGGTGTAATGGCAAAGCATTAAGAATAAGGCTCTGATCTTAGGTATAAATCTGTCTGTATACAATTGTCACTATTCATTACCTGCTGGGTTGGGTTATCTACCAAGAAGTTATTTTGAATGTTGAACTCCCTAAACAAAGATAACGTAAGCAAAACTGAAAGAAGAAAAAAATCTCAACACAAAACAACATATGAATTGAATATGTTGTTAATGAACATTTTTTTCTTATAGGCATTCAAGAAAAAGATTCATTTACTGGAAAGTTTCTGGTCTAGAAATGAAATGACCAAAAACTTCACAGTAGGGACAAGCAGAATAAAAACAACAAAATACAAACAGAAGTTAATAATGTGGAATCAAAACAACCAAATAAATGAAGCATCAATGAAAACCTTCATTGTGGAAGGAGCATTAAGTAGGAGAGCAGAAAATACTGACCTGGAAGTCAAGCTGGTTGGAGTAGGGATGAAAGCAGCAGTTTGGAGAAAAACAGATAGGGAGGAAGACAGCAAAAGAGAATAAAGGGAGGAACACATTAGTTCTTTAAAAATATAACAAGCAGATGTTATATTAACAGATTATCACAAAAAAAAAAAAAAGAAAAAAGAAAAAAAAAAGGAAAGGGACGGGAAGGAAGAGCAAGAACTGAAATGAAATTTCTGCAGAGCTATAGTCTTCCTGTACACCGAAGAAAATAAGCTTTAAAACAAAAACTTGTCATGGGTGGACAGTGGAAAGACATCCATATTTATAACCATCCAAATTCCAAATTCATATACACATCAAATAGAACAAATAAATTGGATAAATACTGGTAGCATTTGCTGCCACACAAACATCTCATCATATGCCACAAAGTCTTTCATTTGAACTGTCATAGGCTGGTGACCCTCATTCATCAAGACTTTCAATGGGAGTCAAAGCAGCTAAACAATGTGGCAACTTGTTTAAAGTTTGCAGAGCACTGTAGTTGATAATCAAGGATGAAGATCTGGCACCCCACCCAGGAAATGCAGCCCTTTCCAAAGCTGGCAGCAAATTTTTAATTCAGTATGAAGAAGAGAATTAATACTTCAGCACTGAAAATACTCTGATTTTTGATAATTTTATTTGTTAAAAAAAATACCTAACACATCCTTTTCAAATAAGTAAGGCCAAAACAATCCCCACCCAGCTAGCCTAGTCCTTAAATCTGTTCCTGACACACAGCATTTTGTGCATTTAGGAAAAGTAGCATATTTAACAGCCATAAAAGTACTTTTTTTAAAAAAGTAATTATTCTACCTGCTGTTTTGTCTCTTGTGCAATGACTTGTCACTGCTGTGTGGACTTACCTTCAAGAGAATTCAAATCCCAATCAATTCAGAATGAATTAATTGTAGTCTGAATACCCCAAGAGCTTGAATACACATCTATAGTGTTACATACACACTGCATACAAGTAGATAACAACAAAAAAAACCCTTCCTGTTTAAGTACAAACAGGTTTGTCTCATACCTAGCAAAATATTTTTAAATGGACTTTTATATTGTTGCAATCTTTGCTGAGAAGCTACATTTAGCCAAGCAAATGACCAAGTATCTCACATACCACTGGAGAAAAGTGGATACCAGACTTTGCAATCCTCATCACGTAGTCATCACTTTCTTTCTCTCTTCAGTCTAAATTTACCAATGGATAATTTATACTGTATTCTGTTCCAGTGCTCCTTTACTGAAATCACTCTGCTTTCCCTGCAGTGCTTACCCCTTCCCATATTCATACAGAACAAGCATCCCTACAGGGCTTTGTTTTGCCAGAGAAATAAACCACTGTTGCTTAGACTCCTCCCGTGCCATGAGCACTTCATTCCTTCTTACCAGCCCTCCCTGCACCTGTTTCCAGTTTTAATTCAACTTCCTGGCCTATGCCTGGTCAGAGGTACACAGCAGCATTCCACACAGAGCCTTTGCAGCACCTGATCACCTTAGTACCTTCCCATCCTTACTGCAGATATTTATTCTGACATAGCAGGATTCACTCCTCATTATTTTGATCTCTGTTTCATTATTTAGATGGCTCATAATGACACAGCCATAAGAAAATTCACCCAATGTTTCTTTTCCTGAACTGTATTTTAGGATTGTCGTTGATAATCCTTGATATCCTTATCAGGCAGCCTTACTGGTCCTAACTTCACAAACATGCATTTTATGCCATTGAATTTCACTTCATTTTGTGATTCAAACTCTCTCTCACATTTCATAAATGTACTTCTCATTCTAACACCATTAATCTAAGCTTTAAACAATATACTCCTTCAATCCTGACAGTTCTGTTTCAGCTACAGCTCCCCCTCCTTGGTGAGGCTCTTTGCATTAAAACTTGAGCTGATCACTGCTTTATCCAGTTTCATTTACATTACTAAAAATCTCCACAAAAATAAAACCCAAAAAACCCTGAACCACATTTCCTTCATCAAGAAAACCAAAGAAAAACAGCAGGCTAAATTTAAGAAAATCACACTATACATTAAATGAAATGTCTTGCATTAAATGTAATATTTTGCATTTAATTTTCAACTTTTTTAATTATAAACAGATAAATTGTGAAAACTGTAATAAAAGTTGTCAATTAGCTTTAGTATAGAAGAAGGAGTAGGTTCTCCTGTGTAGAAATAAGAAACGGTAAAATACAAAGTTAATATAGAGAGAGTAATTTAAGAAACAGACTAATGTGATTTTATAGGAGCAGTAATATTAATCTAAAGTGATGACACTCAGGAGTGTGATAGTTTCTGAGCCAAGAAAATCACATTAAAACCAAAAGAATTACCATTCATATGAAGACTTCTTCATAATAATTAATAATGTTCATCTGTCAGGTAGCAAACACTTATAAATTTAACTGCCCATATCTCAAAGCAGATATTTCTGCCCCTGAGTATTTGACACTTCACGTGTCAATACTTTCTGACTAGTAGAACATTAGTATTCATCATCTTGTTTTAACTTTTGTTTGAATTTGTAAATGCTAACTTTATTACAACCATTTTTACTTTTCAAACTTATTTATGCAAGCACACCTCATTATGCTGAAGAATTTATATGTGAATATAATAAATATTGTGAGGATACCACAACTTGCAATAGTCCAGATTATCACTTCCTCAGAAATTCATGTTGATATATTTTGAAAACTTATGATGCAATTCTCTTGCAATGTAAAGATGGTGGCATAGCAGTGAACATGGATCCCAGCAAGCTACGAATGAATAAATGCATTTTAATATCACATTCCTTTTCCTACAGGACCCCGGAGATGCCCTTGCATCTGAAGTTTGAGGAAATGTCAAAATATGCTAAAGGTCCATAGCAAAGTTTAACCACATTCCAAGTACAGTACATCCTCTTCAAAATCTGTGTTCACTCAGCAGTACCACATTATTTTCTGAAAAGTTATTTCAGGGTCAACACCCTCATCAGCAGTAACAGACTAGAAACTGGTGTTCCAAAACTTCACTGCTAAGAGTAGAACAAATTTGAAAAGAAAATGAACACAAAAATAGAAAATTCTCTCCATTGCATCACCCATTACAGGATTCTCAGACAATGGGAACAGATTTTATGCTGACAATGCTGTACCACTATCTCTGGACCCCTTAGTTCCTTGTGTCTTTGTAATTGGTGTTTTGTAATCATCTCAATTCAAATGAATTACTGCTCTCTGTCAATTCTTTATCTCTTTTTACATAAACTATTTAAATTAAATTAACATTTTCAGAAATTAGAGATCACAAGCTTCAGTACTTCATCATGATCATCTCTTAATTTTTTCATTTTAATATTCAACACATTTGTGATTGCTATCTAACAAAGGACTTCAGATTACCCTGTTGAACAGAAGATTGCTGTGCCTACTGTTGAGTCTGGTGTCACACAACAATTCAGTTTTATGACACAAGGAGAGGATCAGTTGCTGTTTCCACCTGGTGGCCACACCTAGTGACTGGGTCTGAAGTTGCCCCTGCACCACTGCATGGAAAAGGCAGCACTTTCTCCATCCACACAAAACCTCTGACTGTGGTATCTTTTCCAATATGCTGCTTTAGCATTTTGGAGAGAGCAGGCAGAGCTCACAGGCACAGTGCACAAAGTGACCACTCTTAATTATTCACTTCCCCTGGGACCTCCTTTACACATTAAAATAGGTGCAAACACTTGAGTATTCTAAACTCTGATGTGGTGAGAGAGACAGCTGCCAATTGAAGTTGTCCTGATGTAAATAATCAGCTCTATTTAAAATACAAATCTTCTCTCACTTTGAATTTGAGGTCTCCATTTTCATGACACTTAACCATTCCTAAACTTCACCAAACATCTGCAAAGAGTAACAAGTTTTGGCAGCAGGTAGCTGTGAAAATCATCCTCAGTAAAAGGTGCTCTACACATGATGGCTGTTTTCTGCCCCCCAAGGTAACCAACACTTCTGACATGTTCCTCTCTTTAATGCTCTCTTAGTGCTTCCTAATGGGTGCTTTGTCCTGACTGGAACTATAGCAATTATCACAAAAATAAAATCACTTTAACTTCTTTTTTGGAACCATGAAACAGTTTTCATCTGACTTCATCACAAACAATTTTATAAATTATTTGAAAACACATAATTCTTTCCAGCAAGAGTGTCTAATGAAAGGAAGAGAACAAAGAAAACAGACCAGTCAAATAAGTAGCAGGACACCATATGGGAGAAGGTTCCAAGATCTATTTAATTATAAAGAGTATGAGACAAATCCCAAATCCCTCCTCTCTCCATTATGGAAAGCCTCTACAACCTTCCCAGACACAAGACAGTCACTGCCTGGTCAACATCAGAAAATATTCTTGTGAAGCAAACAAAGACTATGGGAACACTGAGAAATAGTTACAACTATTATTAAATAGTCATGAGACAGGTTAGAAATACTTACCAATACTTTTCAGGACCTCTGATAATGACTGATGACACTCACACTCGAAGAGCCATGTGGGGACAGGTCTGATCCACCAGTTACTAAAAGACAGCCTTGCTCCCCAACAGGGTTTTCGGGGGGGGGTTGTTGTGCCTGTAAATTGCACATGACTTTTCCTATATATGCTTGTTTTATGAAGAGTATTAGAAAATGGAAGCCTTAAATTTTTCCAAAGTCAGCCAGCAGGACATGCAGTTCTCAAGCAGGCCTTCTCTGTTCTTTTACAAAGCACAAAAAATATTCTCTTAAAAACATACTCTGCTTTTAACTGCTCTGCTTCTGAAATGAAGATCAAGTAAGCAAAAATGCTACTCAATGTAAGACACATAATACAAAAATTACCTTTCTAACTCAGCAATTTTCTTATCTTTGTCATTCTTCTCATTCTCTACTTCCTTGAGTATTTCTAGAAGTCTGTCAACCTCAGCCTGAGCTTTGCCACATTCTTCTCTATAGTACGATGCCTCTTTGTCAAGCTGTTTCATTCTGTCTGCAAATTCTGGATTCATCCGTGCCTCCTCTTCAGCTTCATGAGCCTTCAGAATCAATATTTCAAAAAAGATAAGGATGACAATAACTTAAATAGCTTTAAGAGCTTTACTTCCTCAGTCTCGGAGCTCAAGTTTTCATTAAAAAGGATTATGGGTATTCCTGTCTGACGATGCTTTTCTACAGATGCATTATCAAAAGAAATGAAAATATCTACGTAGTGAAATTCTATCATCCTGAAAGGGGAGGGGATTTATTAAGGGGTTTTTTTACATATTAAAGTGACCCCATTTTAAAGGTGTTTTTTCAAATTTAAGAAAAAACTTCACCTTGTAATTCATTAAACTCATGTTAGGCTCAGTGTGTTTTGAATATATAGGCAATCTCTTAACAAAACATGTCTTCTTTCCCTATATATAAACATACCCATTGTCCATGTATAAATATACAAATACAGATACATATGTACATACTGTATATATCTGTATCACTAGATGTCTCAAATGCAGTTTGATACAAAGGATTTAAAAGAAAGAAATTGTTTTTAATGCAGAGGTGATTCTAGAAGATAAACCAATAAACCAAGAAGCTGTTGTCAGCAGACATCTTACCCAATAATCCTTTTTATCTTATCATTAATACTTAACCTGAAACATCAGAGGAACAAGCCCATTGGTGGAAACAGCACAAACCTGGCAAACACATGCATGGATGGGTGGCAGTTTCACAGACAAGAGAGAGAGCAATGGAAACAACCACAGTGCAGAGCCCAGCCCAACTCCCATCAAAGCTAATGGCAAAACCCCAATTAACTTCCATGGGAGCATGACCTGGCAGCGAGTGCTTTAAACTGTTGGCTGGAATAATCACAGACAGATGGAAACAACGATGCACTGCAACGCTGAGCCTACCCCTTGCTTCCCATTATTCCTAATTGGCATCTTGAAAGAGCAGGCAAGGAAAAAACAAGTAATTTAAGGCAGTGCACATTAAACATAGAAAATTCAGGTAACATACAGGATTTTTACAGAAATTCATGATGCTTAGAACTGAAGGTCCTCCAACTATCTTAGTACGCAGCGAAGACGTGGACTTACTTATTCCTAATTTCAGGGAATGGACAATGCAAGCAAGCAATGAAAGAAATGCAGATCAGAATGAAGCATGCATGTTTGGGAAAGAATTAATATAAACTGCAGACACTAGAAGGTCCATATTCTTTGCAATGGTTAACGTTTTCTGTATAAATGAAGAACAAGACTGAGTTTATAACAAACACAACAAAAAATTTGAAATTAGTAGGGAAGAAACTTAAGGGGTTGCATGTAACATATCATTTAAGCATGAGGATAATAAGAAAAACATAGCAGATTTGAAGTGTTATTTATCCAACTCAGAGGTTTTTATTCAGGAGAAATATTTCACCACCAAAAGAAGCCAAGGGAATGACATGAGGAGCCTAATAAACCTACTGACCTTGCTCTTCAAAATCTGTTTTGATACATGCTCCAGTCCTGAATTCCATGCAGATACAGGACTTTTTAAACCAAGAACTTGTTTCAAGGTAACATCCAAGGAGTATCTTGATTTTGTATCTTAAATATCTTAAGTTTGAGGGAGATGCCAGCAACAGATTCCCTTTCAGGCTCATAATCTTCCTTAATAATAAACTTCTTTTATAAATTTCTTTTATACCAGTTGTTAATTGTATCAAGAAATTTACTTTCAACTAGCTTTTTAATTTTTGAATTCAATATAATATTAAGACTCAAGGCCAATTATCTGAGAAAACACTTTGATTGTCCATCAGCGATATTATGATATTATATACTTTTTTTATCATTATGTAATTTTGCGAGGAATAAATTAATTCCATAGGTAAATTCATTCTAGAAAAAGAAATACAACCCAACTCCCACCTTCAAAATACTAAGAACCTTACGTAAAAAGCATTTTGTTCCCCATTCTTCAGATTTCTCCTCCTCTCTCAAAGGTTAATCCAGAATTTCACAGTTCTCCTCTAAAGGCTATTGCTCTTTCATGTAACCCCCTGTCATCTTTCTGCCCCTTCCCTTCACTTTGGTACACAATTAATTACATACCAGCCTTGCTTCCATCATTTCATAGAGAGGACAAATACGCACCTTCCTTCCTCTAACCAGTCTGCACTTTAGCATAAAATAAGTCTCAGCTCCAGCCCAAAGTTTTTTTCCCATGTACCTCTACCCCTTCTCTTATCCCAGGGCCATGCAGATGAGAGAGAGAAGCCTATCTCTTTTTTTATGTTTCATTGCCCCATTGCACTTTCTACAAGGAAAATGCATAACTGGGCAAGAACATGATAGCATCACCAATGCAGAGGTGCCCAATGTTCTACTACCATGGAGTATTCCTGTCACACAGCAGCTCAGAAATGTACTGAAAAAATTATCTACTGCATAGCTGATAAGCAAATCATCACCTGAAATAAGAGATATATTCCTCAGTTTAGCACTTTAATCTTTGCTCAACAGCATGCTAAGGGTATCAACATTAAGCTGCAAAATGCTCAGCTCTTGTGTTTTCTGTGGTACTCATGCTATTCCATATTTGTGGGATGTGTTTTTGGAAAATTCTGCAGCACAAACTGGGTCACTGCATTTCCCCAACATGAAGTGGAACTTTTAAGGTATGATTAAATGTGATTAAGCATCCATCCAATGTCACATATAAATCAATGCAAGCAGTCAGTTACTACAAGGTTATTCTTATTAAAAACAAAACAAACAAACAAACAAACAAAGAAAAAAACCAACCCAAAACACCAGTATTGCAAACCACCAATTCAGCTGATTGCCTCTACTTTTCAAAGCACTTAGAGAATCTTTTTTGGACTATTGGCAGGAAGCAGATCTCTACAAGGGTATTGCCCAAAAGAAAAAGTAAAGAAAAGTAAGTTAAAAAGGGAGAGCGAGAACAAAAAATTTTTACAAAGTGCTTTCTGAGGGTTGTACTTTAACCTGCAATTCCCTTTAGACAATCCTCACGTTGTAAACAAGGCTGCTGATACTAGAAAAGAGCAAAACACAATCCATCTGACATTGGCAGAACAAAGGCATAGAATTACTTATAAGGCCCCATTTTATTTTATGGCTTTGAAAGATGTGTTTGGATCTGAACTAGGCACCTTTTTGAATTTGTTGTGTACAGATCAGGGGTGGTTTGCTGACAGATGGAACTTGACTTTTGAGGTCAAACAGTAGGCCCAAAGGAGTTAAAAGGCAGCCAAGCTGATATTGACCCTGCTCCTGCCAGGACAGGCCAGATTTCTTTGGCTTTTTTTAGGCTGTAGACTGAAGTGTTGGATCAGTTCTAGGCAGAAGCTGCATGGTTATCACATGAATCAGAAAGTCTCAGCCTATTTCTGCTGTTCTCTCCTTTTTCTGTTTAATTTCTGTCCCCTGTTTACTCCCTAAGTTCTCTGTTACCTTGAAAACACATTTTCTATTTCTATGGGGCTTTTATGGGTAAGAGGGACTGGTCCATCTGTATCTTTCAGCTTTCTGAAATCTGTATCTGCAAATGATAACCCTTGTGTGTGCAGATTAGGTTAATTTCAAACTAACCCACTCACTTTATGATGCTTCTTCTCCCAATATTTGACCATGATGTTAGATGTTATTTTTACAACTGAGTAAAAATATCACATCATTCCACCATTAGAATTTCACAAATTTTTACATTGATTATACATCTGTTCTGATCTTTGCTTCATAAGCACTGCAATGCTTTAGAAGAAAAGCAACATTTCCTTATGTAAACCACGAATTTCCTACAGAAACATCATAACAGTGTGGCACAGACATGCAACATGAATTATTTAGGCTATTAAAGTCTTATGGCATAGTCATGCATGTATTATTCTGCATAACAGAAATGGATGGATAGATAAGTATTTCATTTTTAAAGCTTCAGACACAAACATACACAGAAATCAAGTGGGTACTTAAAATTTTAAAGAAAAGAAAAGGAACAGCAGAATTTACGTGCAACATATTACTTTGTAAGATCCTTCAAATTTTATTACTTTCAAGAATAAATGGGGAAAAAAGATTGCTGTCACATTAATTTTCTTGTCTCCTTAAAACTCAGGAGGTTTTCAACTTTAGCGACTGCTCTAAGCAATTTATAGTGTATTCTACAAGTACTTTAAATTTTAATCTAATATTTCTCTGGTAGAAGATCTTGGAAAATTTAGTCTTCAATATTCAGAAAAAGGTTCACCTGAACTCTAGACTGAGTACAGCATGATATTTTCATTACAGCACAAAGGCAATAATGTAATTTCTTATAATCAATTTTTCACAAAATCTCATTTGGTATTTCAAAAATTTCACCTTTAAAGCATGAAGAAATGTATGTCTAACTCAATTTACAATTTATTCTCATATATGTAGAAGAAGACAGAAGGTGAGCAAGGGAAGTTTATTCTAAAAAATCATTCTGTGGCTAGTATGATTGCTGCCTGGTGCCAAAGGAAAAGGATCTTGCATCCACTCTTTTGCAACTTCTAACATGCTGTCCTTTTGAAGATTAACCATGTAAAGGCAGAAAAAACAGTTAAGAAAAGGACTGACTTTGGAATACTGCACACAAACAGATTAGGAAGTAACAAATGAATTCTATACAGCAGAATCACTAATACTGAGCTCATGACTAGCCAAGCTAAAAATTAACAATAAAAAGACTCCAGTCTGAAAAGACATGCACAGGAGCAGTTCAAATGGTATGAACAGAAATATAACTACCACAAAAATGACCCAAGATGATACAGAAAAAAGGAGTTTATCACTGAAAGGGACAAGCTCTTTCTCCAGCACTGTGCCAGAGTATAGAGGTGATAATATCAGGTTTGATGCTATTGTGCTACAATTTATGACTAAATTCTAAACACAGGTAACCAGTAACTTTAAAAGTAAATACAGCACATTCTGTGGGACTCTCTTTTCCCATACTAAATTCGTGACATATCCATTATATGGTCAGAACTACAAAACCAAACTGCAATAGATTCCAAAACTGGGATCCTGGTCCACAGACCGTCATGGCAAAGCTCCCACTGATTCAGCAATGGCAACCCCTCCTCTAATGTGGAGTATCACATTACCTAAACTACAAACCCAGTTCTCCTATATATACACTATCCCAATTACATAGTGATTTTGACTAAGATTACTATGTAAACTATAGCTTTTAACTTGCTCTTACATCATTTTTCTGTCCTGTGATGCTCACAGCATATTAAATGTACCAGGGTCAGCCAAAAGATGGAAACTCCTCTCTGCAGAGAAAATGTTTGTAGCTGCTCTTCCTCAAACTGAAAAAGGAGTAAAGTCAAAAGAGATATTGTGCAATTAAAGCAGGCATTGGTGAGGATATTAATGCTAAACAAGCCAAAGCAATACTGTGCTTTTGCAAAAACTGCCTTTTGCCTTTATCATTTTATATTTCAGTATTGTCTTCACTTAAATACAAATTTTCCATGTTCCTAATGTAAATATGCTAAATGTATGCACTCTTTCATTAATTGATCTATTTTAGTCATATGGACTTTTGAAAATACTGCCAGTCATTATCTAGATATTATTATTCATCTAATTAACTTCACCACTGAAGAGAAACTGAATAAATTAGAAGTTATATAAGTTTGAAGGATCGAATAAAGTACTGCACAAGGAGGAATCAAAAAGCAGAGCAAAAGGAAAAAACATTCTGCATGCATTTTCAAATGGAGAAGTTGAGGACCTAAAGGACGTTTGTTTTCTCAGACAGACAGTATGTACCTATTTAATACATTTCAGATTCTTAAAATGGCCTTCAAGTCCACAAAGTTCATTTATTTGGATATAATGGACAGTGAGCATCAGGAGTGTTCTGCAAAGCTCCACAGCGGAAGAGCACAACACAGTAAGGGAATGGATCCTCATGCTTCCATATGTTACAGCGGGCATTTTAAAAATGAACTTACTGGATTGTACATCTGATTGAACAACTGCTCAGCTTGCTACATTGCAAAGGTGGTAGGGAGTGAAGCACAGACAGGAAAAGAAGGAAAGATCCAGGAAAACAGCATTAGCTCAACAAAACCAGTGCATTTGCACAGAAGAACTCGTCATTTAAAAAAANAAAAAAAAAACAACAAAAAAAAAAGTAGAAATTTAAGATTCTAAACATTCCTTGGTGAAAGTGAGAGGCACTGGGGAAACATAAATGTTGACTTTGGTTTCTAAAAAAGAATAGCTGGAGTAAGAAATTTAAGGTTTGTGTTACTTTCCCTTTCTCAAGTTAAATAACCCATGAAATAAAGAGAGGTGTCCACTTTTGATGATACATTAAGTGCTGGTCTCAAGCAATGAATCACGAGAAGTGGTTTTGGCTGAGGCTGCAATTTATCACCAAAGCTTCAAAGACAGTAATAATAAAAGATTAATTAAATAGTATCATTAAATTTATTACTTTCCTTTTGTTTAATACAATACTGAATTTTCTATGCAGAATGACTTTCAAACAGTACAGCCTGGTAAATAGTACTTTAGCAACTGCAAATATGTCAGTAAGCAAGTAAATTTAAGGGCATGAAAAACAACAAAAGGAGGAAATTCTAGAGTGGATAATAAAGATTATATATACACACATATATATAAAACACTTCACTACCTATTAGGTAATTCCTGCTGTTCTTTCACAAGTAGCAATACAAAGCCAACAAAAATCTGTAGAACTTTGGGGGAAAAGCATTGACCATTCTCTGGTATTTAGATTTTTTTTTTTTTTTAAATGAAATGATTTTTTAATTTAATGATTTTTTATGAATTTCAATCCATAGTATTTGTCACAAAATGTTCAATAAGCATGTCTATAATTTTAAAAATTACTTTTTATACCAAAATACAGCACAGTCACATGAATAACTACTTTGTACAAATATCCTCTACATTATTTTTGAAATGTGCCTACTATGTAAAATCGTGGGTTTAGAATAAGCATATTTTTTCTTGCCAAAATGCAAAAAATCCAGTACTGAAAAATATTTGGATCTAATAAGATCAAATAAAACCTATCCTCATTATCCATAAACGAATCTTATTGTCTCCAAAAAAAACAGAAAGCAGGGAAAGTTGGGGAGGAGAAACTCTAGGAGTTGTTTTGGTGTTCTTTATTTACAGTTTTAGTTCAGACTTGCCCCTTGTGCACATTTTCCTTCAGACATAGCACTTACCACCATTAGTGCTCATGCAAAATTAGCTCCCAGCAAGCGTGCACAGAGTGCTAGCTTCATATTCCTTAGTTTGATTTGTTAAAACTTATAAATCAACATTGAACTGTAATTACTTTACAGCAGCATAACAAAGTACCTCCTCTGCGATATTTTTAGAGAGGAGTACTAAAGTGTGTAAGCTACTTGGAATTTTTTCCAGGAGAAAGCCCCTTGGAGTGGGTTTGGAAAGGGAGATGCAAACTATGCCAGACCCCTGTGCTCCTGCAGAGGTTGATGCTCCCATGTGAGCACAGCCACGGGCACGTGGGGTCATTTATGGCCCTGTCACTGTCCCCTCCTCCCCTGATCCAGACTGTGCAAGAGCCACCCAGGTTTCCCTTTCACTCCCTTTCCAGAGCACTGAGAACACGGTGCAGGTATTTTTCTGGGGACCAATTACTTTTAACACAGGGTATTTACAGGTTTGAACACAAAGTATTTCATTAAAGAAAATGTGAATTGAAAATGACTGTGTGGAGCCTACTGTCATTAACAGTCACTGTTTCTGTTCAATTAAGCATGCCCAGAAAGAAGGTTGTAAGTACATTTTATTGTGGAAATACCTGGTCTCCCACAAATGGTGGGTGAATTTCCATTGGGGCTTTATGCTGTATTTATGATATAATAAAACTATCATGTTTTCAACTTTCATTCAATAGTTGTTTGCATTTATACACAAGAAACATGCTCCCTTTTTATACAAAAGACATCCCAGACACTCTCTGACTTTTATAAGTGCTTGATTTTCCATGACTGTATGATGTGTTTATATGTACAGTCATAAACAATTGACTTGGGATTTCAAGTCCTTCAAGAGGATTTTGATGAGGGTTTTTTAAGTGATCTGTCCTTCCAGGGTTCTTTTAACTATATTTTTTTAAACTAAGAAAAAAAAGATATTTCAGATTGTAATGAAGTATCTGTTGTAGTGGAGTGCAAAATAAACAAACATATATTCTAACAAACTAAAGCAAACTAAATGACTTCCAGAAAAACCTTTTCTTTGGAGACTTTAATTCTGCCATCAATAGCATTTTTAAGCCATAGGACATTTATATTATTTGTGTTTCCATTTGTATATGTTTATTGAAAAAAGCTTCCCTTCCTCTCAACTAAGATCTAATGCAGGCATCTGATTGCACATATTCACTCTGAATTAAGGAAGAATACAAGTATAAGGTTTACACGCTGGTATCCTTTATACTTTGCAATACCTTCTTCACAGGTCAGGCTATTGAAACAATGCTTAATCACTGAGCAGGACACTACTCAACCTGGGTAAAAAGAGTGTCAGAATATTATGCTAACAGTGATAACATTCACAGAACAAATATTATTTACCAGAAAATGAAAAGCTACACCAATACTAAAAAAATAAAATCACGCTTGACGTACACTTAGTCATGAATTGCAGAAGGCAGACGTAATGCCTGAGCCCATCAGATACATAATGAGAACAGTGAGAGCAGACACTACTGAACAACACAGAGAAAGGTCAGAGAAACAATGCTATCAAAACACTTGCAAGTCATTTAAGCAAAATCTAGTTTATTGCAGCAATTTAAGTAAAACCATGTCGTAAAATACAGGGTTTGTACGTTTTCCTTTAAATGCTTGCTTCCACTTCTTGCTGAATAGAAATACTGAATTGCCAGCTGACATAAACTTTTGATTATTTTGCTTAATTATCACAAATGTGCTCACCAACAAAGCCAAAAATACATCAAAATAAAACCTAGCTAGAGTTTTCATTTTGGAAGCTGATTTTTTTTGATTAGGAATTCCAGCATTTCTTGGACAAGCCTTCAATTTTTTTCTCATCCTGCAAACGTTTCAGTTCACTTCTAAAAGCAGAGTTAATTCACACACATATAAATTGCTGGTTTGATAATTTCTTTCTGCCCTTTTCCCTCCAATGTCCTTCTCTCATCTATTTGTTGCAGCTTTTCAAATTCTCTCATAGAGGTACTCAGGACAATTTCTGAGGCTCACTAGTGGCTTTGGTAAAAACCTCTTGAGAAAAAGCAGTATTTGATGCAAGCATCAGCAAACAGCATAAGATGGGTAGATTCTAGATTTACTCTAGAAGAGTAAATGAATTCATCACTTCAAAATGAGGGAATGGGATGCTGATTTTTGTTTTGCTGTTTGTTTAAGATGGAACTTACCTTTTTCAACTGTGCTTCCAACTTACTACACTCTTCTTTCTTTTGTTCTATGGCTATTTCTAAAGACTTAAGTTTGGAGTCTCTTTTCAGCCCTGCTGATGCCAATGAAGATGCATGTTCTTTGAGATCGATTAAACTAGACTGGAAAATGACCAAGAGTAAAAAGTTAATTCCTAGTCACCAGGACACTAACTCATTGCCAACTTAGCAACCACTTGGATCCTGTTCCCCCTCCCCCAAAAAGAGCTGACTCAAAGATAAGCATTGATAGCAAAAGACACCATTTTGTGCATACAGCTGGACCCACAGGAACCGGCATGCAGTGAAACACAGAAACGTTCATCATACGGACAGCTCGTGTCATATCCTGGAGGTACAAACACACTGAAAACTGCTTCTCTAACTGACAAACAAAAACAGGAGCAGCAATGGAATATTTGAGCCTAGTGGAAGCTTAGGTTAAGGACAAAGTCGAGATTATGATGCACAGCTATGTAAAAACTGAAGCAATATTTTATGTACAAACGAGGACTGTGAAGAATACTTAAGAAAACAGCAGTTCTGAGGCTGAACACTGACGTGGCAGAACTTCAGTACTTGACATGAGTCAAGAGTAATCCTAATGCACTTTCTTTCATCATAATGACATAGATAGAAGAGCAGAGTTTTTTAGAAAAGACTGACCTCTTTTTCTGTCAGTTCAGCTTGTAAAGCATTAACTTTCTCCTTCAGGTCCTTGTTTTCTTTTTTATAAGATTCAATTTCTTCAAGTCTTTCTCTGTCATCTCGATCCCTTTGCTCCTTCAGACGCTCTATTATTCTTTCCTAACAAGGGAAAGAATTGCAAAATGGAAAAGTTGGGAATCATTTTAAGAAAAGACAGAATTAAATCTGTTTGTATTATGTAGCATTTATTAAAAAAAAACCTTCAGAAGAAGAGGATGTTTGAGTAAATGGTATTAAAGTCAATGCAAGATTTCTCTAGATTTCAAAATCATAAGATGAAGGTTTTAAATACTTGATAAGAGTAACACAGTACAGGAACTTCATTAAAGAGCTATAGTGACATGAGAATGTTTAGTTTTGTGATAGATGTGGAAAGATACTCACTTCAATAATGTATTTCCAGTATTCATAAGTTATTGAAGTCTTGAATAAAAGTTCAAAATCAGCCATGAATAGTTTCCTCAGAGGCCATGACCAGTTTACTCAGCTTCAATTTTGCTATTACCCTACAGTGCTTGCAATTAGATGTGAAGGTTCCAGATCTAATCACAAATCAGCCACCTGCAAACTATCAGTAACTTGCAGTTTACATGTATTTTAGAGATGTCAAAAAAACAGTTATCCAAGACACAGAAAGAGTACCCTGATACAAATTAAGAAACCCAAAGCAAGATTTTTCTCTGTCTAATTAACAGTAACCCTTCAGACATTTAAACTCAACCATGTTTTTACATACCTTGCTGATTTCTACTCATTAATTTCAAGGTTTGCTGAAAATCGCCAGTCACTGATTAATTAATTCGAAGGGTGAAATGAAAAAACTAGACACACTAGTATGGTTTTGTTAAGCTCTGATAATGTTCTTCAAAGTCACATTTCATCAGTACTTGAAGGATGCAAATACTAATCAGAGAGACATACTTAGGGTACAATGAAATAACCACTAGAATTGCCTTTCAGTTGGAAGCAGGCCTTTAAGCAGAGTATCAGGAGAACTGCTGATATCCTTTGGGTGGTGGCAGCCAGGGGGACAGTAGAAACAACATCATTGAGGTCCTGCACCTGGGCCAGGACAATCCCAGGCTCGGCAGAGAACAGACAGAGCAGCCCAGAGGAGGAGGGCTTGGTTGTGTACAGTGACAAAAGGGTCCACACGACTCAGGCATGAGCTCTCACAGCCCAGAAAACCCCCTGTGTTCCTGGGCTGCACACAAAGCAGTGTGGCCAGCAGGTCAGGGAGGTGACTCTGCTGACACCCACCTGGGGAAGAACTGCATCCAGCTCTGGGGCCCCAGCACAAGGACACACGTGTTGGAGAGGGCCCTGAGGAGGGCCAGGAAGAGCTAAGGGCTGTAACAACCTGGTCTAATGCAAGGTGTCCCTGCCCACAGCAAGGGGGTTGGAACTATGTGATGATCTTTAACATCCTTCCAATCTAAACTTAATGATACTAAATAACTTCAGGTTTATTCCTAATAACAAACAATACAAACTCTTAATACCTTCAATATTAATATGAAGATGCCAGCCTCCATAAAGTAGAATAGTTTAATAAACATTCAGATTCCACCTAGTTATATTCAGAATTAGTTTTATACCAATTCCTTTCTGAAGATTATTTACCCAAATGACTTTTTCATCTATAACAAACTAAACATAACACTATTTCATTTTTCTAATGAACAGTATATTTTTTTTCTCAGTCCGTCACAAAAGAAGACTAATTTATCTGTCAGCTGCATAAGGCTAAATGTCAAAAACGTGTTAAAAGGCCCTAATACACCATGTTTTACTTGATTAACAGCTAACGTGCAGAAATCCCAACAATGTGTTCTTGTTTCAGTCGTATTTGCATTGGCCAGCTTTCCTTCTGCACTAATCTGGGACCTCACAGGTCTAATCTATTTGCACTTTATCACAGAAGCAGGAACTGAATTGCCCCAGCATATAGCTCCATTATCAGGCATACTCCATTGCTTATCTGCTGTATGCTGCTACAGTAGGACCAACTTTATAAATATCAGCTTCATGAAAGCAACCTCTTGAGCTGCTTTGGGCCAGTCCAAGAGCTGAGATATTCTTTGAAAAGTTTCTTGTTATAACATCAAGGCAGCTGATAGCACTTCTGCAGAGTCTGATTTTCAAACTTCTTTTTTTCTTTTTTAATTGCAATATAATCCTTACTATTGTTGTTACAGATTTTTAGTGCTTAGGAGAGGCTCTGAAATTAGGGATAAATAGTTGAAAGAATATGTTTTGCAGCTTAGCTCCAAAATAAACTCAACGGCAACTGAAGTTGATTTGTTTCCGATTCCTGACAAGAGGACAAATCACACCAGCAATATCATTAGAAAAATACTAAGATTAAAAGAAGGAAAAATTGACTTTTTATGATTTGTACATTAATTTCTTATTAAGTGTTTCCAAGGTACTAATCCTAATCACTAAATAGGAAAGAAAATTGAGAGAGAGAGACTTGGAAAAATCTATTTTCATAAAGAATAGGGAGACACCTTTTCTAATTCAGAGCCAAAATCTTAATCTGTGTATTTTTGAGAAAAACGCGGGTAAATATTTGAGTTTTGGACTTAAAAAATACTTTTATAATTAATTAATGCCATATGATCATGTTTTAATTTGTTTTTCTTCCAATAGAAGCTAAGAAAAGCAATTCAATCAGATTCCAGTAAATTGTGGTTAGCTAAACTGGTACGAATAAATTTTATTTTATTTCTATTTTAAAAGAGCTTCCCATGATGCTGTTGAAGAATTTTATGCATTCTTTTTAAATTAAAATTCTAAAAACTATTGAACGGAAAAAGAATTAATAAAATGCAAAAACCACACTAATCTCAGAGTATAAAAAAATTATATCATTGAAAAGTAGGTCTGATACAATTTCTAGAAAGAAAAACAAAGCACGCACACAATGCATTTCCACGGAAGTGGAAATCAGGTATTCTTAAATGAAAGCATCATCCTTTCTTGACAGCATTACATACTGAATGGATAAAAGTACCTATATTGATGCACATGTTAAGAAAAAACTCACTAAGAGTTCCTGTCATATTCCATTTGGACAAACCTCTATTCCATATTTCTACCAGTATTCCCAGTGGAAATATTTAATAACAATTGATAAATCTGTAGGCCTTAAAACTGCTGCTGCAGAGGGAAATAGGGATGAGAAAGTTACAGAGAGCAGTTAGGAGGAATGGGGAAGCTGGACACAGAAAGGAATGAGGCACATGTGTAAACATACACTGTCAAAGTTTTTAGCTGCCAGAAGACAGAAGAAAGCCAGACGTAATTGTCCGTTTGGAATTTCTAGAAGATGGCTACTGGCTTCTTTCAATGTGTAAGTACATCCCAGAAATCACACTTGACTTCAAAAAATCTGCCCTTCCAAGTGTGGCCTTCAAGGGACTTACAATGGAAAAGAAACTGAGGGTGATTTCCCTGTAAAACAAACAGTCAAAATCATACAGAGAGATTTTACCTTGGAAACTTTCTCTTCATTTTGTCTCACGCTCTCAGATCAAGCATCCTGTTTTTCAAAAGCTAATCTGAATCCTAACTCTGCAGTGTTGCTTTCCTCCTAATCCAATGCAAGTCTCCACTGTGACAATCATTCTGCTTCCCAAAGGACCATTTTAAATACCCCTCAGCTGCCTCTATGGGCATTTTGGGAAAGTGACTAATCCAGAAAAGATAACTTACAAGGAGAGAAAACAGATTAAAAAGTACTTTCTGACATTTTTTATTAATATGCTGTGAAATTGACAAACACTGTGCCCAGATTAGAAGTGAAAGATTACAGAAATTTTACTGTATAGTGCAACTCAATGCAATTCTACTGTATACGTAAATGCTTTTCCACATGAATCAATACTAATGACAACTTTTTTCACTGTTGCTGACCAAGCAAATGCTAGGAAAGCAATTAAACTCACAAGAAATAAAAAATCTGACATTAACATTGTATGTGTCAGTGCCAACACCACAGTGGCATTTTCAAGTCATACACAGTCATAAATACCTTCACAGGATTACACACTGCAGAATGGCACATATTAGTCACACTCACCTGTTCACATTAAGTAGTATATATTGAGATCTGTGAGCTGCAAAATGTGGATATTTGTACTAATTTTTGGGGCATATAAATTCACTTGCATTACCTCGCATTCAAAGTCAACTGAAAGAAGAAACCTGACCTCACTGAAACTGTTAGGAATTTTGCCACTAATTTTAACAGTCCAGATTTATCCCTTCTCCTAGGTATTTTCAAATTAAAGGCACAGAGTTTGTAAGGGGGAAAAAAGGAATTCTCAATTATTTTTTCTATGAAACAGTTTCCCTTAAAAATGAAGTGTAGGAAGCCAATAGTGCTCACAGCAAGCCAAGGTTACAGTTGGTACAGCCACTTGCTCTTGGCCCCTGCTTAATGGACAAAAGAACAGGATAATCAAGATCACAAAGA
Source organism: Illadopsis cleaveri (assembly GCA_013399915.1). Lineage (NCBI taxonomy): Eukaryota > Metazoa > Chordata > Aves > Passeriformes > Timaliidae > Illadopsis > Illadopsis cleaveri. The sequence goes on from VXBB01012975.1 coordinate 288,226, forward strand.
GAGAAAAATGCCCAAAACTCTACCTTCTTTAAGTCAGGTGTCCAATGCCTTTCAGTTCTTTCAGGGAATAACCATCATCTCATAGACTAAGGCAAAATCTTCCCATGCCCTGGGCCATCTTCTCAGTGAGCATTCAAAGGACATCACTCCTTCCCCTCCAAGTCCTTTGTCAGTTCATGCCCTGGCAGTCACACCCTGCTCATCCTACCAGAACAGGGCCACCTGCTTCCCTGACAAGGCCCACAGCCTTTGGGACAGCTGTCAGGCCAATGTAGAAGGACATCTTCTGCACACATGTCACCCACAAGAGCAGCACCCAAAGCTTTCCACGAGAAAACATTACCTTTTCTGAGAGTGCTTCCTCCAGGGTTGCCAGGGCTGTGTCTGTATTACTGGAATCCGTCTGCAGCGACTTCACTCTGTCTTTTAGATTAGTTAGTTGTTTGTCTTTGTCCCTAAGTTGCTCCTGTAGATTTTCAATCTGTAAATAAAAACATCACAATAATCATCAACCTTGTCATAACGTTCCAAGAGGGACTTGGGTGCTGAATGCATATACATCACACACATGATACACATGCCTCAGTATACTGCCAGGTTTGTAACTGCTGTATCATCAACAGTTTTAAACTTCAGTCTTTCTATTTTGTTTTCTTTAGCTGAAGAAATATAATTTTCTAATAAAAAAAAAGGAAAAATCTCAAAGCAGTCAGGTATTTTATTATTTAAATATTTTCTGATATTAATCACTCTAGTTTAAGGTGCTGCATTATCTGAGTAATTCAAAGTATGTCTGGAATTACTCCTTTAGATTATTCTAGTTCAATAAGAAGGACAAAGAAAGGGTGAGGCAAAGCAAGTTGAGTGAACCTTAAAATGAGGAAGAAGAAGGATTATAACCCGCCTATCTAAAAATCTCTCTTCTTCCATGATTCCCTGCTGTAAAGAAAACTCAGCTGGGCTGAAATCAGAATGTTTATTCTTAAAAAGGCCAAACCCACAAACAACCAAACAAAAAATCTCAAGCGGTGTCACTTCCATTCACTTGCTTCACCTCCACCAATATTTAAAGTACATCACTCTATTTTGGATATTTTAACTTCTCTAAATAAGTCTGGTTCTTCATCTAGAAAGTACTTGAACATATTGCTAAAGTACCTACAAGCACACTGTTATGATTTATAGTTATGGTTAATTCAGGAAGAGTTAAATCACTAAGGTTTTGCACCAAAAGTTGTCCACAGAGCAGTGTGGACTTTGGAAGCAAATGTGAACAAAAGCACTCAGCTGCTGACTGTCATGGCAATCTGTGGCTGTAAGGCACTGGGACCTCTGGACAGAATGCAGGGAGGAAGTGTGTCATGTCAGATGTGTAAAATTTCATTATTTGTCTGTTGGAAGAATCCCCTTCCCTCCATCCAGCACTCTCAGTGCCACTCATTATTATGCACAAACTGGCACAAAGCCAAGATTTGTTACTTAAGACTTTGCACAAATAAATAGTAACAAGAAAATTAACTGGTCTGTTATTTTAGTATGCCACTTTAGATAATATACCAAAGTATGTCAAAATCTATGAAGCATCATTTGTTCAAAGCTGGTGTTAAGTATGTTGTCAACGTTAAACAAATTATTACTGCCAACAGAAATTCAAATTCTTACTTTCATCGGTGATTTTTCACTTTGGATCACATTCTCTTGCTACTGAAATGAATTCAGTTTCCCTGTTCATTTTATAATGGAATGATTTTGTTTTTCCCACAGTCAGTATCTTTCCATTTAAAGCAACTCAGATTTTGACAGAAGCAGGAGCTTTTACAGTTACTTTAAAGATTTCTTTACAAACCTGAAGTTGAATTCAATGCATGTGCAGCTCTGCAGAAGTCAACAGTTATGTCAATAAAAATTTGATCTCCATATGCAAGAAGGTACCACCATATTCAAATACACTTTAATTTGGGGCACACCTTGGTAAAAATTCTCCTCCTACTACATTATACAAGTGCGGGAGAAAAAATCCTGAAGTTTTGACATCATATATATCTACAATTAACAAGTCATAAAATCCACAGTACAGCTGTGTGCAATGTATAAAGTGTGCTTTTAAAAAATTAAATTCTAAAAGAATTTAAATAAAAATTAAAATAAAATTTGAAAATAAATTTGGAGGAGCACAATTCAATTAGAAATTCTTTACATTATGGCAAATACAAGTCTTGTACCTTTTTTTCTTTTTCCCTTTTTTTTTTAACATACACAGTTTGGTATATCAGATTACTGCTATGAGCCAAAGATTCCACTTGCTGTGTAAACTATAAAATACTAAGGAATATATAGAAAGGTCTTTTTGGGAAGACCTGACATAGAATAGCTTACTCTTGTGAATGACCTCTTGCAATATTTTTCTTCGTGTGTATATTTAATACAGATACAGAAACATGATACACGTGTTAATGAGTTAAGAACTTTTTATTTTATGGCATGTGTATTAGTCACATCTAAAATTACATTAACTGGCATTCCGAGGACTGCACACTATGTTCCTTTCTTTACTTCATCCAAGTATTAATGGTTCCAACAACTACCTCATGACACCCTGTGGAATACTTAAGCAATTGCACATTTCAGCTTCACCAAAACAAATTCTCAAGTAAAAGGGAAATAAAACAGGAGAGTGACTATTGATTACATGGTCTTTGAAACAAAGTTAAGATCTGGTCCTTTACTATCATCAGCTTGACCTACCAATTCTAGGCACCCTAAATTAAAGCACTTATTTCCTATGCACAGTGCTTATCTGAATTCCACAGCATTTACACGATTTCCTTCCTCTTAAAACTAATTGAAAATATGAGCCAACCCTTAACCAAGAAAACATGTTCTAAAATTATTCAGCATTTACAAAATTCTTTCCTCAGAGGTAAAAGAGAACAGGCAGCAAATTAAAAACATCCCCATTGAATCACAACTGCTTTAAAATAAGTCACTCAATACATACTCCATAGATAAAATAAGAGGAAAGGATCTAATTATTCTTCTATTTGTGCTGTATAAACCTGAAGGAACTACTTTGATGGGAACAAGACCACACTGGGGCACGTGAAAGTAGAATCAATACCACAGAGTATTTGTTGGGATGGGCACAGGATTAGCAGAGACCTACTGATGCAGACAAGACTTTATGACCAGTTAATCACAGAGTCCTCTCAACAAGATTACAGGAGACAAAGAGATTGAGAGGTCTCACATGCCAAAATCTTGGAACACAAGATATGATTTAGTTCTTCCTGAGTTTTTTAAATCCAGAAAGAACAACAAACCCTGTGGTAACCTCTGTCATTCTCCAACACACATATATATTTGGGTACAAACATTTATGTAAGAATAAAATTCTATTCTTGAATAATGACTTTTGAGTATGCCTGAGTTCAGTTTACGACAGGGACTGTTAAGACCTTCTTAAATCTCAAGTATTTATATTTTTTTTTCTGATAGGAAGTTAGTTACTGTGAAGTTTTGTCAACACCTATTTCTTACCTCTGTAAACTGCTATGTCCCTGTGCCAGGATGAAAAGAAACTGCTCTTTCCGTATTTCAGAAATGTGTATGTTCCCAGGGCTTAACCCAGACTTTATTCCTTCTTTTAAAACAATACCCTTACAGATAACTGTCTTTCCTATGAGGCATCCTGTCAATAAACCTCAAGTGCTAAGCTTGTCACCTTTTGGCGACAGTCTCAGGAATGCTTATTAAATACTCAAGGGATTAAATTAAATCTCACCCGCAGACAGGCTTTAAAATTCTCCAGTAACCCAAGTTCTCAAAAGAAAATTCCTTTCATTGTCAAAATTGAGGTACTGTACTATGGAACTTACACGAAAATTACATAATCAAAGAAAATGTTCCATGCTGTAACAATTTGCCTTCAGAGATACGCATTGAAGAGAATTTCTGAACCTGTAAGACAGAAATTACCTAAAACTTCTTGGGCCTGGCTAATGAAACCATAAAGCCATATATTTAAACTCAGATGCAAGTATTTCCCTGTCTGCTCTGTATTTGAGTTTTAAATAACTCAGACAGTAAGTATTTTGTAGCAATGGGGTTTTTACTCCAGAAGTTCATTTTGCTTTACTGTAAAATTTCTATAGGCAGAATTCTTCAATATTTATTTCATATTGAAGTGCAGACCATGTTAATTCCAGTGAAGCAGATCAATAACGTAAGTTTAGTTTGACATAAATATAAAATTGAAACCTAGGAGAGAAAACAGAACTTTTGATCTGTTGTAAGCATTACTTACTAACAAAAAAAATCTTCGCATTTTAAGAAAGTAAATCCTACTAAACAATTTTCCAAGTGTTGTTACAGCCTCCTTTAAACAAGCAATGGCATTACAAGAAAAAGGGATTTAATAAGCAGCATTCATCCAACATGAGCATTATCTATGACTACTTTAAAACTTAGTATTCATTTTCAGACTTTAGCTTCTGCCTTAAAGACACAGATAACAAAAGACAAAAGTAATGTAACTATTAATCCAAACAGGAAAAAAAACAGGCATAGTTCAAACACAAAACTAAATGGCTACTTACACATAATTTATTTTTATTAGTAAGACTCATGGTAAATGTTCTAGCTCATATATGCTTCTTTTCAGAAACGTCTCAGGATGTGTCAGAACATGAAACCAGCTTTGGTAGTGACTCAGCAAAAGAGATGTCTACAGACATCCCAACATCTTTTGGTGTGTGTGGATGTGTGCATGCCTAATTTGTAATGAAACAGCTGCAAAGATGAAATTACTTTACCCTGCCATGACTGTAAAAATATTACTACCTGAGTAGTAATAGTAGACTTGATACAGAAATATAGTTTTTGGAGAGTACTATTGATTTTTAGCAAGAATTTTTTTACTAAATGGTGTGCGGTTACTAAATATCATATCAGCCAAAATATTTGAAAATTAACAGGTTTTACAGCAGCTATTTGAAGTTTCAGCCTATGGAGTGAGAGGGGAAAATTTCCTTAGAGTCACAATACCACCTAAATGCAGTTCTTAGTTTAAGCAGAATTTCCAGTAATAAAATGAGCCCATTGAAGGACAACTTCTGCTTCAACAGTTTGACATAGCAGATTGCCTTTGGACTTGAAAGAGACTGCCCCAAAAGTCCTTCCACAACCAGTGCCAGCAACTTTCACTTGGTTTTTTTTCCTTTTAAGTAGGCAGATTGACAAGTATTAACTAGGAATATTTTTTCAAAAGTAAAATATCACACACTTTTAGATTCCAAAAATTAAAATAAATGTTATGTTAAAAAATTGTCCTATAATATAAAACTCCTTAAAATATTATAAAATAGGAGGTTGCTGCTTGCAGCTGAATATGTTCATTAACGTGTAAGTTTTGTACTAATCTTTGGCTTGACTAATGTAACTGGGAAAAAACTTGTTAATCTTATAATGACGTGATAAAATACTCTTGGATTCCATAAGCAGATCCAATATCCACTGAAGTGCTTGATTATGTCTTAAAAGAATAACAGTTCTTCCTGATAGATGCCTATTGTGCAATATGTTCTCAAGTTAAAATATTTCCAAAGTGCCTTCCCGTTAATACCTTGCAAATTTATATTTTCCAAATTGAAGTAACACAGCAGCATAATTTACTTCAGATTACAATAGTAATCATGGTTCAATAGTAATTTTTAACTCTATATTCTTATATTATTTTGCCCCACGAGGCTTTCTTCATCACCAGAGGCTCTACATGGCCCAAAGCATATGGCCAGCTCAATCCTACTGAATTACTAAATCAAAGACAGTGAAGGTATTTTTAATGCTATCCATAAATATTACATAGCCCTTTAGGTTATGTAAAAGAACATCTATCCAACTGTGGATATGCTGCATGCCCAAGGAAAAAGCAGTGCCCAGTTCAGTAGGTCTGCAAGGTTTCCACAAAAAGTGATTGATCTGTCTGAAGCCTTTACCTCAAACTGCCTTCAGGGGGACGGTTCCAAGTGCCACGGTGCAGCTGCAAAGTGACTGTCACAAAGGAGCTGACATCAGAACATCAGCCCTCACATCAACCCGATGACAAGGGAACAGAGCAGTGGCATGAGCTGGAAATCACCCCACCACCACCTTCCCAGCCTAATCCCAGCAGGAAGAAAATAATCCTTCAGAATCTGGCTTTTCTTGACAAGCTAAAAAACCAGAAATATACATAAAACCAGAGTAGGAAACCAGAACAAAAAAACAGTAATCTGAGCATTTTTCCTGATGTACACTTGCATTGTTTGCCCCCAAAGTTTCAGCACTTCAATACAACACATTTTCTACTTCTTCAAATGCATATTATTGCTGTCAGGATCACACAGCTGATCAGATTAATACTGGGGTTTGAAAACTTAATTTTATGCTTGATCTTAATTTTATGCTTTATATCTATATTCTATATATGCAAACTATTATATTCTAACCACATGATAGTGTCCATTTTATTCAATGCAGAACAATCATCTTCCTTTTTCCTTTGTTTGAAGTTGCTGATTTTTACATGCAATTTATCTCTAAAGAAGCAGGAAGTGCTTTGAGCCAGGAGGATGTTAGTTTAAGCGTTTAAGCAAAATAAGGCTTCAAATTCTAATTGGTGTCTAATTGAACAGTAAAGCTGTAGTAGCAACCAAATATAAAGGAAATACAAAGCAAAAAGAAAACAAGTTTAGAGATGCTGATATGTGGAGATGGGAATTTTCACAGAATTAACTGAAGAATACAGAACAGGCAAAAAGAAGGGAAAGGTATAAAATGATGAAGTATGAGGAAGAAGTTAACACTGACAGCAGAAACACAACTGTGGGGTTCTGCCACCTGAACAGCACTTAGAGCTGCTTTTACATTGTATCTTACTAAAAATGTCGCATTTTCTTACAACAAATCTCTGTCCTAAGGAGTAAGACATCTAGGAACTGAGGAATATTTTAAGATCTAGAAGACATTCTTGCTATGAACAGTTTAGTCCATGTTCACTCTGACTGTCCATCCATTTGACAGTCTACTCAACACATCCACCACAGTACAGTGGTAAAGCTACAAATACAAAAAAATTATATTAATGAAGACATGAAATTTACATTGATATCAAGCTTCTGAACAGCTGTCACACAGTAATTAAACTTTCCCAGAGCATGCTAAAGAAAGCAAGTCAGTCTGTGGTAGACTCCAAAGATCCACTCACATATATGCAACTATTTCCCATGTCATTATTTGTTCCGTATGACTCAGTTTGTCAAATGCATCAACTGAGGATTAGCGAAATCTCAGGGAAATTTCAGAGCACAGTACAGAACCATAAAGCCTTATTACAGTATATTGAAAAATCCAGTAGGATTTGAAGTTTACCTAAATAGAAAATAAATATACCAAATAATGTTGAAGAGAGGAAAAAAAATACATCAAAAAGGAAAAGAACCTATGAACTGTTGATTAGCAGGGAAAAATGTATGTAATTTACTGGGATATGCAGTAATATTCTCTGGTCAGTACCTGCTATATGTGACTTTTAAAAAAATTGTCTTTATCCCATGATTGGAAACATCAGTCTAGTGTCTCATGTACACACAGAAACTGAGAGTATCCCATTGCATCAATAAATAGAAGCAAATGCAACTAAAATTGGAGATCAAAAGTGATAAGTATCTTTTCTTCTTCTTCTTCCAAAACAAGCATATATGTTTGTTTTATTGTGCAGTCACTGAAGGAAATAGTTAATCCATTTTTACTTACTGTAAGATTCTAGATCCTTCCATAATACAGGATTCAAAAGTACAGGTACAGGAAGGATTCAGAGGAATCAGCAAGCATTAAGAAGAGGTGTGCACTGAGATTTCATACGGAGAGCAGAAGAAAACTCCCCCGGGGCTGCTTAGGGAAGAGCTCTGCCCTCAAGTCAACTGATACTTTTACAGGGCTATAAAAGCAGGTCAGTGGGCAAATGAGCCAAGAGAGGAGAAGGCTGTCACACAGAAAGGAGCTCCTGGACTGAAAGCTTGGCTTCTGCTGCCAGACTCCAGCTGAGAAAGAGCTGGAACTTAATGCTAAAATTAACCTTCACCAGGAAGCTAGCCAAAAGAAGCCTGGGCTGATAATATCCACTTGTGTATCTGGAAATACTCAGTCTCTGTCTCCTTCTCCTCAGGGGCCAATAAATTCTTCAAACAAAACGGCTTCATTCTTGGACTCTTCTAAGCAGGACTCACAATCTTGTGAGACATCCATTGAAAAACTTTTGCTCTCATTATATGTATTTACTATGATGTAATTCAGAATGCAATAGATATTTTCCAGATAGTAAATACAGAAATACAAAATAGACTAACACATCATTCCCTTTATGACAAGAGGAGGCAGACATTCATTCTTAACAAGCTAATGCTTCTTATAATGTCTGTCTGTATATATGAGGGCCAGATTTTCAAGCTGGGTTGGTTGGGCATCTACATCTCACAATATTTTGAGTTACAGGCTGATTACTGAATTTTTTTTTTGAAGTCTAGCCCAATTTGCACATTCAGAGCACCTGAACTACCTGTCAAAGTTAACCATGAAAAATCATACCTTTCTTCTCAATAGTACCTTGCTGGTGATTGAAAACATCTGGTGATATTTTACTCATGGCCAGTTTTGTACTGTTTGGTGTATATGCCTATAAAATAGGCTACGTTGGTTTACACAAAAATTTTTAGAGAAGACTTCCCACAAAAAACTATTACACCATGTCATATGCCAGTGAGAGAAGTACATCTACTTTAATACACTGTAATGTAAATTCACATGGAGGAAAAAGCTGCTTTGGTATTCTTATACTTTTAATACAGATCATTCAAGTTGAATGTGATTTTCAGTGTGCATCCTGTCATCCCTACTATGTTTGCATCAATTGGGAAGACTTGGGGGCCTCTGCCCAGATCGAAAAGTTACAGCACATCTCATTAAAAAGTTAACAGATGGGGAGAAGAGAGAGGCAGCTGACAAGATGTACAGACAAGTGTTGGGCAACAGGGAACACTGAAAAGGGAAGCTACAAAAGAAATAGAGTAAGAACAGGCACCTCAAGAGGCTGCAGAAAGAGAGTGGGAGCCAGTTCGACAGTAGCTTGGGAAGTTTTCCAGAGCAATGAACAAGAGAAATCAAAAGGCTGGACAAGAACAGGGAGTAACAAAAGGTGTATGGTGTGTGCTGTGCTTTAAAATAGAGAAATACATAAAGGGAAATATAGGTATAGAAAAGGAAAAACAACATAAGCTGTGAAATAGATGACCAGTCTGTTCTGAAAGCAAATTTAGTTTCGATATCCAAAGTATTACAAGAAAAACACCAAAAGGCATATTACCTTATTTTTAATTTATTTCACTTTATAACATGTTATTAAAATAAAAATAGTTATTAAAGAGCAATATAGTTATTTTATATCCTTTGGAAAATTATTAAGATAGGAAAACAGAGACATCCAGAAAAAAAAGATTTCCATTACAGAAAAGAGCCATAACCTTGAGTTCTGAATAAGAGGCAGAAACTTTATAAACTGCTCCATTTCAAAGTGAAAAGGTTGAGCAGGTTGTGATGTGGAAAGGCTAGAAGTCTGACTTAATCCCTAGAGAAAAAGCAATGTTTTCATTCACTGTAAGAATCTCCTTCAAATCCTGCTTGTGGGTAGTGGAACATACTATAATACCCCAAGATCCTTTCCAGGACTGCCTATGTTACCCAGCAATGAAAAACCTATGATAATTGAATTTCCTTGCCCATTTGAAGGTTATCCAATCACTTAATAGATGACCTTGTCAATCTGATTTCATGCTACTCATTTTCTAAGATTTACACTGTCCAAAATAATTTATCCTCATTTGTGCTATTTATACCTTCAGAATGTTGAAATAAAAAACTAAGCTCTACTGACTTTAGACAGATACCCAAACCCAACAGGTTTCTAACCATTCTTCTTGTCTGACACTTTCACATTTCCATCCTTCTTCTGACCACAAGATGTCTGAAATCACACATGGTTTTTCAGGTGGGATGACACAAAAGTCATTTAGAGAGCAGTTATCATCTTTTGCTCCACTACTCATTATTTCTGCAGACAGAATATTGGCAATTTTCACTACCACATCCCATCTGAAATACTTTTCAAAACTGTATTAATCATTGCCTTCAGCCTCCTGGCATTAACACTCCAAATTTCTTTTTGGGCTAGTCATCATCTCCTTTTCTTCATCTGCATTCAAAGGTACTTGGGTTTTGGTTGGTTTGGTTTTTTTCCTAATTGAAATTTTCCTAATTTTCTAAATGAAAATGCTGAATAAAGTTATATCTGAGATAAAAGTCTGCCTTCTCACTCCAAACAAACCCCTCTCATCTTAACTGCAGTTGTTTTTATTCTTTTTGATCACTCTTCAACCAACTTCAATAACTTTTTTTATTACCTAAAGTACTTTTTTCACTTGTACTCTTGCTCCCTTGGATTATTTTTTTTAATATTCAATCCAGAATTATGATTTATAATAAAATATTTTAAATCAAGAAAGTCACTGCCCCACTGAAACACCATATACTCAATGTAAGCAATCCAGTTAAGGAATTGACACCAAATTTAAACTCTATCATAATTTGCAGTATCTCAGTTTTTCTTGCCTATTTTTCATATTTTAGTTGATGCACATGTGCACTGTAATACTTTCAAAATATCTGTTTTATTTTTACTAACACCACGTTATATTTCTATTGATGGCTTAAGGTTACTCTTTAATTCACCAGCCTGAGTGAAAGAAAAGAATACCTTTATTTCCTTTCCTGGAAAGTTTAAAGAGATATTTAACATGCTTTGTAAGGTTTGAATTTGAAACTCAATACATTTCCCATTTAAACAACTCCTGTAGTTTTGATTCCAATGCAAAGCTATAAAAGATACAAGAGTCTAGACAAAAGCAAAATAAGTGCACGTTCAAACATTATCACACTGTTCCAAAGGACAGTGTAACTCAAATCAAACACAATTCCAAAAACAGCAAATGCCTAATTGCAACATGCTACAACTAATTTTGTCAGCAGACCTGGCCATAAATTACATTATAACCATAATTTTATATCTCCTTATGTGAACAGATTCACAACACCCCTGTAACAGAGAACTGTGTGACAATATTAAACATATTTGGTACAAAGAATGCAAAAGTACAGACAGATAATTCACTCAACAGATAATGTTAGTTTTATTTGATTGTTTCAGAACACAGAGGAATCCCAGTATACTGTCGTTAATTGAGAAAGTTTCAGATAAATGTACTGTTCCTGATTTGAAACTATAAATTAATTGAATAGAACTTGTAAATCACAGACATTTCACACCTGACGGGAAAAATATGTCAAGTATGGTGCTTTAAAACTGCTCAATCCTATTTAGTTCTTAATTACATATCACTTTCCACACTTTTACAAATTTTCTTGGGATTTCCCATATTCTCTTATTTTACAGTTTTCTTACAAAATATTCTACTTAATAATATAATACATCATCAACAGAGGAAAAATATTAAACCTTACATTACTTTATTCTCAAATTAAAGCATAAAGGGGCAGAAAGGTTGAAAAGGGAGAAGGGATGCCCTAAAAATTGAAATTAATTTTAAATGAAAAAAAAAATTAAAAATTTGTAATAGCAAAAAAAATTTACATTGAAAATAAAAATAACAACCCTGACCCCTCAGTATTATAAATAATGGATATAGGAATTCAATACAGCTGTACTGGTTTCTACTGTAAGAACATCCTGGGCTTAGAAATTGCATTTAAAACATTGTAATGGAGAATCCAGTTTCACATGGTATCATTTTATATGAGTTTCCTAAAGCACCAGTGGTAAAAAGTAGAAAAAAAAACCTCAGAGCAGCAAAGCTGAAATGGTTAGGCAGTAATTAATCAGAAATAAGAATATTCTTCTGATTGGAAAGTTTCCTTTTAGCTCCTTGGTGACAGAAACCATCTATATTGATATATAAGGGACAGTGGAATACATTTACATGAAAGAAAAGCTTTTGCAGAAGGATAACAGATCCCTGTCCCCTTATTTAGAGAAGTCTTTTCTAAATCATTTCAAATTAACATATGGCAAATGTACATAGGTTTAGACCCATTAAGAGTTGAAGTGTTCAAAATGTTCATCAGAGAACTCAGATTCTCGTTACTATGAGATGTAATTTAATATTTTCACTATAGCTGCACCAAAGACAATGCACATATTGAGTTTCACCATTAGTAGCTGCAGGCCAGACACAGTCTCACTACATATAAACTATCAAAGCACCACTAAACTTAAACTGAAATGTTAAACGCAGCAACTTGGATGTCTTTAATCAACATCTGCTGAACAGTTCAGTTTCTCTATAGCAGCAAAGGTAAGACAGCAATGCTTTTATGGAAATGTCTGAATAGAAAGTAATCTGTAATTGGATATGGTTTTGTGTTTAAGATAGTTTCCTTTTGGCATGAAAAATGTCCTTTAAAAAAAAATTACTGAATTTCCTTTATCTTGTATTTCCTCAAAACCACCAGGTTGGTACATGAAATTTAGCCTTAACTCTAATACCATCAACTACACAAAAATAAAGGAAAATTTTCATAAAGTACACCTATGACAGAAATACCTTTCTCTCTGAATCAGTTTTTCATTAGGACTTTGATGCCTACAATTTGTTAATCAATTTAGCCATCCTTATCCATTTGGCTTCCTTCAGTTTTTTATTTATTGTAAAAGCTTTGATGAGAGGATCTAAGAACACTCATTGTCCCTTTGGCAATTACAGGAAAAACCTGAAGATGCATTTGACATGCTGCTGCAATGTCAGTGACACTGACATACTCACACTATACCAAAATATGTCCTTTTTTTCTGATTTATGTTTCAGCAACTGTCAGATGCAGTTCTCTCCCACTGAGCTCCATGTTCACTCCCTGTGCCCCTCTGCATTGTGGAGTTTGACAGACACTGGATAAAACCCTCACAAGAGTGGTGAGTTAGGATCTTGAAGTTAAGAACACTTGGAAATCCTTTAGAGATGATGTCTTACACAGATTGGCTATCTCTGTACTTCAGCAAGCATTGGAATTATTATTCCAATTCATTTTTTGTCAGGCTTTCTCTTCTAGAACATGCACTTATTCTCCAAAAAACTTGAGTATCACCTAACAATGAAGTTACAATGGTCTGACAACAATTCTGTTTTCAGTGTCTCCCATTTAGATGGTAGATACTACAGGCAGTTTGGATTGAATGATGCCAAGTTCAATGCCAGAACAGTCAGAGACAGAAAAGAGCTACCTGTCCATGGGTGTATCCTCTTCCCCCTCCCCAAAGGAGGGTATTTATAAGGACTCATGGAAGGTGCTGCAATCCAAAAATTTCAAGACAGAGGATGAATTATATTACATTTCATAAACTGACAGTACATAGAAATCAGTAACAGCTAACATGTGCAAACAGCGAGAACTGATGAACACAAAATGTCATGTAAGAAATTACTGCAATTCTCATTATTGTAACTCTAACACAAGACAAGCTCCCAAGGACAGTTAACGGGGGTGACCTCTTTTGCAACTAAATTAGCAAACTCCTGTTTTCTATTACTATATTCTAATTTTATACTTTGAAGTTCTTCCCATTTGATCAGCTGTTTACCATCCTCCCAACATTCAAAGAATCTCAAAAGTCATGGACTTTTTATTAAATAAACATACAAATCAAACTATTTATGGTTCCCATAACAGCCACAACAAAATCTCAGACTTAACTATGAATGAAGATTTTGGGATAGGACACAGCAGGTACTTCACTCAAATTTAAATCACATTTTAACACCCTCCCAGTCCTGCCTGTCAAAAAGCTTTAAGATGAAGACAGATTCCTGTGGACCTTTAGCAGCTCCTCCCTCCAGATGAGCAGAAGGTTCTACAGCAGCGTGCAGAGGTTCCCATGGTGTGCAGTCACTTGGGCATGGGGTTAAGCACAGAGCAATAAAGGACTCTGCCTTTCTAGGGACATTAATGCAGATTTCTGCTGTCAAATTAAGGCATCTCTTAGGCAATAAATACAGTGGGCCTGATTTTTTCTCCTGATAAGTAAGGGGGGTTGCTGGCATAATTACCTTTAGCAAATTTACCGCAGATTTATTCTTAAGTGAATGGTAAATAAGCCAAATATTTCTTTCATTTATGAAAGATTACACAATGTTATGCCATTTTTCTTTTTTACTTTCCAAGAATTGCTTTACCCCCTTCTTTTTGTTTCACTTTGATCTTAGCACTGTGCCTGGCTGGGCGTTAAAAATTAAAGTCAGGTGTGTTAGAAGGAAGTGAATTAGATTCAGATTCCTTCTAAAGTTGGACTTACTCTACTCATATTCAAACATACCACTGCTGATTCTCCCACCAAGAAATACATACTACTTGGCAACAAGAAAATTATCAAAGCAATCTGACCAAATTGGCACCAGTACCTCTGGCCACATCTGGTAACAATAATATGAAGGGAGAAGTATGAAGATAACAATTCTCATTTATTGTTACCATTAAACTTATCTGCATGCATACTCCTGGGTCTTTGAACTTCATGTTTTCATGAAGCCAATAGCAGCTCCACTCAAAGGTGAAGGGTGATGCTTTTCCAAATGTGATTAAATACTCAATTTACTGAGGTATTACAGTCTCTAGTCCCAGAGTGCTCAGACAGAAGGACAGCAATGAAATACCACCAGGAAAGCACAACTGCCAACATGAAGGAGCTCTAGCAATGTCTAAATTAGGGTGGCTGAGTCTATGCCAACAGAAGAGTAGAGTTTTAATATACTACAAATTGCTAAAACCCAACTGCTAATGCATAACCCTACTTTTTTATATGTAGTAGGAAAGGTTTCTTTCTCATTTCCAGATATACCAAACTTGGATATACATTAGGTCAAGCTGCAGCTCAAATGTAACTGCCTATCTTAGCAAGTAGGTGAACAAGGGCAGTGGGATCTATTTATCTCAGGATTAGGCAAGGATGGTTTATCCTGATAAATAAGCTATTCAGTCACTGTATTGCTAAATATTTTGCACATCAGACCATAAAAAATTAATCTCTCAGATGAAATCATACATAAAATGTATAATTTCTGAATCACTTAAGATTTAAAATTGTCTTCTCACGGAGGTTACTGCATATAATTAACAAGCTGATTCCTTTATTTTCCTAAGGAATGTTTCATAAAATTATGATTTGAGATCTGCCTATCCCTGTGAATCCCCCTCATCAATGTCTGTGTCAGTCCCTGAAGGTGAGAAGCCACCCAACCTCTTTCCTCTCTGCCATAAATCACTCACCTGGAGCATGGACCCTGAAAGAGTTTCCAAGAAAAACATCAGCACGTAATAAGACATATAAGCCTTTTGGGCTTGTGCAATACTTTGTTCCATGTGCTGCTTCTTGGGGGATCTGATTTGGTGTCATTTCAATGAGTTGTCAAGGATTCAGTGCTGAACTGCTGGCAGCTACAAAACCAGCTGAATCCATCATGTTGAGACAGTGGGGAAACAGCCAGGCTGCCACTCAGAGACGCAGTTCCAAGAGCAGGGACTCACATGAATACACCCTCAGTCAGCAGCTAAAAATTCTGAGTCATGACAGCAGGATACCTCTCTATGTAAAATTATTCTATTACACTTATAAAACTCTCCCTTATAATTTTTAATTCCAATCAGTAGACTTCCATTACATTTTTTGGAAAGAAATTTCATTCCTTCCAAGAAAAATATTTTTCTCCTAAACAATTCTGATTTTCCCTGATTCTTTTTAAGATATATAGGTAGCCATCAACTTCCCTAAATAATTCTTTTATGGTCTACTGAACCTCCAAAATATGACAACTTCTACTTCGCTTTTGTCCAGTCACACTATACATAACTGACCTCTCACGCTTCAAAAAAAATTTCCCCCAACTTTATTAAAAAGAAAATACTACTCTTCACACAGCTTAAAATTCCCAGCATGTGAGTTGGCTGTTTTCTCAGCATGAATAAAACTTAATATCTTATTTAAAGATAACTTTGTTAATTAGTATTGACATTTCAGAGCTGAAGGGCAGCTTCCTTCCCAGAAGCACAGGTGTCACACCAGTAGAGTGAAACTCTTACTTAAGTGCCTCATTAAGCTCAGCCCTACTTTGCAGATGACAACAGTGTCCAGGAGCACTTGTGTCTGCTATGAACAACCTGAGGGTTCAACGGCCCCATTCCCTTCATGGTGTGAGGAGTCCTCTCAAAACCAGCCAGCATAACTTGACCTACAATAACCTATTCTTGTAGTGCAGACAACTGCAGTCAATATTTCTTCTTACTTGAGAGTCCATGATTTACAATATGCCTGATATCCAAAAATTACTGTGTTTACAGAACTGGCATCACATAAAAGTTTTTAAATTATGAAACTCTATTTGAGAACTCTGGTGATTTTCTCCTACAAAGCTAAGTGCTTATTTTCAAATAGGCCAGTAAGCAGAAGAGTGTGATCCATCTGTTCTCCTTTTGAAGGGTAGGCTTGAAAAAGACCACCAGCAGCAAGCAGGTCATGGAGAATAGAGCAGGGGAGAAAAACAAAATTCTGGATTTCTATCCTCAGTGGGTCCCAAATTCATTGGAAAGAACAATCCATTCAAGCAAAGGCTGAAAAAGTTTATAATGATCCTGAATTTCAATGTGCAAGGATTTACCTAGACTCATAACTATTGTTTTAGGCTGGATGAACACTCAGGTTGGCTTCACTAAGTGAATGTATATTAGGTGACATATTTCTAGTGATCTTTTATAAGCTGAAAAAGCTTAGTAGCATAATGTGTTACAAAGAATGGGAAATTAAGCTAAAGAAAAATGAAAATGATCCCTGCCTAATGGCATTGTTCTCAAGTGTCTCTGTGTACAGGTTGAGAGCATCCCAGCAGCTGTTCTGGTTAAGCTTAAGGGGGATTTGTGTTTACCAAACAGTCCCAAAGTTGCATTTGATTGTGCAGAATCCTTGAGGACATATTTTTCTGAAAATGTATTGGGGTCAGTGACATCATCACCCTGGAAGAACAATTGACTATATTTAGTTCAATTTCACTTTCAGACGATTCTGAAAAACATACCATGATTTAGCAAAGCTACAAGTAGCCAACAAAGTACAATTTCCTAATACTCATTACACTGAACACTGTACTCTTAAAATGGACATATACTATTAAAGATTCAATCCTTAAATAATACAAAAGTTTACAGTCACCATAGCAGCTTTGTAACATCAAAACTCTCATGCTACACCAGAAAGCCTTCCTAATGTTATATTTTTTAACACCTGAAATCTACAGTCAGAATATTGATCTGTTTTGCAGAACAACTTGCTCAGAATTTGTCATCCTACTCCAGAAATAAAATAGATCTCTGATTTGTGATGGCGAAACAGCCAGCTCACATAACAGCCTATTTACAGTGTTCTGAGAGCATTTAACACAGTTAATAAAAGATGTCCTTTGTCATGCCCTGATCCCTTCCAGGAATACTAAAACATGCCTCCAGCTGATTAAACCATGGGGAAAAAAATCCAAAGACATCTTCTCTCAGCAAGATGCTTGCATGTTCTACTTGTAGCCTGCATCAAGCAATAATACTGATGCAGGTTTCTCAGCCCAAGAGTAGAACTCCTTTGTTTACACCAATCACTCCCAACCTGGCCACATGTACATTTCCTTTTTTTTAGGAGACAGCCAACAGCAATGCATCCAGTTAATTGCACAACACAATTTAACACAAACTGGACAATATCACCTGAAGTGCATAATCCAGCCACTCCAGGTAGAGATTCCAATTATTGCATGAGAACTAAGACTTTATGACATTTCCTACAAATGCTAATTAGCTGGTAGGTTAAGGCCCTTAGTCATGTAGCACTTCATCAATCACAAAGCTTAAACTATTAAAGATGGAAACTGTAACATTTTACATGAAAAGTTATATAGCAAGTCAAGGTAGAATATTATATTAGCCCCCTTTTAGCTGGTGTTCTTTTATGATAGTCCCCACAAAAGAATTTCCACAAGTTGTTGTCCTAATATGATCCAGGCCTACACCCTGTACTCTGCTGTTATCTCAACAGCTACTGTTTTCATCACTGAGACTCCTACTTCAGCATATATTATTGGAGTTTTTAAGGATCTGTAGATTCCTAGAGGACAAAACACTCCACTTCTACCTACTGTACAAAACATGAAACTTGGGAGCAAAAAGGGATGTCATCCAGCTCAGCACTTTTGCCCTCCAGCCTACAACTCGGCCACATTCATAGAACTGGAACGTTCTGGTAAGAAATACATAAAGATTTCTGAGGTCTGCCCCTCTGCATGCTAAACTGACAGATATGAGGTGTAAGACTAGCTTTGCCAGGTTAAACAAGGCTATTAAAACAGCATACCCAACTTTACTGGCACTAAAATGGAACAGTGGTGCCAAAGGTTCTAAAAGAAAGAAATATTAAGTAATATTGCACCTCTGACATTGACATAAGTTTATTATTACTCCATGCCAATCTACCTTGATCCAAATCCTCTAAACACAGGCTCCAGTGCTGGGCCTCCCTTAAGTCTGCAAATTATACTGAATAGTGCAGCAGTTTTTCAATTTGGTCAAAAATTGCACCCAAATCTCTGCACGTAAGAACAATGCACCATCAGATCTTTATCTAGCCCATAATTTTTTCTGCATCTTGTTACCCTGTGTTCTTTCCTATGGCATCCCATGGGCCTCACCACAGCTGTTTTGGCTTTGATTCTTCCACACCTTTGGTAGGGAGCACTCAACAGAACCTGCCCTGCCCTCCCAGTGTGTCAGCTATCCAGAAAAGAGAAGGAACTGCTGCAGTTTCCAAAGGGAGTTTTTCAGGGTCTGGTTTTGTTTCCTTTGTACTTTTTTTTCCCCATACAGCAGATAATGTATATAAGAGAAGGAATACAGATTAGAAATTGCATATTTCCAAGTTACATATTCCTTCCTACTCACTTTCAGGTTATTACTGACAGAAATAATTTTAGGCACTATACAAAAATTCTTCCTTCTTCAGTTACTTGAATACAACCATAAAAACAGATGTTATTTTAGGCTGAGTGTGGTACTTCAGGCTGAGTAGAGAGAGGTGTAGCCATCTTACATCAACAACTAAAGGTAGAAACACAACTGATCATTCATAAGTCTCATATCAAAAGTAAATAAAAATACAAGGGTATAAAATTTGGTCCTGTGTAGAAAGAAGAAAATAAAGGCAAGCATTATAATATTGCAGTCAGAAGAATCTGATGTCCAGACAGAAGCTGCAAAGAAGAAGTAGAAGCACTTCCTTCATTATCAGAAGGGTTTTCAGAAGAGTAAGCAGAACCAGAGCAGTCCTGGACAAGGGAGGGTATGTAAACCTCAGGCAATCCACTGTGAGGCCCAGTCATTGTGCCACCTCCTGAGTGGCACAGGAAATGGTCCATCCCGCTTCCCACTCCCTGAATTCTCCACATATATGTGCACAACGAGAACAAGTTTCTAAATGCTCAACACAGACATGTCTGGCTGCCATTCCAAAGTGAAATCAATACTGGAAGATGTGAACAAAAGTTCAGATGACGAGCAAAAACTGAAGGAAAGCACAATTCATGTGCAATCCAGAAAGGAGTAAAAGACAAAATTATAATTAGATTAAATAAAGGATAAAATCACTGTAATAATTAGGATAGATTAAATACTTTTCTATCAAAATTTATTCTGAGTTATGCTTGCAATTGGAAAGGCATGTTGTCAAACTGGAAAGAAAATAGGTATATTGGACAATCTTTTTCTTAAAGCATCCACTACTATACTCTCTGAAAATCTCTGAAAAGGGCCTGTTCAAAAATACTGCAATAACAATACTACAGTGCTAGGAATTAGTACTATACATAGTCCAACATCCTTTTGAATTAACACACAACCAAACAAACAATCTGCCTGTGCTCCAAGAGGAGCTGTGCTCCCTTTGCCTTTGCAGAACACGTGGCCTGTACAAGGTGTGAATGCCCTGGGACACAAGTTCATCTGGTGAGAGTGAGGTTATCTCAAACTGAAAGGCACTAATGCCAGGAAAGCTTCTTGAAAAACAAAAGAGACACAGAACACCTTCCCTTCTGTTTGCAAGTACTGTGACCCAGAGATGAGATTCCATCTGCTGCCCAGGACACTGGAAAGCTCAAGGACACTGAACAGGAGAAGCCATGATCTAACAGGCCCGGCCAAAACGGAGCTGAACGCTTGGGTTAATCAGACAAGTAGATTGGGCTTCTTTTTCTAGATGAATGTGAAAGCCTGGGTTTGCACTGCACAGCATTTCCTACTTCAGAATTGTACACCAGGCACGAGAAAAGTAAACACTGAAATCATCATTTATAGCATCATAGTCTAGATTTACTCTAAATGAGGGGCGAGCAGAGCAGGACAATATTTCAATCAAATTTCTCTTCAGACAAATGATCTGTGATGGAATATTGGAAGAGAAACAAGTAAAATTAAGATCCAAATCTGAAAATGTGACCTAAGGGTAATTTTAAAAATGCATTTTCCAAATATTTTCTTCTCTTATAAACAAAATAATGTTCTTATGACAATCTGGCATTAGTTTTTTTGGGCATCTACACATTAAAAGAATGTGGTTATTAAAAATGCTTCAGAGAAGCAAATCTACACATAAGTTATGTGCTGTAAACATAATATTTTTTGCGCTTTTCTGAAGTAATCATCAAAATTCATTCTTCTCTAAGTAAAGTGTATAAAAGTATTTAGCCCATAGCAGAAAACCTGAACTTCACAAGTCCCCTAATGAATAGAAATAAAAACCTCCAAAACAGAAAATGCTACTGGAAGTGCTACTTCCAGTTTTAAAAAAATCAGTTCAGTACTAGCTCCAATTTTCCACCCAGCTGTTAGCAGGATTTATATCTTTGTATACTAGAGCTCATAAGGCTATGACATATTTTACTCCATGATCTAGTGAAGAGAAAGAGTGCACTTTGAAAATGATTATGTCCATTAAGAAGCAAGTGCAAAAGAGGCAAGGCCATCTGCACACCCTAATAAAATGGCCAGGATTTATTAGAAACAGGAAAAGTGTTATGCTGCATATTTTGGAGAACAAAGCCAGGACAGATGGAGCTGATAGCTCTGTGATAGTTACTCATCACAAAATTTTCACCACGGAATACACATTCCTCTTACTGACCCATTTTCTCAAGGTCTAAGTACAAGAGAAATTGTAACTTGCTGGTTTGCTCAGGGGTTTGGGGTTGTTTTTTTTTCAGAATGCAAACAATAAGAAAAGATGCATTCTATTCTTCAGAATGCTCAAGAAATGTCCAAAACTAGTTAGCATCCAGGATAAAAGCCCTGAAGTTTGCTTTCTTTTACATGATCAGCATTGCCAACAAGGCAAATATTCAGAAATAGGATTAAAGTGGATGAGTACTTATATTCCAGCTTTGATAGGCTTTATTTCCCAGGCCTGAAAAAGCAGCCCTCTCAGTTTCTGGAAAATAAGAACTTGGCTTTTTAAATTCAGTGCTTAAGCAATTGCAGACAGAAGCACAACTAAACCATGTGAACCCTGTATGAATCCTGGAGGAAAACCACAGTAATATGAACTACCTACATAATAATAGAGTAAGGAAGAGTAGACATTCTTTGAGTGGCTGTAAAATGAGGGGAGAATAGTAAAATATAGGTGATGCCAGGACCTTTGCCTCATTTCTCTGTAGGCTCACAAGTGCATCTCTACATGGTAAACAGTGAGACACAGGACACAATCAGTTTACACCTGGTAGCATAAATATTTTTGTGAGTGTGAGAAAAAGGACATGGAAATGAACACACTACTACTGTATGCAGAACCCTTGCAGAGCTGCCTCTGCAGGAAATTCCCTCCCCACTCCCCCAGGTGAAAACTGTAATGATTGAATCCAACTTCCAAAGAGAGTAAATGCAGTTAGTTAAATTTGTGGAAAATTAAAAGGGAGCCTCCCTTCTTAATGTCGTTATACCACAGGGAAAGCAGATAACTGATTCAATTTAGTTCCTTCTCCACTCCCCATCCTCTCCCCCCAGAAAAGAAAGTCCCTCAGGCCAAAAACACAGTATCCCAATCCTTTAGCAGGACCACACATTTTGTTTACATTATTTGGACAGAGTAGTAATCAGCGTTCGTAAGGATACTGGAATCCCTTATGTTGAAGGATAAGTTTTATCAGAATTTTTAGTACTTTCCTTATCTCAAATAATTTCATGACAACTGCAGCATCTAATATTTTTCTGATATAATTTATATGATATGATACTATAAAAAATATACCCACAGATAAAAGTAAGACTTTTCTATTAGAGAATTTTACTATTACAGACTCTCTGCATCTTCTTTAATATATTAAAATACGCTTTAAGAAACAGAAGTATTTCCTTTAAATGTGCCTCAAAAGTTGCACAGCATATCCTTCCATCAGTGATCTTACCTTTTTCTGAAGGACATTAATTTTTCTTTCTTTTACTTCCAGCATGTCTTTCATGTCTCGAATTTCTCCAGCGAGGGTTCCTTTCTCTTCTGTGAGGTCTTGAAGTTGTTTTGTTTTTTTATTCAGAAAAGTTTCTTTTTCTTCCAATCGTAACCGCAAGGCATCAACCTACAGTGAGTAAATCAAACACATTTAGGGTTCAGTATAGATCACTAGCATTTTTTTTTCTAATACTCTTTTATTCACACTTAAGAAACATTTTATTTCTCTCCTATGTAATTTTCCAAACTGAACTCTAAGACATTGTTTTGCTTGTTACACTTTGCTCCAGTTGTGTTTATTTCACAAGTCTCTTACCAAATAGGTCTGACTACTTCTCTGTAGTAAGCACAAATCCCCATCAAACAAAATAAGAGATATTCAAGGATTTTTTCCTAAGCAAAATGCTCTGCATATATAACTGGTGGGTTGTTTTTTTTTTTAAAATACTAAAAAGAAGAAAAAAAACCCAAAAGAATTCCAACATCCTAGAATGTGTAAGCACCCTCGATTTTCTCATTTCTTGCTGTGTAAATATTCAAATATGCAAACTTGTTATTCTCGTCATGCAATTCAAACAGTAATAAAATAGCAGAGATCTCAATTCCTTAAAGAAAGAGTATGTTTGTCTTTAACCATCATTACTACAAGAATCACACCTGATATGTATTGGTGCCTTCAGGAACACTTTCACTTTTTACATGTTCTGGTTCAGAAAAGCAGCTACAAATGCATTGCTGAGCAGCTCTCAGCATATAATACTGGGGGGTGGGGAATATTTGGGGGTAAAGAACAGAGTTCGTTATATATGAAGCTTTTGAAAACCAAGACTTTTTTCACTGTGAGCTTCATATTATTGAAAGTTTATTTGTAAATAAAATAATACAAGAAAACATATACCCACAAAAGTCAGTCAGTTCTAATAAACATCATGGAAGGTAGAGAACTAAGATAAAGGGAGTGCAATCATTTATTGTTACAGAGATAAGTTGCCTTGAAAAGAGGCTTTTTCTGCACCTCTGAACCATGAGGTGTTCACATTAAGTGAACTCGAAGGCCTCCCTTGGCTGCAAGGTTCATGACTGAAAAGTCAAGGTTTGGATTGAAAATGTATGATGTGGCAATTTAGAATAATACTCCACCTACAAGAGAACTGCAGGCAGTCAGGCAAGTGAGAAATATTATATTCACTAATCCAAATCTCAAACATATGAATTTTGGAAAAAAAGGAGCAAGAGTTTAAACTTTATATTTCCTAGGCATGCATAAGGTTAATTGATAATAAAAAGCTAGATGGAAGAAACTGAAAGGGCATAAACGGAGGCTTAGAATTTTTAAGTTCTGCAGATGGAACAGTCAGAAAGGGTCTTCTTTTTAAGCAATTTGTTCCCTAGTTAATTGGAATACTATCAAAGTGCAAAACAATCAGCGAATCTATATTCATTTATATTCTGAGTTTTGCAACACTAAATTTATTCAAAGCAAAAGTATTTTCAATGCTACTTTAAAACTTGGTTTGGGACCAATTTAGATGATCTATTGGATCTCAAAATGCATGTTCTTCCTGCTTTTAAAATGGCTCATTGCCTTTCTGTACACTGGAAGACAAGATTTATATTCCACTGGATTTATTTTACTTTTAAGACTTTTTTTTACAATATTACAGTAATAGGATCTCTCAGTTTGTAAGCAGCATGCAGTAAGGGATTCAAAGATTACTTTTTTAATTAGAAAACAAGAAATAATAGTAGCAGCAAGCTTTCAGATCTCTTTTAATGAACACAAAAGACCTCATCTGAATCTCATTACCACATCTTCTTTATACTTAATCACTTATTTGCTTCACGTCTGAAAGCAACCCTTGAAGTCAAATCACAGAAATCTCTGTTGGGCCTTTCAGCTACAGCTGAGGAGCTCGTCAGGACCTTGCAGCAGGCTCTCCAAAAGCAGCTCTCCCCACCAAGCACTGCCAGGCTCATTTTCCAGCTGCCTGCAAGAGCCTAAAGCTTCAAGTCAAGGGAACTGGAGGTGACGAGATCCCCAGATAAACAAAGCACTGCCACCATTCCCCCGTGGCTGGGATAGCACAGCAGCTCCCACAGGTCTGCTGCAGCTCTGTCCTGCTCGGCTGGACCCGGCAGTGTCTGAGTCAGGATTTTCTTCTCTGCCCATCCAGCCCAAGGGCTGACCAGACAACTCTCTCTTCTTCACAAAGTTCTTCCCACACATTCTGTCAGCATGGCTCTCTAGATTCAGCTCAGGGATGGGGAGGATTTTAGGCAATAAAACTTGGGAGCATAAGGAGGGTGAAGATAAGCAAATTACTCTAAATGCCCCGAGTGACAACCTGTGTGGGAAACAGGAGCAGAGCTCCTGTCCACTCCAGCTTCTGACTCAAATCCTGCTTTAGCTTCAAATAAAGTCTTTAAAGCATAACCAAAGTGCAGCTTCAATAGCACTGAGAAACAGTCAAAGAATCTCAATCCCATCAACCCCATTTCACACAAGGACAGTACAAGAGTTGGGAAGGAAAGATGTCCACCAGAGCCTTCAGTGGCAGAAAAAAATCTGCCAAATACATATCTAGTTTCTTACATCTCCTCATCTTGAGACCGATACGGCAGAGCACTTTAATACAAAAATCCACCTACACAATGAAGTATTTCAATGCAGTAAGTATATCATCCCCAAACTAACATTCACAGCTAGGAGCCATTCTGAAAGTGGAGGCAGAACTCTGAGCCAGTGCCAACCTGGGAGAGGGAACAGACAACTCATACTGTGTGTGGTCTTGAGTGTGCAGATTAATTTTCTGTTCACAGAAATGCAGCATGGAGGTTTAGGAGAACATCAGTTATGTCAGTCATTTTCTCCTTCCATAAAGTCATCTTTCTGCCTCTAGTAATCACGACCTAAGACTTTTATATTTCTCATAATAGGAAACAAAACTACCTCAGCCTGAACTGCAGGCGACCTTTCACTATCTGCTCAGCACTGAGTGTGTATGACATCATTTCATACGTCAAATAAGAACCTCCAGATGGTAGAAAACCAAAATGCTGTTAAATCAGTTCCTCATCTTGTGGACAACCAGAAGCAAAATATACTACTTCATTTTTGGCCAGGGTGAATTTGCCAAAATAAGAAATTGTCTCTTCCCTGATGATGGTACTGTGAAATCACATCTCCCAAAAGTAAGACAACAATGAAGTATTCTAGATGAGGCATGCCAGCACACTATGAGGAATCTCTGCCATTTTGTTACTACTTCTTTTCCATCTAAGGCATTTTAAATATGATTTGAAAGGAAATTAAATTCGGGTCATTTTACAACAATATATATATATATANTTGGGTTTTTTTTTAACATTTTTTTTTTTTTTTTTTTTTTTTTTTTTTTTTTTTTTTTTTTTTTTTTTTTTTTTTTGAGAGGATATGGACTTCTTGTACCCAAAACTCCTCTCTTTAGCTTTTCACTCAATGCTATCTAATTTTAAGTCCTTCACTTATTTTTCCCAAGCTCTGGCAGCATATCTACTAGTAAAACTTGGCAGTCTGAAGAACACCATAATTTTCAAGAAAAATAAAGCAAAATCAGATCTGATAGCTAACACATAAAATATTTCAAAGACCTCTCTCCAAGTAAATTTCTTTTTAATTTTGTC
This sequence comes from Illadopsis cleaveri, assembly GCA_013399915.1. Lineage (NCBI taxonomy): Eukaryota > Metazoa > Chordata > Aves > Passeriformes > Timaliidae > Illadopsis > Illadopsis cleaveri. Next base: position 314,564 of record VXBB01012975.1, read on the forward strand.
TAACTTCTTTTTTCCTCAGCAGCTACTTATTTCTATTATTTAATACAATAAACTCCGCCACTTGCACTGGAAATATACAACACACTGTAAAAACTTTAGAATTGGGTTATACTTTTGGAAAAAAACAGTTCATGTAACTGGCAAAAATTGCCAAATTTGAAGTCAAACTTTATTAATCTTCATGTCCTCACCTGCCACTCATGACCAGCTTCAGCAGTGATGCCTGTTCCTTGAAGTTCCTTACTGTTAACCGTTTAACTTAGATGCCATATTACATATATCATTTATGAAAGTGGTTTAGTGCTAAGGAGCTCCATGGGGTAGTAAAACATAAAGCAGCACTACTGTGTTTCATTGTTAAGAATTATTTACTTTACCATCATAAACAGACACATTTAAAGCAAATGTTTGACTGTATTTTTTTAAACTAAACCTGAAGGTCCTACTGAAGCCCTAAGTGTGCTGCAGTACCACAGCTGGGGTAACGAGAAAAAACTGTAACCACTGATAATCCCCTTCCTGAGCCACCCCTGTGCCAGCACACACTGCAGCCAATGTCCACCCCTGTGCCCAAGAGTCCAGCTGCTCCCCTTCTGTACCATCATTCTCTCCCTTCCTCACGACCACTATGTGCTCCACAGGCCTGTAGATATTTTCTGGGGCATTATGTGCTCTCTTAGTATATTATGCAGCCATCTTTTGAGGAAAAACTGCAGTTAATAAAAAAACCCCAAATTTCGATTAAAGATCTTAGTGCTTGTGTTTATGCATCCACATATATCTGGGGAAATTCTAAGCTGCTACTGTGAAAACCAATTTAAACCTAGAATAAAAGAGCTGTCACTCCAGTTTTCCATACAGAAGTACTGAATTATTACAGACAGCATATTCTCACATGGGTCCTTTTGCAAATACAAGAACTGAACTACAAGTGTAGAAAGGTGATCATGTGTCCCAACTGTACTCTCCAGAGCCACTAAAAAGAAATAAAAAAGCCCCAAACCCCCCCTATTCTAAAATAATATAATGAAAACTATCTCCTCATCATATTTTTCCCTCATTTTGTTTGATGTGATAATGATTATCTTTTTCAAAGCAATAGCAGTAACTGGCAAGCTACACATTCATTTCTATCAAAAATATCTGATATATGTAAAATTCAGAACATTTTGAAGCTGCAGACACCTGAATTTTGCACAGTTAATATCCTTTACACTCTGTTCCAAACTGAAACTCTAGTGAGCTAGCTAGCTTTTTCACTTCACAGAGGAAAATTCCACTTTCAGGCATTATCTCAAACAACATTCTCCCTTCTCTACTGCTCTAAGTACTATGGTTGCTCTAGTTCACATTTCAATTCAGCTGATAGTTTATAGGCCTTATTTATAGTCTTCAAGGCATAATATATTTTAATGTTTTATTTCCACAGCTTCAGCATTTAAGAACTGATGCAAGGGGAGGTGTTTAAGGCAGATGAGTACTTTGTAGTCCAGGGAAAGAGACAGGGAGCAACAGGAGATGTTTTGCAAACACAGGCCAGGGCTGGCTGCTCAAACCAGGAGAACAAACTCCTGCCATGTCCCTGACAGAATCCCTGTCACGAGCTCTTTCAGTCCTTCAGGACAAGGGCAGGAGAAGCACCAGTGCGGCAACACCTCAAAATCACTCACTCCACTCAGTCCTTGGACATGACACTACAATTTCCATAAACCTCCCAGCCTCCAGCCTCCACCCCCAACAGCTTTGGCTGCTCTGCTCATCTATCTTTGTTTTTCTTACGTTCTCTTTATCCGCCAGGCCAGATTACGCTGCTCTTTAAAAGAGAAAATCAGCAAACTGATGGGTCAAACTACACCAGAAAAGGTTTCAGCTGAACCAGAGACTGTAAACAAGATATTAATGGTTCCCTCAGGCAGTAGGAACCTTGTCCTTGTGGAACATCGTATGCCACAAGGAATTCTGATCACTGTACCTTATCAAGGCAGACAATTGTCTACCAGCTGGTTTTTTCTAATTTATATATTTGCCTATTCTTAACACTAAAATTAAGTGGTTTAAAGCAACTAGTCCAAAGTTCAGAATTTAATATTGTTTAGTTCCAGCAAATTTTGGAAAACACATGGGAACTGTAACTCATGTGCTAATACTCATAGTTTTTGTTAATAAAACTTCTAACACTAACCTTACTTCATTGAATTTACCTCACTGATTTTTATGCTCACTATAAAACTATAGCTATCATAATACTTCTGAATTATTGCAAAAGGAAGTCAGTCATTCCAGAGTCAATGTTATTTAGCAATATAATGATAGTTATAAATTCAAAATACTTAAAAACCAATTTACAAAACTATCAATCCTGGAAGCTTTTAACTTTTGAAATTTCTGTCTTCAATACCTTTCAAATTTTATTGTACTGTAGCAGATTAATAGGCAGTTAATTAGAAGGCCATAGTGTCCTTTTTTAAAGTCAAGCCAATGTGTTTAACTGCTTCATGAAAAAAAGTGTGTAGAATTCCATAAAAAAATCATCAGTAAACATCCATTAATTTTATATATGGTAAAAATAGAATTTTTACATGAACTGTTTTTCTGTTTAACTTTTTTTACTAGTAGGATTCAGTAATTAAAAATAGTTGACACATCAAGGAATGTGTGATTTTCAAAAAGCACATTTATGTTTGTAGCCTACTCAGAATAAAGGAGGTGCCTGTAGGTAAAACCTCTCTCCAGCCGAGCTGGAGAGCCTGTGTTATGGCTTGTAGGGATGAGCTGTATCCTTGACCTCTCTATCAATTTCATTTTGAGTGAGACACATCTCACAGAGAAGAATCTTGTGATTCACCCTGTTCTGAAACGAGAGCACCTGGTTTTGACACCTACTTGATTATCAGACATTCCTACAGCAGGAGGTACAGCTGGAATCAGCACAACTACAAACTCATCTTCCAGAATCTGTGGCCAGCTCACAGACAGAGTGACATAAACCAGCTTGGGCATTATTTTTCATTGATTTATAACAATATGGCAAACAGAGAAGAAGGTTAAAATAATACACTAAACATATACAGCTTGTTTTAAATACAACACAGCATTTTCTCCATGAAATATGCCATTTTGACTCTTGTATCTCTCCTTCCCACATTCTTCCAGTAACCAGGTTACAGCCTTTTGTCTGAAAACTGCTGCATTTTTCATGAGAGTGAATAAACTCCCTAGATATTTGTAATCCCTCAAATTAAAAATTCACCTCTAAGACTTCCCAAATATAAAAGCTGAGAGTGAAGTCCTCTCTCTCTCTCTCTCTCTCAAGAGGCCAGGCTCCATAATCTCCTAGGCAGTAGGAAACATCAGCTGGTTTGATAAGGACCTCGAGTACCAGGAAGAGTTTCAGGTCTGCTTCACTCCCTGACATGTCCTTAAGCCAAACCTTCAGTCCTCTGGGCCCTTCTGGAACTCAGAGCTTTCCCACTGGCTCTGGCTTTTGAGCCATGAAAGGCAAGGCAACCCCCTTGCTTATTTCCCCTGCATATGATGATATGAGCAAGATGATATTCATAGATATTCTGAGCCTTTTAAGAAATTGCTCTGTGAAATACTGTATCACATATATTAACTTATTTATTAAAATGTCAAGGCTTTATATATTTTTTTAAACTAAGCACCTCAACCAAAAAGAAGACTGTGCTCCTACTGAAACAAAAGCCCAACTGTTCTGGCTATCTTGGGCAATGCAACAATATTTCCTTCTCTATGCTGGAAACAGAATTCCAAACCAGTTTCCAGAGATTGTGCTGCCTGGTGATAAGAATTCCAGACAAGGAAAGGCTACTTAGATCATGAGAGGCTCCTGTCAAAATACTAAAAAGACTGTTTCAGATTCCAAACTGGTAACTCCTTACTGATGTCACCTTTGCAGTAACATTTTTTATGTATTTTAGGTAGAATTGGAGAAGGCCATTTACTCTGAAGAACTTCAATAATCAGTGGAATGATAGACCTTCACCTCATATTTTAAGTGTTTGAAAAGTTTAAGGTGAGTAATGAGACCCAAACAATACTGCAAAACTATGCATGAGATTGGAACTAAGGAAATAGAAACACAATTTCATTCTTTTTGTAAATACAGTGATATTAATAGACATTAAATGGTAAATTAAAAATAAAAAGTTATGCAGGAATGAAATCAGACAAGTTTCAGTTGCAGGCTGCCTAACTATCTAACAGAGATTACCTTGCCAAATATTTTTACTGACTCCAGTCTGCCAGATCATCTAGCAGCAACTCAGAGACATGTCAAGATCTGATCTTGCATTTATTTTTTATTCATCTGGAAGCTATAGGTTGACTAGTTTACCACAACTATATTCCATTTGGGACAAAGTTCCTCAGGAAAGAACAGGATCCGCATGAGCAAGATAAAGCAAAACTGATAAGTGCTGCTTTCTCTCACAGTCTTGACACTAAACAAGCCATGTAAAGTCAGATATGAAAACAATCCCTATCACAGAAATGGTCTTACACTGTCAAATATGTGAGGGATGCTTTCAGGAAAAGAATCAGCAGTGAAATAACTCTCAAAAACTACTTTCAGTGAAAGAACCGTGGAACCTCCAAGAACCAAGAGTGACAGCCAAGACATGGGGACTAAATGAATTGTCCTCAACGGAGCTAAACACAAACCAACTCTGGCTCTTCACAAGGAAGTCTTGAGCCCACAGATCTCTTAACTAATTTCCAAGACCCTCTAAGTGATGCCATTTGGGTTTTGCCTTTTTTTCTTTTATATGTTCTGTGAATTCTTCACACATATATTTGTAACTCTGTCACCTGTATTAGTAGCTAGTTTTCTCAGTAATTTTCCATGGCCTCTCCCTAAGCAGGAAGACAAAACAAATTCCAGAGCTCCAAGGCCCCGGGGGTACAAGGCCCCAGTGTTGTCTTGGTTCTTCCTGAGCACCAAGGCCAAGAACAACTCTTGGAGATCCATTCTCATGGACAGAGCACAGCCAGTGCTGAGGGGGGCTCCAGAGAAGGGGCTTCACCTGGGGGGGAATTGCATCATCACTTGTCCTCCTAATTGGTGCTTTTTATCAGCTATGCTAATTGCCCAAAACCCATAAAAATACACTCACTCCTGATGGGATGGGCTTTTGTGGACATCTTTCCATAACTGCTCCTGAAGGCCTTCGAACAAAGATCCCTTTTTATACTACCTCCTTACTAAAATTATCTCCAGTTTCATTTCCAGGTTGGGCAAAAGGCAACATAAGTCCCACAGAGGCTTTTTTTAATATACTTGATTCAACATGCTATCTACTAAAACGAAAAATATGCTGGAGAAATAAAACTATTATTATCTATCATAAGGTGAAACAGAAACAATCAGTGAGGAAGTGAGAGAACTATTTAGCTACATGAAAACAATATTTTGTTAAAAATTTGAAAAGTGTTTTCACACAAGAAGTCAGAGGAGCACCATGCAACAAAGGCACAAAAAAGTAAAGAGTTTAATGGAGTGTAAAATCAGGACAGTAGGAAACTTGAGTAATTTCTGGAAAGACATTTAGGAGTAAGATCTCTTCCAAAAACTCCCAAGGAAATATCCATAGTCCCATAATGATAGTTGTTCCACTGAAATTTTTGAAGTATTTTCAAGATTTCTGATAAACAATAAAGAACTGCTATTATAATTTATAATAGTAGGTTGGAAGGAAACCTGCAGTATGACGTGCAGCATCTACAAAGCAGATACCATCCAGACCAACTTCTGCTAGCATTATTGTTAAGATTATGCAAAAAATCTCATCAATACCCCTAGAAAATGCAGTGTTCTCCCACTCAGGTGGCCTGTGAAAAGTTTCCAATATTCGAAAGCTTGAAGCAGAAGTTCAGTTGAGCAAAAAAAATAAAATAAAAGACATTTCAAATCATTTCTTTCAGAATGAAACCTCTCCTTTATTTTGTTTCCTCAAAAAAGCAAATGTGAGAAAAGCATGAACAAAATTCTTACGTAAAGACAAATAGATTCCCTTTTTTTAAGGGGACAGGAGAAAGAAACCTCAACATATTTTTGTGCACTAAACAAACTCGAGTTGTTAAAACACCAGAGTATGACATCTAAATAATACTAAATTGTCAAATAACATTTAAGCTACAAGATGCTGAGCACAGAATTACAATACTACCTTGGTGAAAACGAGATTTTTTTTTATTTTTTTTTTTAAGTACTTTAGAGTCCAGTCAGATTACCTCATGTTAACAATCAAAGTTGTTTAAAAACTTGTTTATCATTGAATTGGAAATTACTATTCCTTAGCCAATATATCATAGCTGAAAGGAAGAAGAATGTCACCAGTTCACAACAGTGATAAGCAAAATGAATTGGCTGCAATGATTCCTGCAAATGAAACCACAATGCAATGACAGATTTGAGCCTTTTTAGCATCATAAGAAGGTTAATTTATTTTCCTGATCATCCCCTGAACCTTCCTCTCCATCTCTGCTATCTGGAATTCATCTTTCTTGAACCTGGATGACTGCATTTCAGACGAGACGTCAGAGAGTACATTAAAATATTCCCCAGTTTCTGTAACAGAAATCTCTCTCCTGATACATTGTAGTATCAGATTTTCTAGAGCCACATTTTATTGGTGACTAGCAGCAATCCTCTAACACACTATTATTACCTTTACCTAAACTTTTACACTACGAAGTTCTGGGGTTTTGTCCCGAAGGACATAATCCTGCATGTTGTACTGCCCTATCTCATCCATTTTTCTCACTTCAGAATTCAGGATCATCACCAGTGACTCCAGTCTCAGTGTCTCCAGGTGCATGCTTCCAAATTCTGGCAAGCTGAGCAATGGGAATATGAAACAAACCTCATTGCAGTACCAGGCCTTGAGATGTTTCACCAGTATTTTTCCCCAACCTGGTCTTTCCTTTTCCTGCTATCTCCACTGATCCTCTGTTAGTCAATATTTCACCACTTCTACCACTCTTGGACTGAAGCAGGTCCCACTTTAAACACCTGACTATGGTACAGCATGGAAAGCCCTCCTAAGACTCAGCTAAATTAGACATTCTGTATATTTGTTGTTTAAAGACTAGCAGTCTTATCAGAAAAAGATACTGCTCTAGCCTAATTTAGCCAAATTCACAACCAAAATGGAAGCACAGTGGTTCTATAAAACTGAAAAGGTTTTCTTCTACACCAGAGAAATAACCTTTTATAGCAAATCCAAAGGGGAATAATCAGAATGAGATATGTTTTTACTTTAGACATAAATGGATTTTTACTATTTATTCAAAACTGCTATCCTGTCTGGGAATGGGAGTGGTAAAATTCAATTCTAAATCCTACGTTACCAATGAAGTTGCAAACTTAGGATTTTATTCCAAAAATATCACCAGAATTCCTGCTTTTTCAATTGATTATGTTCCAGACTTCTGTTGAAAGTTTCTGGACTTGAAAGTGTGTCTTTGAAATACTTCTAGGATTGAATCTTCTAGGATTTCAACCCTTTCAACAAAAGTTATCCCTAAGTATAAAGGTACAAACAATACTGGAAATAATTTTCCTAACACACAATAGAAAAACATGGAAGAAAAAAATTTATTTTTTTTTTTAAAAATTACTATTTAATAATTCTTAACATTCTTTTTTGTGTATATAGTATATCCTATATCCTATGTAGAGTTTATTCTATTTAGTCTATATATAAATAGTACATATATACACATGTATATGCATATTCATGTGTAAACAAGTATTACTGCTAAAAAATCAAGGTGTAAATAACTTAACACAGAAGGAGAGGCTTCATGAAATCAGATTTACTAGCCATAGGAATGAAACCTGAGTATGAAAATTCATTCCCCAATCTCTGACAGCTGACATTAACATGGAGCCTTATAAATCAGCCTTTTAAGAAAATTCTAAAAGTAAATAAATAAATAAAGCACTATTCCTCATCTGGGTTTTTTATTCCAAGAAAGCATTCTGGAAGTAATCTTTTTCCCAGACATGAATAATTCTGCACATGGGTGAAATTCTGCTCCTTTTTTCAATCTCCTCAAAAGATTGAGAAAATAAAGACACATTTCAAGAAACAGGACAATGCAATCACACAAAAGGAATCTTAACATATAGTTCAGCATAGATTAACTACATAGGATCCTGCACTGCACTAAGTAAAGTTAAATGTATTTATCAACATATAAGAGTATCACAGTACCATCTCTCAAGTGGAAGCAAAGCAAAACAACACCAAAACCAAGCCCCCAGAAAACCTTCATCTTTCAAACCAGTAAGTTACAAAAGACATGTGACAGAAGCCCTAATACTTCTTTCTGCAGCTGCCAAGCTGTCTTAAAGAATTTAGTTTCCAAGTACCCCTTTAGTAAGGATGTTTTCTAAGAAGTGAAGAGTAGGTAGCTGGCAAATAACAGCAACTGTGGAAACTTTAATGAATGTATTAAATTAACATCTACCTTCACACTGCATTACAAAAGCATATCTTTGAATACATAGGTGTATTAGCCTCTTTGATTTCTATCTCCATAAAAAACAAGGGAGTTTATGCCTATCATTCCTGAAAATTAAATTCAGGACAGCAAAATCAGCCTTGGTTCTTCCTGCATATATTATACCCTCAGTAATACCTCACCAGGCTGTCTGTAAACATGTGCAGATGCAACGAAGTGCTTCTGTAACTGAAACTTTCTAAACCTTTGTATTATTTATGCAAGAAGAAATATAACCTTCAACTCTCATTTATCTCTGTACTGGACTGCAAGACCCAATAGACGACTAAAAAAATTATTTAGTGAATTATATATATAGATGTGATTTTGATTGTCAAGCAAGTATGAAACTGATAGCACAGGGATAAAATAAAACAGTCTCCACACTTTGGTGTGATTTCTTTACATATATGTACAAATTTATAAATTTTATACAGACATATGCATAAATACTTAATTTCTTCAGCCACTGAAATTATACCAGTAAGTATGCTCTTAACTGCATGGTTTTCTGTGTTCTAGATCTTAATTCCAAGTACCTGACCAAAGATCTAAATTGGCACCAGTACCCCAGGAACATGTGAAACTAAATGAATCGAGGAATAATAAAATGCTTTCACCTTAACAGGCCTCCTGTTTCAAAAACATTTAAAAGTCTGCAAAAGATTGACTTCAGGTAATCTCACTCTTAAACATAATCTATTATTTCATGTATGAATAAGGGCTCTTTTTCAGCACAACTGCTGGTTACAATTAATAACAGTAAATTATGCAAGTTTTATATATTCATATTTTTCCAGTGAGTTAGACAACATTAAGCACCCAAGGAATACAAAGATGTACTTAATTAGCCTTAAGGTCACATGCCATAAAAGTCATTATCCCACTGAAATAGAGGAAACTTTGAAACAAAGGCAAGATCGTTAGTTTGCAAGTACAGTTCTACAAAAAGGAAAATGTACATCATCTATCAAAACTCAAAGTACAGAACACAGCCTTTAAATAACAGCAGCAGCCTTTCCCTGGTCAAGTTTTCAACACTGGGCTGAAACCCTCAACACTGGTGTAAAACTTTCTTGTCTTATTTAGAAAGAAGTTTATTCAGGATTTCTCTCAAGCATGACACTGGTTGAGAGAGCACGTCAGACAACTGTACATCACACAAAAGTTCCAGTCTTTCTCTTTTAGCTTTTAATGGCAGGTGCTTGATCATGACACTACAACAAATATCTTTGAACTGTTTAACTTACTAACACAGTTAAAGGGAAAAAAAAGGAAAAAAAAAAAAAAACCAACAAAATCCTAAACACGCAATTCATAAAGCAGCATATTTTCCTTAATTAATTTTCTCAACGTTTACAATGTCTTTACTAATTCTCTGTAACTGGATATGTTCTGGATCCATTCTCAGAGAATCTGTGTAGAATAAACATTTGAAACATCTTAAAGACTAACTAAAACCATATTTCTACTACACTGCAAGGCAAATGATTTTTGGATGTTTTGCATTTTTATGCAAAATTGTGCAGCTGCAATTGATAAAAACCAATCAAGCTAATTTAAGTCAATCATGTCCAGGAGGTTCTCATCACTTGTGTAAAAATGCTCTCACACTCACTCTAAGACTTTACCACAGCAAGTACCTCCCCCACATTCAAATTTCAATACTGTAAAGTCCCGTCTGGATCTTATGCAACAAAGACAAGAAAACATAGTTCTTATGGAATAAATATATTTTTAGTTTTACACTACAAATCAAACTTCTATGCTTCACTTGAATAGAAACTTAGATTGTTAGTACCACTTGAGCACAAATATGAGTCATCCCACGACAGCAACACTGTACCTTAGTGCACATCAAGGCACCGGGTCAAAGGCAAAGTAAACTTCCAGCACTGAAAATGCACAACTGCTACCCTCTAATACATAATCTGGATTTCATTATTGACATCATGTGTTTTGAATTTATTTTTTTGATTTATCAATATGGCACATTACAGCTGCCATCCTGAGTTCTCTCTCAGCTGCTGCATTTGACATTTTAAATGATGATAGTTTATCTTTTTAAATTTTGCATTATCACCACTACCATTTTAAACCTATGAAACTAAAACAACCATGCAAGAACTCTTTCCTAGATGGGCAAAATCCAGCGTTACAGATCTGAAATCTGTGTTTAATTCTTACTCTCTTGGCCAAGCCCATGTGCACATGACTGCAGACACTTTTCAAAAATAATGAAATCAATAGAGAGGCCCTGAATGTCAAGGCATGCCATGTCCTTATTCCTATTCCCTTTGAGATGATTATGGGGTTCAGTGCAGTAACTGGAGATGGAAGAGAATCACATCACCCTGGCCTGGATCTCTTTCTCCTCCAGGAAGAGGTGAAACCAGGTGACAGCAGGTGCTATCAGATTGACATAAACTGCTGCCACGGCTTCTCTGCACGTTCTTTCTGAGAAGCTGCTCACCAAAACCATTTGTTTACTGTTCGAACAGAAGCAAACAAGGAAAATACAACATAAAGAAAATCCATCTACCAGTAATCCTGCCACTGACCAAGCCAGAGCTTGAAAAACATACCCTCATCTTCAAATCATAAAAACTACATCTATCTTTGTGGAGAAAGAGAAGATAATTTCCCAATCATATTTGTCCTATAGTTGTCACAAGGATTTTCATTGGATAGGAAAGGTTCTCTTTTTTACAGACAGACTACTATGTTGGGGTTTTTTTAATACACTGAACTGTTAAATACCATATCAAATATTAAGATAAGCTTTCCATTGAACTGTTTATCTTAGAACAGCAAGTGGATAATAGTTCTTGGACTTATGTATGACTAACAATCACTATTGGAATTAATAACACATTGCCACTCCAAATTCATGTTCTAGAAATGCTTCTTTTGGTCATGCATCAGAACACAAAACTCTTCACAATAGCTAAGCCAGCAGGAAGCAAAGCCAGCTAACTGCAACAGGCAGCACATGCCTTGGGGATGTGGAGCCAGGCTCTGGAACACACTCAGAGCTCAGCTTAGACAGTATGAGTCCAACTGAAGGTCCCACCTGGATGGTGGGGAACTGACACCAGAATGCACCTGCAGAGGCTGAGCACCAGGTCTGTGCACCCTGACAAAACAGCCACAGTGAGCTCTCAGTGCTGTCTTCAGCTATTGCTGAGTGCAAGGGCATGAGCAGGCAGGGCCAGACTCTTCTCAAGGGAGCACTAGGCAGGGACGAGACAAGTGGAACATGGAAATTCCACCTTGACATAGGGAAAACATATTTTTGGTTTGGTTTTTGTTTGGTTGGATTTTTTTTACCACAAGCTTGGTCACCTACTGAAACAGGTGTCTAAATAGGTTATGAAAAATCCACCCCTGAGCTATCCAAAACTTGGCTGGATGCTGTCCTGAGCAACCTGCAATAACTAAAACCTACTTAGATCAGAAGCTTGGGCTAGACAGCCTCTAACTAGGCCTGACACCACCCGGTGAAGCTCCCACAGCCCAATCCTCCCAGAGGGCTTGCCCATGAGCACATAGCAACTGGGTGGATTGAGTATGAAATGCACACAGAAGAGAGTGTTAGAAGGTCCCAGAATTCCAGCTATCCTGTAATTTTGTTCATAAGGTAAGTGGTGAGAATTTATTGTGTACCTGAGCTTTTACCATCCTTTGCACAATGAAGTTGAACGATGATCTCTCAAAGCTTCTACTTGCCTAAAAACCAGTAAAACCACTACAGAAAGGATTACTGGAAAAGAGAGCTGGCCAGTAACTGCAGAAGATAAATACTATAACAAAAAGCGCTGAAGAATTATCCAACAAACATAAACACAGGGAAACAGATTTCAAATCAAACTATCAGCAACCCATCAAAAATACAGCTTTTCTTGGGGAGAATTTATCCAGAAATTCATAAATCCATACTTGCTACTACAAATCACCTTCTTGTCTTTCATATACCTGAAAATGGCTTCCAGGATTATCCCTTCTTTATTATGACCTTTCCAGGGATCGATGTAATCAGTGTAAGTTTCCTGGATCCTCCTTCTTGCCTTTTGTGGGACATTGGCTTTCTCCCAGTTCTCAGAAACCTCCCCCAATCCTCATCACTTCCCAAGGTAACTGACACAATGCCATCAGCCCCTGCAGGTGCATTCCAGCACAGCCAAGGGAGCTGTATGTGTCTGGTTTCTTTAAATATCCCCTGAACAAATCCTCCTCCATCAAGGGTAAGTTTACCTGGCACTGGACTTCTGTGGTGGTTTCAGAGAGCTGGGATTGCTGAAGACTGGTCTTCCCAGTAATGATCAAGGTGAACAAGGCATTCAGGACCTGGACTGTCTCCATTGCCTTTAGGATCCGATCTCCCCTCCCATATTTTCCTTAGTCTTCTGCTATTGCTGTATCTGTAGAAACCTTTCTTGTTGTCCTTTCTATGTCATGTTATATTCAAGTCCAGATGGGCTTTGTCTTTCCTAACCCCAAACCTGATTCTCAAAGAGGGTCTCCCTATTCCTTCCAGACACTTATGCCTGCTCCCACCCCCATGTCATTTGTTTTCATTTAGCTTCATAATTAGAGAAGTACAAAAGGTGATTTTGATTATACAAAATTGATCATTTATAAAAATGCATGGTAACAAAATAATCTCCTCTATTTTGAACAATTCCTGAAAGCATTCTTTGTCCAGGAAAAACATACATCATTTATTCTCTCACTAGGTATGTGACAGCATGCTTCAAAATTTATGGCAGAAGATGACACAAAGTAGAGTGGAGCCTGCTGCCAGACTGCTGGAACACAGACCCACCCTGGAAGAGAAAAAGGTAACAGGCCACTGGCACCTCAGTACAGAGGTGGGCTGGACTTTGATTTGGCTCAGAAGCCAACCCAGCTGCAGGGCTGGGCAGAGCCATGAGGCACGAACACACACAGGTCTGGGCCAAGTCTGGCAAAGATTTCCTGCCTGATTTAAAAGGAGTGTATTTGGTCCAATGGCACTTTTCTAGAAATGGAGGGCAGGTTGACCACACATGTGCCTGTCTTTATTTGTGGCCTGACACTTGGCAGAATAAACTTCATTATGTTTTTGGTTATGCTTAAGAAAAGTACTGTCAATTGTTTCCAGTCTGTTGCAAATATAAACCTACAAGCTGTATTAAATGTGTACTATTGTATTTACCACAATGTTATGAAATCACGCATAAAATCCTAAAATGGGATAAAATAAAGGCAATTTCTCTTCCCCTCCTCCCCTTCCCCCCAACCTCTGGCAACATTTCAAAATAAACAAGGAACCAAACCAATCCTTCTATTGAACGGTCAACCAGCACCTGAGTCAAGGAAAGATGAAACTGGCCTAAAACAGAAACAATTATTTAGTAAGTAGAAATTAATTTTCTCATGTATTGCATATGCAGAAAGACTAAACAACTCCACAATGAAATATCTTAGTAATTACCTGTGCCTATTAATGAAGAAAATGGAATTCTTTTGGCTGAAAAAGTGAAATGAAATTTATAGTTGACTAAAAAATTAAATTAATAGTAAAAGAAAAGATTACTTTATTGTAACTCTAATAATGTGGAACTGACTAGGTATTGAGAAGAATTAAGATTTCCATCTTTTATTCCCATATATTCTCATCTCAGGAACCTTATTGCCCCTGACATAAGGCAGAGAAATTTAGCCATAGATATGCAAAGACAGAAAAGAATGTGGAACCATGACACAAAAATACATGTTCTATTTGAGATTCAGTGTAACAGATAGTCCATTAACAACTGTGCACTATGTTATGTTTTAGAGTTCCAAAACATGTAAAAGATCAGTGAAGTGCAATCTGGAGCTCAAATATTCCTGAGCACACTTTCCTCTAGAGTTTCCTCCTTGCCCAGTAGAGACTCTGCTTATTTTCACATGATTTTGGCATTTATCTAAATTTAAAGGTGAAAGATGAGCCTCCAGTATGAATCTTTCCATCAGTAATCCATCTTCCATGCAAAGCCCTGACCAGGGAATCACTTCTGTTACACTGGACATGGCACATGGGCATCATGAACACTTCTTGTAGAAAGCAAAGAAAAAAGAATCTTAGCAATTTCTATTGCTATTGGTAGTAACTGCTACTGATAATTTTATTATTTTATTATTTCTCCTAAGTTTTACGGCAACATTTGTGTCCTCCATGCAGAGGATTTCAGTGGTGATACTCCTCCAAATTTACTACTGAAAAACACTAAATATTTTGGAATAGAAAGTCACTTTCTCTGGTCTTGCTACAAAAATGTTTTAATTTCAACCACAAATAGTGCCTATATTTGGAAAACAGGAAAATACTTTTTTATGCAAAAGACTAGGAATATATAGAAATAGGCAGATATAATAGACACTGATTTTAATTTCAATTAGAGATTATAGGAAGACTACAGTATTTATAAATACTATAATCTTTACCAGAATCCAAATTAGTGTTGCTCCACCACTGTTCAGAACAATGAGTAAGTGATACAGTGTAAAAGTAATTAACTAATAGAAAGTACTTTAAGTATTTTCTTGGAACTTTAACAGTTTAAGCAGCTGAGAGGGGAAAATAAGCATGCAGTGAATGTGAGACCAAATTGTTTTTATTTACACACTCCTCAGTCTTTCCCACCCTGTACTGATCTTGTGCTTGATCTCACAGCACAGGGCAGCTGGAAGAAAGCAGTTTTCATAGATAAGAAACAGCTGTTATGCTTGCTTGACCTGAGGAAGAATTTGAAAAACAAAAGCAAAAGGACTCAAGAATGAAATGAGTTCTCATAAAATCAGTACTTGCAGAATTGTTCCAGCCTATTTCCAGCCAGCCCTGGTAACAGACTCTGATGTGCACCTTGCTTATATCAAACTTACTTCCACTGCAAGACAGAAGAAAAAGGGTATCGAGCAAAGGCAAGAGTGGTTCACAAGCCCTTTATGAATATCTACAAAATCAACCTTTCTTAAAGGAAAATCATTACTCAGTGTGGGGGGTGGAGGAACCAAAACCCCACATTACAAAATGTCAGAATTAAGATTTGTCTCTACAAATACAGTCTGACCTCTTATGTTCCAACAGGCAGCCAGCTGAACACTACAGTAACAGAAACCAAAGCATCCTTATCCATTTTACACCATCTTCTGATCTACTTCTCAATCCAACTTGACACAAGTACCAACATTTTCAAAACTCTAAATACTTGACTTGTAAATTTTATCTTGTCAGGTCTTAGTCTTACAATACTTAGACATTTCTAACACAAATTGTAGAACTCCACTGATTCAGACAATGTTTAAGCAGCTCTATACGTGAGCACAGATGTTCCCATCCCAGTGTTCTTAGGTAATAGCATCTTCTACAACCCCCTCCACAATTTCATGCTCTTTTTTCACTCATTTCTTACTGATTTTGTAGAATACCTCATCTTCTCCTTTAGATGTATTCTTAATGCTTGAGAAAAATGTCTTGTTTCCTTCTTTTGTAACTTATTTCTTCAAATTTATCAGAAATATTTGTTTGCATTTTAAAACCAATTTTTTCCACTTTAGTAAACTTTCATTTTTTCTAGCTTACACAGTTTCTTCTGTAAAACTAGAAACATTCCCAGTTATTGGGAACAAGAACTTCAAAAACAGAGGCAGATCTGTGGCAAAGCGTTTACAGGGGAAATTCATCAGGATGCATTTGCAGCCTTTAACCAACTACAGCTGGTAGGATAAGTATGATTATAAAAGAGCAAGAAAAACCCCACACGTGGTGTCTGTAATGACATCAGCAAACTTTGGTATTGTCATCACTTTTTACATTGGTTCCTTCTCAAAACTACAGAAATTAATATTGAAAATCACAGGAGTAACTCAACCTTCTGTGTGACAAAGACAGCATGTTCAAGGGAGAAGCACAAAGGAAGCAACTCAAAGCTTTTCTTCTCTATATTTCACAAAAATAATAACTAAAGGCAATTAAACAGATTCAAGTTTTTTTAATATCCCTTAATGCTACTATTTGTTTTAAAAACATGACTGTATTACAAATTTTATTGCCTAGAAATAATTTAATGTTAGCAAGGAGAAAGTGTGTGTTCCTGTAGGAATGGCAAAAGTGAAGGATTTGTTTGAAGAGCTAAGTTATAATGCCATATTTTTAAATAGCACAGGAAAGAATCAAAGAATCAAACAAATGGAGAACTGTGGCACAGTCACCTAACTGAAAAGGTTACTAACACCATTAACCACTCCCATGATTTAAGATATAAAAAGAACACTTTTCAAAGGAGGCAGATGATTTCATATCTTTGTTACAAGAACTTTTTCTCAGCCAAGTCCAATGTTAATATGCACCCTGCATTTGAGAGCATTTTGTGCTTTAATTGAATTCAATTCAGAGCCATCTCAATATTAACATATCTTTAAAAATGTTTGCTCCAAGGACATTAGTATCCTTTTTAACTAGGTGCTATCGTGCACAGCAGCGGTTTAGCCCAGCTCCTTTTTAAGTGTCAGGCCACTGTTTTCATGGTTCTGTGTGCACAACTGCAATTCCTCCCTGCAACAACCTGAAACCAAAATGATTGTTCCCACATGTCTGTGCCAGTCCACAGTCCTCAAGGACTTTTATTTACTAAAGCCTTAAGGCTACACAACTTAACTGCCATGACTTCCCATGGCAGAGTTGAGAAGCACCAAATCTATTTCAGAAAGGCAGCTTTTGCCACACTTCTGCTATCCTTTGCTTGTCTAAAGGAACTAGTGCATTTCTCTCTGGGTTCCTATTTCATCCAATTCGTGAAATGAAAAAGCAGCTTAGACTTGAACAGAAAACAAAAATGGAAGCCACAAGACTGGAATTCCATTAAGTTTATCACATCAGCTAGTTGAAAGCACACCAAATAATGACAGAATTAAACTATTCAGAAGAAAATGCAGCCGCAGTTTCTTTTGCAGGGGATAATTTGTAAATACTTTTTACCTGTAAGAATGATAAATCTTTTAAAATTTTTCACAGACTGCACTACTTGATTTTAAGTGTGGAAAGAACTAAAGAAATATAAAATATTATATAATGATATCATGTTGTCACTTGGGACATGAAGTGTGTAAGTTCTGTTTGCCCAAGCTGATCTTATCTGAACACTTCTCTAAATATTAGTAGGTTACCTCTGAAACCACTAACCTTTCAGAAGCTCAAATCCTTATACTTTCATTGTCCACTGCCATACCAAGAACTAGAAAATATTTTCCTTCTAAAAGTTAAACAAAGGGAAAAGGAAGAAAACAAACAACCCAAATCACATAGCCCTAAAGGAAAATATTATTCAGAATCCTACCAAGAAAATAATCAAAAAGCCATATGAGGTATACTGTCAGTATAAGCGTCTCTAAAGATTCCTGGATGACCACAGCTGCAGAAGCTTTTACATTCCAAATGGACCATCCTCCTATTTTAAACTCTGTTTCTGTTGTAACATGTATTTTTCCTCAGCAGAGACAGAGGAAGGCGGAGAATCAATCTTTGCACCTCCTACAGTTTGAGTGTTTAGGGTAAGAGCAGTTGTGAGTTAAGGACTGTTACCTGTGTTAGAAAGAGGACATCCTGAAAAAGGAAATCACGAATTTAAAAAGTGGCTCTAGCCTTTTCTCCCCAGTTGTCTCCTAAGCAGAAAACCCAAAAACACGCAAAACTACTTCAATAACTTCTCCATGCACTTCGTCACCATAGCAATACGTAAAAAACACCATTAACTGTTCCAGACTGGTTATTGTTATACCTACTGGTTATTCTGCTAATTGTAACATTTTTGTGTTCCCCTTGGGTTTGCATCTACCTGGTGAAATTTCAATGCTGTTTTGAAGTGTATTTTTCTTTGCATTTCTTCTATATGCTCCCAATACACCAGGATCATAACTAGACCCCTTTAGATCAATCACAATTTAAGCAGTAGTTAGGGTATACAAAGATCATTTCTGAAGCAACCCTATCCAAGTTCCTCTTCAAACATTTCCAATTAGAACAAAACATTTAAATTAGTAGCTAACAGTACTAATATTTTTCTGATCATTTCCGTCCACTAGTGACTTACCTTATCAAAGTGAATTTTGCTTGGTTATAAAAGCCCATTAAAGCTGCCTACCTGAATATTATTGTTTTCAACGGCAACAAGGTAATTTTCTATAAAAGTAAGAACTGGGGTGCTGGGCAGGAGGGAACTACATTTTAATTTTCACTTTAATTCAACAAAATAGATGAAAATGAAAAGTGCTTTGACAGTAATATAAATCTAACATCCATCAAACTATTTGTCACAAATAACTTGCATAAAGTCTTTACACACCAAATATACAGCCCATTCTTTCTCCTTTCCCATTTTTTTAACTTTGTTTTCCTGCCTCTGAGCATTACTTTCTACAGGCCCTGCAAATGGGACTCTTTAACTCTTTCAGTCCCCTTGTTCACAGGAAATTCTGTTTCAATTTCTTTGAAATTAAAATAACAGTGTCCCCATCAGAAAGAAAGAATATTCAAAGCAAGAATTAAGAATTAATTCAGTCGAGGGGGATGGGGTTGTGTGTGTAATACCTATCAGGTATTTGAGAGAGCTTCATTTGTAATACCATAAAGTCACTGGAATGGTAGTGGAGATCACAAATGCAACCTCCTGCTCAAAGCACAGAGATCCCTGAAATCAGACCAGGCCGTTTGATGTGCCTCTGAACAGCCTTGAAATCAGAATCCAACAGGCAGATGGACACCAAAAGAAAAAACCTCGAATGCAAACCCTCCCACCTTTGCTGTACAGTTCACTTCAGATAAAGCATTTTGCTAACCTGCGTGTTCTTTCAGCTCAACTCTGAGTTCACTGCTCTGCTCCTCTCTCCTGTTCTGAACAGTCACAGGGCCTACAAAATGTGAATGCTGCACAGAAACTGAAATGTCTGGCACATTCCACCTGAGACAAAGCTGCACTCAAAATATGGAAGCCTCTGTCAAGAAAGAGGCAGTGTCACTGTGCAGCAGTGCACAGCTGCAGAGGGGCAGAAAGCAAAGGGCAGGGGGAGGTCCAGGAGGGGCTCTGTGCCCGGGGTGATCCCCCTCACAGGCACAGCACATCCACCACAGTAATGCCCTGGCAGCACAGCACACAGGCCACACTGACAGAGCTGGCCCAGCCTGATTTTAAACAAGAAAAATCACAAAACAATAGAAAAATACAATTTCAAAGTAAAACTCTAACTTAGAAAAATAAAAATGTGAGAGTGAAATAACCGTAGTTATACCATTATTGTTGTAAAATTAAAAGCAGATTTACATTTCAAGAAATATCAAATATCAACATTGTAATAGAAAGAAAAATAAAACTTTTTTAGTCTTGTTCCAAGTATTTTGTGCTGTCTGCTTTTATTTGCTCTTTATGCAAACTAAGAACTGCCAAGAAGTCAACCATTTAACAACCCTTCTCTATAAACAGATTTGTTTAAACAAAAAGGCAGATTGCAATAAATAACTACTATAATCACCCTTTCTCTTCATTTTTATTAGGTTTTCTATATTAATATGTGTATGCTGAACACATCAGCATTCAGTTATAGTACAGACTTTACCTATTTTCCTAATCCATTTTCTCCATTGACAGGAATATGCTCACTATTTACAAAACTTCTTTGCAGACATTTACTTATTTCACAGTTCATTAACCTTCAAATAGCACACCTGCCACTTTGCAGGTGTTATCTAAAGCAATGATACACTAAGTGCTGAAGTATGTTTGTGTCAGAAATGCTTATGAAACTAATGTTTTTCTCCACTGAGCTACCCAGCTGAGTTGAATTTATTTGCATCATGTTATAGTAAGTTTTTTATAGTAAGTAAGTGCAGTAGTTAAGCCCCAGTCACTGCAAATGTGCACAAAAAAAGAATCAAACTTTACTGTCTACCACTTTGAAGTATACAAACAGCAGTGTTTAACCTTTTTAAATAATTGAAAAGGATCATTCACTCTTTAACTTCTTTCCTTCTGCAGTAACACTACAAGGCTTCATTTAAAAATTAACATATTTTAACAGGTTTTTCACACAGCAGAGAAAACCTCATCACGTGTATTCTGCCTTTTAACCATTCTCTATGGAGCACAGTGACATCTTCAGTTTTCTGTAGCTGAACTAGCCTTACATTGGCTCATTTTTATCTGACCCCAGGGTTTTCACATCATTAATAAAGAGATAATCAAAACAGAGGGTATATACATTAGGGTAGGAAGTTTGCATAGTTGGCACTATTATCATATATAACCTTAAAATGGAACAAAATGAAATGCACGCAGCAGAGGTGGTGAACCTTCTAAGGACTGCTTCCAAACATTTTTCCCACTGGCAGTAAACCATTTTCAGACCTCCCAACTCTGGCCACCGTGATAGTTACTGCTGTACAGGGTTTATTTCTTTTTGTTTCAGCTGTCAATAAAAACTTCAAGTGATAGCTTTTCAAGTCAACTAAATATATTTAAATCAAAACAAAACACTAATATCACTGGGACAACAGAAACATTGTGCAAAAGAACATTGTGTTTAGATTCTAGGCTTGTTTACCAATGGTTTTAACTTTTCTCACATTATGTCACAAAGGGCCATTGCATCTGAAACCTGATCAAAAACTCATCAAAAAAAATTCAAGTGCCCACTTATTTCTGATTATCTGGTGTAACACATGTAAACCAACTAAATCTGCTAGTCATGCCTTAATAGTAGTCAGTATTCTTTACGATGATGATCATCATAATTCTGCTAACACTTAATTTCTTACTGTTGACATCAACTGTGTAAGATAGAGCTCAAGCTTTTAACTACACTTTTAAAGCAGTAATATTTTCTGAGCTAATTTTGTTAAGACATCATGAAAATCCCGAACATGAAATTATACCCCCCAACAAAAATCCATTCTATGGATAACAAACACTGGTAGAATCTGCCAACAAATAGAGTGAACCAATGGACTTCCAGGGATACATGAACTACAAAAAACCTGTCATTAATACCAACATATTACTTCTAAGCCTCATGCCCTATCAGGCCTGGCTTGTGAGAACCATGTAGGCAGGTGGAGGGCTGGCTATCAAGTGGAATCAGGACACTCCAGCAGAAGCAGTCCTGCATCCCCAGGGTTAATGCTGCATCCAGTCCTGTTCCATGTCTTCATTAATGATCTGGATGATGGGGTAGGGTGCAGCCTTAGCAAGCATGCTGGTGGAAAAAACGTGGAAAGGGCAGCTGATACACCAGAGAGTCATGCTGCTGTTCAGAGGGATTTTGACAAGCTGGAGAAATGTGCTGACATGAACCTCATGGAGTTCAGGGAAAGGAAATGTAAAGTCCTGAACCAAGAGAGGAACAACACCAAGCACCTGCACGTGCTGGAGTTCACTCGGCTGAAAAGCAGCTTTGCAGAAAGGGACCTCAGGGTCCTGGTGGTCACAATGGTGGCCCTGCAGGAACACACTCACAGCATCCTGGGCTCATTAGGTAGGGTGCTGACAGAAGGTTTAGGGAGGTGATCCTTCTCCTCTATCAGTCACTGCTCAGGCCACACCTGAGACATCATGTCCAGTTCTGGGCATTCTGGAGACAGCCCAGCAAAAGGCCATAAAGAAACTAAAGGATTAAATAAGGGCTTTATTGAAGCATTGGAGCATCTCTCATATCACAAAAGCCTGGGAGAGCTGAACTGTTTAGCCTAGAGAGGTGAATGGGACATCTTATCACTGTGTATAAATATCTGAAGGAAGGCTGTAAAGATGGAGCCAGTGAGAGGACAAGATGCAATGGGCACAAAGCACAACACAGGGGGTTCCCTCTGAACACTGGAAACCCTCACACTGACCCATGTGGCCCACAGAGATTGTAGTGTCTCATGCCCTGAGCTGTTCAAGAGACATCTGGATATGGTCCTGGACAGCTGGCTGTAGGTGGCCTTGCTCAAGCAGGGGGGTTGGACCAGATGAGCTCCAGAGCTCCCTTCCAACCTCAACCACTAATGATTCTGTGAATCACATCCCCTTGCATCATACACAGCTGCTTCAGCAAAACCTGAAGATAACCTGCAGAGTACCATTAGGTTAAATAATAATAAAATGCTTCTTATTAAATAACTGAGAGCCTGTGGAGGGTTTCTTTTATTACAGGATTTACTATGCTAATTTAATTACAACAAGGTGATTACAAAGTAATCCTATTTAGGCAGGAAGTTGACACTGCAACTCTGAATACCTTACTGAGCACAGGATTAGAACTGCCTTTTGATGGTTACTTTCACCTCCAGAAAGAAGCACTTCAAGGCAAGTTATGAACATGTTTTAGGACATGAAATTGTACAAAAACTATTCTACAAATAGACAATGTAGACACACAGGAAGAAAGGAGTGTGGCTTAATGCAGGCCAGAAAGTTATTAGCTATCCTCATCTGGGAATGACCAACAATAGCTTGTACAGTAGAAAATTCCTTCCCTAATGACTTCCACCTGCTGGAGGGCTGCCATTTGCCCTGCATCTCCCTGCAGCTGCTCTCCCATCTGCTGCTGGAAGCCATTGTCCTCCCTTTAGATAAGACCTGAGGCCTGGAGATAGATGATACAGTTCCTCTAAGCAACCAAAATCTTTTCCCAATTCCCAGGGAACCAGACCTGCTGTGTCTAGAAGCACAGCTGGATTGCTACCACAGCACAGTCTAGGCCTGATCATGTAAAAGGTTCAAACTCAACAGCTTTGTGCAGAAACTGAGAAGAGGAATTAGATACCTGTTAGAAGCCAATTGTTTCTCCACCAGGACTCCAGAATCCCAGCAGCCCTTCATCAAGAACACTGTAATTCAGTCCTTTGTACACTGCCCAGCAGCCAGCAATAAGATTGTAACACACTGAATACAAACCAGCCTGATAAGGGATTAGGAAGTCAAATCAGTGGAGAAACAATGGAATCCATCACCATCCTCAGCAGTACAACAGGTCATACAAGCCACACAAAACAGATGGGCAGAGCCCAGGATTTAAAATACACAATCCTTCTTACTCAAATGCTAGATAGAGATCACTGAAATTGCTGGAGTTATTATTGCCGCCAAAATTCCTTTTTATCCTTGTTCTGTTATGATTATTTTGTATTATACACATATGCTGGTTGGGCCATTAAACACAAGCTGGAAATTCCAAATTTCATCTGTATCTTCTTAGCATGTAGAGCACAAGACATACAGCAAAAGGGGATAATCAGAATCTTAGAAATATTTATAATATTTATTTCCTGCTTCCACAAGAAGGATGAGTTTAAGCCATTTTTTTGCTAATGTTTTGCTAGCCAGACATTTGAAACATTCTATAAGATTCCTGTATACCTTAAATAATATACATCTCTGAATAAAAACTATTTGCACTGCATGACTAAATTCCACAGATACTTGTTTCCTGAAAGAAGCAAACACATTAAAAATAAAATCAAGAAGTTTTAATAGCAATCAATCTAATCACTATTGTGTGCTCCAAGCCTATGAAGTTTTTTAAAATACCAGGACAATAGTTAATGGACATTTTAAACACTGGATTTACACATTTGCTTAACTGTGACAACCGTCTCAAATGGGTATTCCATTACTTATATTTTTATGGTCTGATTTTGTAGATACATAAATAATTAATGCATTGGTCTGTTTAAAAGAATGAAATTATTCATATTTTAAAATAAATATTGCTTGCACTTGAAAAAAATAACCAGAGATTAATAATATGCACCTTTCAACAGATCCCTTAAATATTCATCAGTAGCTTCACCCTTCAGAACAGAAATACACAGAAGAAAAGAAGCATCAACCAGAGCAACCAAAAGAGCAACTCAGTCACCTAACAGAGGAGGAAACAGGCTATGATACCACAGCAACCAAGTCATTGAGGTCCACCTCCCCCCACTTGAAGCCAGTGAGAATTAGACACGAGCATTTTCTTAAAAGACAATCATAAGCACTTATAAAAAAATTCTAGAATGAGAGCTGGTGTACAATCAAAATTACATATACACCAAATACATTGGCATTTAAATTGTTTTAAATTATTCATTATTCTTTAACAACTTTCCTGCCACACAGACTTGAATCAAACGCATCAAAACCTTGATACTGGCCATGAACTCAATATTTCTATTGCATTTCACAATGAGGAGATACAATACCTCTGTCTGAAGTATGGCAGCTCTCTGTTCTTTGGCAGTAAGGGACTCTTTAAGCACTTCAATGTGTTGCTTGCAATCTGAATTCTGATTGCTAAGAGTTTCAAGCTTAGTTTGTAAGGCAAGAAGTTCTGATTCTTTCTTTGAGAGTTCTTGTTTCAGTTGATCAATCTGCAATGGGGAAAACAGGTCATTAATTTTGTCTCCAATTCATAGCTCCACTTGAGATCTGAAAGGTGTGAATGACCACGATATGACAAATCAGACACTCGTGAATTCTAGAAGAGAATTAAGGTTCACACTTTTTACACTCACACCTTCAATTGTGTTTCTTGCAATTTAATGCACTCTATCTTAAGAATGAATGCCCTGTTGTTGCAAAAGTTAAAAGGAAACTCCTAAAGATTATACATGATGATTTGGCCTATAAATCCACCATGGACCTCACTTAAGTTCAAAGGCGTGTATCCCATATGAGGCAAGTCTGGCAGGACAGCAAAAATGCATAGGAAAAAAAGTGTTCATAAAAGTATAAATTCAGTCCTTCCAACAGCATGATTCCCATGACTTATCATTGGCCAGAGTGAATCAGGAATTTTTTAGGAGTCTGATCAAAAAAAACCAAGGCATCGTAGAAAGTAGAGGAAAACAGAAAAGTGGACTTTTAACCTTACTACTCTTCTTGCAAATTTCTTGCTGCCCACCATCACCCCCTCCTGTTTTTCTCCCTGGCAGTTTACATGGAATTCTCAGGTAGTAGAAAAGCCAAGCCAAGAAAACTAACTTAAGAAAAGTCTGGGGAAAACATTATAAAAAATTCCATACAATTTAAGGGCTGAGAGATTATAAAAGCTTATCCCAGAGGAAACAGCAGAAACACAGAGACAGGGCTTCTGAATTTAAGGTTCATCAGTAAATGTCATGGAATTGTGGTTATTCTCCTCTTTCCACAATGATAAATGGGAAGAATAGTCACAGAACACGAAATTGCAGTGGATTTAAAATCCATGAATCAGAGCAAAGCACTGGACGATGTACAGAGCAATGTGTATAGGTGAAAGGATGGTGAATTAGGTGGCATATAACTACTCCTAAATTCTTGTGGTATAACACTAGTCACCAGATGAATCCAGATACTGCACTTCATGAGGATTACTTGAAAAAAAACGCCTCATTGCATCTGCATAACTCAGAGAAATCACTTCCTTTATATGAAGAGCTCTTTTCCATGTCCCAACAGACATTTGGGATGCAAGAAATCTAGAAGTGGTAGATGGAAGATGATTCAAAAATCCCCAGGAAAAAAAAAAGAATATCCACTGGTTGATCCTACTCAACCACAATCCAAAAATCCACACACTAAACCATTTCACAAATCCAGTGTTGTATGGCACTGGAAATATTCGTTGGTGGTTCAAATGCTTCTATTTTGTTTTACATTGCAAATGCGTGTTTAAAAACTAAATCTAAAAACAAGGATTCTTCCGACTACTGTCCATATGCATGTCTTAATATATTTATTCCTTATTTCTTTTTTACAAATCCCAGTATGTTTATATCATTGCTTAAGGTCTTCAGGTAGTCACCCATGAGCTACTGTATAAAATCAAGAATCTACCCTGGCACTAAAAAAAAATCACCATTTAAAGTCCAAAATATCAAAACAAGAAGCATACAAAAAAAACAGACATGAGGAAAGAATGCAATTAAAAGCTGCTAGAGAAAGCTTTCTCTGGAAAGCAAACCACCTTCCTCCATCCCTTGCCAGAGCATACAGGCAAGTATGGCAACCAAGAGAAAACGGATAGGAAACGAACAATGGGAAAATTGATGAGATACAAAGACAAAACGTAGATCTGCAGCCAATCTGAATTACATCACAGGCTTTATATGAGATGCACATGAACATCACAGATGCTTAATCTCTTCTAGAAACACTTCCCCCTTCTCTCCATGACACAACCCACACCCTGAGAAATAATAAAAAAATTGTAAAAGGCTTTGCTTTCATTGCAGGTGTGTTCTTTGTGTTTTAAAAACAGAATCTGTTTAGTGTAAAGTTCTGGCTACAAGATCTACAAATTGTCAGGAGTTTTAAAATGTGTTACAGCTCCCAAATAATAATAAAAAAAAAAGTTAAAACACAAACCAAATACACAATGATTCTTCAATAAATATGCTGATGTCTTTTTAAAATAAAGTAAGATGGTGAAAAAGTACTAAAATTTCCATTTTAAAAATTGCCACAAAAATAAAGAGGTATATTAAAAAACAATAAAACATATTAAGAAATTTTAGGCATGGGTGTATTCACTTTTTTAAAGTTCTGCAGTATCTCACTGTGCAAAAGAACTAATTAATCAGGACATGAAATAGATTGTTGCCTCTAGCAGATAGGCAAACAGTTTTGCTGTGTCTAAAGTGATGTGGAAGACCAACTGTCACGATTCGATGAAATCTTATATAATAGAACAAAAACAGTTTTATACTTTAGAAGGACTAAAATGAAGATAACCTACAAGTCTGCACATAAGTGCTGTAGCATCACAAAACTCCAAGTTTGTCCCCTGACCCTGACCTTCCCCCATCTCACACATTTCATGTGTGTAATTTGCCTGCCACTGCTTTTTCAACATTGCCCAATATGATCTTGCTTCACCTCCTTTCCTGAAACCCTAATTCCTTTTTCTTCCTCAATTTATGATTCTGTCACCTCCCATAGTTTTAGTTCTTTAGAACCCATTCATTTTCCATTTCCAGAAAACCATTATGGGTGTTCTTCTGTTATTTTTACACACCAAATTCTTATGTGACATTATGCAGAGTAACCAGAAAACAAAGGGGAAAAAAATTCAGAGCTTTTCCTCTGAATATTGTATATTAAAATTAATGGGCTAAATCTTTAAGTAAGTTATTCCATTAAATGAAACTATGCTGATTAATGCATCATAGGATTTGGTCTGATGCAACAAATGACAACTGCTTTTTTAAAGTGAAGGATTTAAAAAAAGGGAAAGGAGTAGCAATGCAAATGGTGTACCTGCATACAGTAGACCCTACAAGTCTATCAGTAAATTCTACAGGTTATGTTGGTAAAGGTGTCATTTTAAACTGGTTGTTAAATTTCCAGGCCCACCCACACACAAATCACAGAGCACCTTACTACTACTTTATCAATACTTAAAACTTATCTTACTGGTAATTTGCTGAAATTGTACTAATCTACCACTAGATTTTCCTACCCATTCCAGTGGATAGCATGAGTTCTAATACTCAAAGGACTACTTAAATGCCAAGTGCAAACTCACACCTGAAAAAAATGCATCTGTGTTCATTTATATATGTGGCTGATAGCCAAAGGATGTACCCCAGTCAGGGAAGGAGTCTTCATAAGCAGAAGTTATTATTGAAAGTACATATCACCCTATATGTTTTATTCATATTCTCAATTAAGATATCTGAAGATCTCTTGGTCATATAAACTTCAAGACCTGTTTTGACAATTTCTGTATTATGTGAGCAATGACAAGTTTTCTCCATGCAAAAACTGAGCAAGGAGAGGCCTTATCAAGTTGATACCTGGAACAGAGGCTGGACAGTGTTAAGGGAATAAAGGAGGTATTTATTAAAAGGCCTTTAAAGGACACACCTTGGGCAGTACAAGAGCCCAGCCGTGGCTCTACCCAAGATGGACCCAACATGGACCACAGTGGTGACAGGTTTTCACACTTTTTAAGTTTTGGTCCATTTCCATATTGGGGTTAATTGTCCAATTACACTTCAGTTAATGAAGTCCCACCCTCCCAGTTTGCTCCGCTCAATTCGCTGGTTTTTGCTCTTTTTGGGCCTGAAGCTGCAGCTGTGTCCTTAGTTCTGGGGCTGGAAAAGGATTGTTTTGTCTGACTGAACTGTGAGGAGAACTGGCTAACTCTTTATATGAAGTTCAGAGTCACACACTAAGACAGTGCAGAATCTGGAAAATATGAAAGCTAAATCTTAAGGCATCAATGTGGGCAAGATAAAGAAATCTAAGCAAGTTTTCTTTCTCATTTTTATAACTTTTATTTAACTGCAAGTCACAAGTAACATCTACATATTTGGAAGGAGTGAATATTACCAAGAAATAGTTAAGAAAAAAATACTTCCAAACATTCTCTGCCTCTCATGTAAATAAATGATGTTCAGTATTCACCTTCATTTAACACTTTCCCACTTATTTAAATCACAAACAGATTGAAAACAAGTTATACTTCAAGAATAAATGAAAAGTATTAAGAGCTTGAAGCATCTCAGAAGAGTTTTGTACTGTTCTTTGCCATCAATCCTGTTTATCTGAATTTATCAACAATCTCAGGATCAACAGATCAGGTACAGCAAGATCTGTTTGCTGGCAGCTCCATAAATACTTTTCCACCTTGAGAGGTTCTCAGATGAGTGATAAAAATAACATCTTCTGCTGCAAGTCTTAAAATTAAAGTGGAAGAAAAAGACTAGTAAAAGAAAACAGACAAAGCTTCATCAGAACGTGGCATTTATCAAAGATCAGAAGGCTGTGACAAAACAAGGCATATTTAATTCTCTTCTCATTAATCTGCTTTCCATGCTACAGAAGTATACTGAAGCTTTTCCTCCCAAAAATGTCAGGAGACTGTTAAAGTTCTAGGCTTTGTACCTTATTTTAATATCAACAGGTTTGCTGACATGCATTGGGAGTTTTGCTGTAAGTCACTAAAACTGAATTGCTTTGAAATCAATGATGTTTAGATTAGCAAAATAATTTTCCTGATGATAATACTACTTAGGAGTTTTAGTTATTTTTCAGTAGCTTAAGAGCTACTTTTTCCCAACAGAATAAACATGTTCTTTGATTATTAATTTTTCTTAATAAATCTGGATTAATTCCACATGGGCATTAACACTTTTATTTCTTCTGCAGCAAAAACTCCCAAACAATGAACAAGCAATAATGTTTTGTGAGTTTGAAACCAGGCAATGGGTCACATCTCTGCATATTTACCACCTGCCTGTGGTCAACTCCTAATAGTCCATGTACAGTAATTAGAAATTAAAGGAACAAAGTAATTAAATTGCTAGTCTAGAATATATGAGCAGAATACAATTTGGTATCATCTATGAAACAAAAGTCCTTACTGCAAAACCACATCAAAAGCTAAAATTGAATCCTTCTCATTTATCCAAAATGCTTCACTCCTTCATGTCTACTGGTTATTATATAGTAAAGATTTATCAAAAGGAGACATGCAGCTTCTTGCATTGGAAATGGTCACGTTAAAATGTTCCTTTCCATTATTTAAATAGCCTTAATCTCTTTTATAAGCAGATCTTACCTTATTTTTCATGAACTTTGAGTGACTCTTGTAAACTTCTATTTGTTTGATTTCTTCTTCTCGGTCCTCTGTATTCAGAACTCCATTTGTCTTTAACATCTGTATTTCATCTTCAAGATCTCTTATATTGCGCTCAAGTGAAGCTATTTTTGTATCCTAAGTTACAAAAAAGAGAGTATTGAAAACTATATGAGACATATATTAGAGAGTAACAAAAGCATATCTGTACTTGAGTGAATATCAAATAATGAGACAGCAAAAATAGATGGTACAAATAGAGAATGCACATAAAGCAGGAATAATTCTATTGGTTTCAGTTTAAAGAAATGCAGAATTCAGACCAGACCTCTCTCACCATGGTTGCACAGTCTGTAGAGAATACATTCTGGTCAAAATTCCTTTTAATTCTTACACAGGGATGAAGGCAGAATAGCAGATGCCCTACTTTTCCACATAAACATGATAACAAACCTTGCTAGCATTAGTAACCATCTAGGCCTGGCTATTCCTCCAAGCTCTGGAACACTAAGCTTAGCCCAGAGAGACCAGTCCATGTCCCTGCAGGGCAAAGGCCACTCCATTGTGTGGCTCAGGCTCAGGGTCCCTGTTTCCCTGGAGTTCTGCCTGCTCTCAAGAGGGAGAAAGGCTGTGTCCATATATATTGTTCCTTGACTAATCTAGCCACACCACTAAGAGGGGATTTAGCACTTTTTACTGTGAGTCCCAAGATAAACAAAACCACAACCACTTAAATTTCTACATCCCAGCCAATGGCTGCCATGGGTGCCAATACCACACTGGAAAACAGGGAAGTTTTCTTGTTATTTCCAGTCATTTGGAAATTGGCCAGGTCTCTTTGTGAGAGATAGAAAGATTACAAAAGTGATTACACGAGCTTGTCACAATTTTCTGTTTGAAAAAAACATTCAAGATTTGCTCATTAGGCAATCCTTCAACAACATAAAGGATCGACTGCCCATAAAATATTAGAGAATGGATGGAGTTCTTGTCCCATTGAGACCAATATTAAATAAAAATAAACTAAAAAAATTTTTTTAAAAATTAAAAACACACAAAACAAACCAACCTGATTCACTAGGACCAGATTATTAAGTTAGAAAGCTAATTTGGAAAAAAAAAATACAAACTGAATTGATCCTTTAACAAGGACAAGCTAAGCTTGAATCACTGCAACTTTGTTTCTGTTGCTTTATTTAGATTGCCTAAAAACAAGCAAAAACCCCAACTCCTGTAATAACTTCCTTCATAACAAAGCTAGGCAAACATAGCAATTTAAGACACAGGAGAGGCTGGATGAAGTTCCAAAAAGCATTTGAATTTTTGGTACTGAAGTGAAAAAGAATCTCAGATTGTTTTTGAAGACCATTGTTAGAAATCCATATGGAATAAAAGCTAAGGACTAAGCAACATCATTTAGCTGGCCCACTGTCATTCATCTAACATTTTTGCTTTTATCTTTATAGCCAACAATAAATCTCAAACTGAGAGAAGTTTTCTTTTATTTTCTTATTCCAACAAAAATTAATTTTAAAATTAATAAGAATTCTGAAACAGGGAAGAAAAATATGGAGATGGAATGAAAAAAGGGAAGAATTCTCATTGAATCTTATCATTTAAAGAAATTGCACAAGAGGCAAAATACTGCAAGAAAAGATACAGAAGTATTTAAAAGCTCTCAAGACTTAAACACAACACAAAAATAACTGTAGATCTCACAAATACTACAATCAATTCAACTTGCTCCATTACTCTTCATTTCAGAAATATTTTCCTCCTATTTTTGAAGATAAAAGCAAAACCTAAGCTACACTACACTTTGGAATGATTTTGCAATTAAATATATTAATATTTACATGACCTGTTATGACATAACATCTGGGAATAGTCTTCATCAAATCTCTCCAGCTAAGTCTATAGGAGTCTGCCTTTTTGTAATGCCTTTGTGTTTTACGTGTCTGCAAATATAATATGGCAGAAATAATTTTTAGCACAGCCTGCTACACTCTTTAGAAGGTTTATACATCACAGAATAACATTTAAACCTTATGAGAAATATCTAAAATAACTTGTGGAAGCATTTTCTGTACTTCTGCTTCATCATAAAACTGAAATCTCTGAGGAAAGGTTTATTTTTAATCAATCTCTGTTTACTGTGATTAAATATGTGCAAAAGCTAATTTCCTATGTCTTGAAAAATTGTCAGTAAGTTTTACATTAACTTTTTATTGAAACAGAAGCCCGAAATTTCACAAATTTTGTGAATGTCAAAGGCACTGTTCCCTGTTGCATGCTGGCTTGCCCAGAAAACCTTACAGGTTTCCTGCCTGGAAAGTGAGGAACCCTGTAAGTCAAAGATAACACAGAGAGCCCAGAGCTCCCAACTGGGCTGACTCACAGGATGCACAGAAAGTTAGGCAGCTTTGCATGTGCCAAAAGCTTTGACACATTCCCATAAAATCTTCTGATTCAGCTGAATCAGCATTTTCCCACAGAAAATTTCAACTGGAAAACTTTCAACCAGTCTCGTTGGGGCACAGGGTCTGGCAAGCTTTCAGAATCTGAAATGGGAACAGATGCAATATTTCCTTCAAACCTCTAAGATTTATCCCCATTAGCAACAGTCTAAAAAACTACACGGGTCTGTGCTGAATCACAATACAGCTTAGTATTAACTAATAAACATCTTCTGAGTTCTAAAACAATGCAGCATTTGTTCAGATTTTTTCAGTCAGGCCCTCTAAATCTGTTAAAAGACATAAGATTGTGTAGCAGGATTTGTGATAGAGATCAGGGCACTCACCCTGATCTATCCCCTCCTTCCAGCAGTAACCAATACTTCTTCCTTATCTCCTTTATTAGAATAGTGTTGCAGATATTCTGTGAGAGTTTAGGGCTATTCAGGTTTCTGCTGGCTGGACCTAGCAGTAACCCACCTCTTTTGGAATGTGAAAAAAAATTAGTATGTGTCCCAATGCTGAAAAGAACAGTATTTCACAATGGAAAAAACCTGAAAGATTCATGTTTCATGAATAATTTCAATCCTTACAAGAGTCCTACAGTACCTTTCCTGAAAACTGAGGGGCAGGAAAAGGGCAAAACATTTGTAAATAACCCCAGAATCATAGAATATTCTGAGTAGGAAGGGACCCACAAGGATCATCAAGTTCAACCCAATATAATGGAGCATTCCAGGCTGTCTTACTCTGAAAGGAAAAGTAAGGAAATGCTAAGGAAATTGAGATACATGATAAATTTAAATTATGTCTGCAAAATTTTGCTTGTAGGGCATTCAACAAGCAATCAGAAGGAAATATTTGAAACTTCACATTTTATAAAGCTTTAATTTAAACTCTCATATGCACAAGCTGCCAACAGATCATACACAACTATCCTTACTGTACAAATTTTTACCTTGTCAATTTAATGCAGAGATATTTCAGGTTTATCTTTGAAGATAAGGGAAGTGAAAGTTCATGCAATCTTTACAATAGAGTATGTTGCACTGCAAACACACACTTCACTAGAACCAAACCCATACCTGAAATATCACAGCTGGATCAATACATAAAGGTGGCTCTTTCTGCAAGTAAGGTAAACCACAAATATTTTCATTTACTTTACAGCTTACATTTATAAAGACTTTATAGTTGCTAGACTCCACATATTTTTTCAATATCCTATCCTTAAGTTGAGTTCTAGGCCATATCTATAGGTGATTTCTGATTTTCTCTCAAGTAATATCAGTGTTTTAGTGATGAAGAATTACGCCACAGCAACAAGTAATGGCTGGGTTGGAAGCAGCATTTAAAGGTCATTAATCCAACTCGATGCCACGGGCAGGGACATCTTCCACAATCCCAGGTTGCTCCAATCCCCATCCAACCTGGTCAGGAACACCCTCAGGGAAGAGACATCCACAGCTTCTCCAGGCAACCTTTGCCAGGGACTCACCACACTCATCATAAAATTCTTTTTCTCCATATGCCCAATCTAAATTTATCCTATTTCAGTTTAAAACTGTTGTTCCTTGTCCTATCACAACAGACCCTATTGAAAGGTCTGTCCCCATCTTTCTCCATCTTTCTCATATGCCCCCTTTCAGCACTGAAGGCCTGCAAGGCCACTGAGGAGCCTTCTCTTCTCTGGGTGATCATGCCCCAATTGTGCCAGCCTGTCTGTACAGGAGAGCTGCTCCAGCCCTCTGATCATTGTTGTGGCTCTCCTCTGGATGTGCTCCAACAGGTCCATGTCTTTTTTGTCCTGTGGAGCCCAGAACAGAAGGCAGCACTGCAGGTGGGGCCTCATAAGAGACGAGCAAGTTTTGACCCGATCCATGTACTCAGGAATACTTATCATAAAATCAAGTGAAAAGTGTGTTTCCTTTCAATCTTTTTTATTTTACTAAGAGGTGTTAATCAACATTGAATATCACTGATATTCAGAACACATTCAAAGATATCCGTCATCTGGCATTTGCAGGCACACAATATGCAAGGAAGCATGCATAGGTGCAATTGCAATTAAAGGAAAGGATTTCCATGTACCAGTTTTATTTTATACTTTAAAAACTTATACTAAGATTTAGGCATGAGGGAAAAAAATGCAGTTTAATCACATATATCCATAGTCACAAAGTCAAAAGAGTCAAAAGCAAACTCTGCATCAAAACTTGACTAGTTTGAGGGAATAGTAAGAGCACGTGGGAGAGGGAAGCACCCTGCTCTCCCTTAGTTTTGCAACTGTGCTTCCACAAAAAAAAGGGCTTCTGGAGAATAAGGTCATTTGCAGAAAAGTAAAAAGTGTAGTGAGAAACAACACAGTGAAAGACATGGGATATCTGGAAGCAAATGTGTCCATGAAGTAAAACCAGAAAGTTAGGAAAGAACAGCCTGTACAATCCTCCTGAAAAGACAACAGGTATCTGGAAAGGAATAAATAAAGCAAGAAAAACAGGAGTCAAGGCATAGGATGTGAACTGTCCATCTTTTTTGGTTTGCCCTGTTTTTATTCTGCATGAATATACAGGAGAAAAACACTGGTCAACAAGACAGCAGTTATGCAGAAAATCCAACTGCTGTAAGAATAAGCAACTACTTTCAAAGCTTTAGAGAGAAATGAAGAAGATGACAGGACAGGACACGTAGTGCAGAAGATGTCTAGGACAAATAAACACAAGACAGAATAGGTAGGAGCAATGGGTATACTTGATTGGATGAAAGGGAATACAGACTGCAAAAAGGGACAAAAAGAGCAGTGGCAGGGACAGAAGAACACCACAGAAATAATAGAAGGATTTATGAAAGAGGAAAAGCTGTGTCCTGGCAGAGCGTGGGGGAGCCATGGAAGGCACTCAGGCAAAAGCTAAAGTGGTGAAGGGCTGGAAGGGGCTGGGGGTGGTGAAGAGAAATGTGAACTGCTTGGCGTCTCTGCGTGGGGGAGTGGATGGCCTGAGACTGCCATATTACAGCTAATCCTGCCCCTCCTTCTACCCTCAACATTGTAGGGAAACAATTCTTTCAATGCTTCATCATTCAAAACAAATGTTCTGCATTTTTTTCAAAACAAATGCTGTCTGGTTTAAGACAATTTAAATTTACTTGAAAACATTCCAAATCTGGAACTTGTAATGAAAACTGCTGCTTAATCATGTGGATTTCAACATCTTACATTTGTCCCTTTTTCTGTTCAATACTAGGCCTACTTTGGACTGGGGCAACCCCAAAGGGGTGTGTGCTCATAGCAACAGAAAGAACTGGGTGCCTCAGAGGCAAAAAGCAGATTTGCATCAGTGCTCCAGCAACAGGATTACAGCCTCACTCGCAACAGATGAACGCCCTTACTACAAAGATCCGATGTTTAACAAGTGGAACAGTGCACCACGCCCACCTCTCCTGGGAATCAAACAGAAAACATTTCAGTGTCTTCAGGGACAGACACTGTCAGGAGCAACCACAGTCATCACATGTGTCATTCACGTGTCCTGTTCCTCTCAAAGACTTTTGGTACAGGAAGAGGAACTGAAACTTAATTTCAACATGCCCTTTATATTGTTATATAACCCACATGAAAGATTATACATTATTCTAACACTAACACATTGCTTCTGTATCCCAGAACTTTTAAATTTATAATTCTGAATATTAACAGGAAAAAACAAGTTTCTCAGTCAGTATCTTACTTTCCCATTTACTTAGCATAGTGAGTTACTGTGAAAACATGGATTTCATACAAAGACTTCTGAACTAATGTCCAAAGCAAATATACATCCAAAAATTAAATTCTGTAATCAATGTACCTTCTTTGCTACTCATATAATCCAGACTATTGTCTATTAAAAGAGAGACATAGTATTTATAAAGTCCTGCTGTTGTTTTAACTGTGTATTTACCACAATGTTCAGACATGCTGAACTCATTTGCTCATAACAGAAGTCACTGGCAAAATGAGGCCTTTAATTTGCACTTCCTTTTAAGATTGAAATGAAAGACCATCATTAATGAATTTCAGGCAGCATTGCCAACTCACAAATTATCTCAAGTCTCATGGAATTTCTCTTAAAGATGAACATTCCAGACTCAGAGTTATGCAAAAATATCAGTTTTCACTTTTTAAATTACTATTTTTATTCTTTGTTATTGTGGAGGGAGAAGCCACAACACTTTAGTAATATTATATATCAAAAAGAGTAAACTATTGTCAGGACTGAGAGCTGTTTCATCACATCTTGTCATACCTGCTGATGCAACGAATATTTTCCTTAGGCTGGCTGTAAAATTATGGCCTATAACAACCAACAGATGAACTGGTTCTGAAGTTTGAGAAGGGAAACATTTTACATTAGCCAGTTTACTCCACATACTTTCGGTCTCCTAAAACATGCACATACACACACACACATCCCCTAGTCTTTTAAAAAGCAATATTCTGTTTCATTATTCAGCAATGCTACACTAGATTTTTCAGTTTAGAAAACAGACCAGGAGAAATAAATACTAATTATTCCTAGCTACATAACAAAATAAATTGACATGGTAAAGGAAGCATTCAATAACTAAAGAATAAGTCATAAATCAATGCTTGGTAGACAGCTGAATGTCACAGCTGCTTGTTCACTCCTCCTCAGTAGGATGGGCAAGAGAACCAGAGGGCAAAAGTGGGAAAACCCATTGTTTGAGATAAAGCCAGTGTAATATGTAAAGCAAAGCAACATATGGAATTCATGCACTACTTCCACGGGCAGGTAATGCCTGGCTGTTTTCAGTAGAGCAGGGCTTCATCAGACACAAGAGTTATTTAGCAAGACAGATGCCCGACTCTGAATGTCCTCCCTTCCATTTGCAGAGGCTGAGCATGACACGAGGGTCTGGATTATCCCTTGGGTGAATTTGGGTCAGCTGTCCCCGCTGTGCTCCCTGCCAGCCTCTTCTCTACCCCTACCCTACCTGCAGGGTGGGAGCAGAGCAAAAAACTGGGAAAGCTTTGACGCTGTGTAAGCCCTGCTATCAACACTGTTTCCAGTCTGACATTCAAAACACAGCACCAGACAGGGTGCTACGGGGAAAATTAACTCCATCCCAGCCATACCCAGTACAAGACTTTATGCTGTAAAAATAACATCCAGGAAAACGTGCAAAGAGCATACCTTCATTTCAATGACTGTTTGCAGAGCCTTCGTCTTTGCTGGCTCAGGCTGAAGTTGGGTTCTTCTGTGCAATTCCTGTGGAGGGACACGATAGAAATAAGCCTGACGACTCATCTTTCCATTATTTTAATCACACACGTAAACTAATTCCAACAAAATAAAAGTCTGATGACAAGAAGCAGGTAACTCCAAGTGCTACAGGTGCTTCCCTGGCTGTAACCCCTCTACCATCACTGCACTCCCTATCTCATGTTACACTCAACTCTGACAGCACATGCGCTATTTCTGAGACCTCTTATCAATAATTAACGTCAAGCGTGACAACCCAGCAAGGAATTTCTTAGTCTAGATCCAGTGCTGCTGCTGCTGCTGCTGCTTAAACACCAAAACTTTATTCAATTGTGTTAATAATTCTAACACTGGCAAGAGTTAAATCTTTTACTGCAGTTTCTTCTTAATTTTTCCTCTAATGTCTGAAATAAGCAATTTAAACACATTATATTCAAATTTGATATTTTAAGGATAATAATTATGTAGTGGGCTGACGCAGCACATGCTACAGTAGCATTTACATTTCAGTTTTCACATTTTCAGGCTGTTTATTATGCATCTTAATCCACAGGCAAAAGAAAAATGGATTGCATTAGTTAAGACAAAGTTAACAGCACCAACACACACTGGTCTTTATAAAAACAGTAATTTTAAAAAAACCCAAAAGAGCAAGAAGACAGCAGCACTCAGTCTCATGAAACCAGAGTTGTATCTTTATATGATATATCCCAATACAGAACTTACATAACTACCTGGAAAAAATGTAGTAAATGACAAAACACTTTCATTTAAGAATTTGGTGGTGCTTATTCCCTTCCCATAAACCATCTGAGACATTTATTAATAAAAAAACCTGAAACAGGACAGATACAGTTCCACTTCTACTCCTTTGGAGTCCTTCTGTTCTAAAGGACAGGAGTGCCATCATTGATGTCTTTATGTCCCAGTTCTTTCTACTGCAGTGCTCAGCACAGACTCCTGAACTAACCTTGTAGCCATGAAAAAGATATTTATGCTTGAGGCCAAGGAGCCAAGGTCATTCACCTAGGTCTTGCCTACCTTACAACCCACAAGTTTAAAAGTAATAACTTTACGTATCACAAAACATCCATCAGTTTCTTCTTCTGTGTAGCAACATATTGCTTATCCATGACTGTCAGAAACAACTGTTCTCAAAGACTAAGTAGTAGGTGTATTTTACTGTATGTTACTAAGCTAAAGTCTACTGCTGATAAACATCTTTATAAAATAGATTTTAAAAATGTGTGGCCCAATGTATTAAAATAACTGACACACATTAGTATACCTAATGGTAAGTCTGAACATTTTGTTATTAGATTAAATAAATTGCAGGTATATCTACATATATTTAAACTACCACCAACAGATAACAATGAACTTATAATTTTGCTTTTGTGCATTTTTCAAATGCTTTGGCATTTATGAAATTCTGCATTTAAGAAATCGTATCTCTGATTAGACCTTTTTCCTTGGTTGTTTTTGGGGTTTTTTTTAATTTAAATGCAACTCTCCATATTATAAAAAGAAAGATCTTTGCAAATCACCTATGCAAGGAATCTCTCAATCACCACCAGCTGTTTGTCTTAGATGAAATAAGTACCTTCACTGCACAAATGTTTTAAAAAGCAAGAGTATGTAATGAATTTGTCATACAGTTACACAAAAGAATAGTTGGCCAGTCATACCACTATCAGATCAGCAAAAATTACAGCTAATTCTAAGACCAGACTTTGCTCCCCAAGGCCATATAAACTGAGCTGGAATATAAACAGGATTCCACACATTGCCCAGGGACACAAAGCAGAGTTTCCACCCCCATAGCCAGAGATGTATAGACTGCCAAAGATGCGTATTCTGAGATGTCTATCAGAGCATGAAGCCTTGCCTCATAATGCTTTTCCTGTTTGCTTTATGAATCAATCTGATGCTGGCTGACTTAAAAGCTTTTCTTCTCTATCCCTGATGGTAAAATGAAGCAGACTTTAGGATTCTGGAGAAGATCAGAAAATGACTCCCACTTTATTATTTTGTGTGGGTTTTCTTCCAATCAGATTCAAATGTTTGGAGACTCCCACAAGGCTCACTTCTTGAATTTATGTTGTTCTATGTATGTGCTTTTTCATTTGAGGTACCTGATTCAGGGGTATACTTTTGGGGTACTAATTTAAGGATATACTTTATGTGCATGATACTTTACCTTGATTATTTTACTGTCTGAGGTCATCTGGAGGCTTTCAAATTTGCCTGAACAGCTAAGCAAGAGATATTCTAGAGATTTTAGAAAGTCCTCATAGCCTAAGGAAACCAGATTTTTATCCATTACATCATTTCTGGAACAACGTGTATTTCTTGTTTTCAATTTCTTTTAATAAAAAGCCCAGTGAGACAAATAAGAAAATGTGGGGGGAAAAAATCAAAAACTTACCAGGGATAGTTTCATTTAACCTAAACTGTATTGAAGAGAATTCTTGATTCTTATATCCATGAAAAA
The DNA here is from genome assembly GCA_013399915.1 of Illadopsis cleaveri. Classification (NCBI taxonomy): domain Eukaryota; kingdom Metazoa; phylum Chordata; class Aves; order Passeriformes; family Timaliidae; genus Illadopsis; species Illadopsis cleaveri. Next base: position 354,904 of record VXBB01012975.1, read on the forward strand.
ATTATTGTGTCATCATCTCTGCAACAATCAAAGCCTATACTAAAAACCTCTCAAGAGATGCAATCACTTATAAAATTAGATTTTCTATATATCCCTCTATATGACACCTTCAAATAGTATTAATTCTGAGTAACCACTCTGCACATGCAAATTAATGCTAATGCTGTGTAACGAAATGCCCACACCTCATATTTCCTGATGATGCTTAGTTGTCAAGGTGATTAATGCACCCACACAAAACTGGCAGGTAATCAGATCTTCTTCCCATTAAATTTACTTTAATAGTCTTTGCTTTTAGACCAAAATGAGCCTCAAGCCAAACCTGGCCATTGCTTTCTCCTTCCACAATACTAGGTCAGCATCTTGTATTGGCCTCAGAAGTAACTTCAGCACACAATCTTACCACTAACTTAAACACCAAAAAATATCCAATGAGGAGACAGATAGTATTTATAATCTTAAAATACTGGTAGAAGATGAATTCTACCCTTCTGTTCAAAAATTGATAAGAAGATATTGCAAGACTTTGTTATTGTTCACTGGTGCTGAAAATCCCCACTGTATAGCATAATCTGAACCTAATACTAATTACCCAAATAAAACTGTGGTTTTATCCCAACTTTATTAAAAGACACTTCATCCCTTGGCTGAAGGAAAGTCAGGATGCTGGAAACTGATCGTTCCTTACTCTGTTTCTGAAGTATTTTATTAAGGTCCCCAAGATACCAGTGACTGTGTTGTTCCCATTCAATGATACCAACACTGTCAATGTAGTCCAAGGTTTCACCTTTATTTACACAAAACTGCCTAGAATAATGACACAAAGTGCTAGAAAGGAAATGTTCAGAAAAATAGGCAATTTAGAGATGGTGTGAAACAGTGAGTATCTGCATTGGAAAAAGAAAGAAAATTTATTAAGGCAGTATAAAAACTGGCATGAGAAACCATTGTGTCAGTAAATGCAGCTTTTTGCCTTCTTAGACAAAATGTACAAATCTGCAAATCACAGCAGGCAATGCCATAGGAGCTGCTAGTTCTCTCAAACACCTCAAAGCACATTGGTTCCATTCTCCTGGAAAGTAAAGCCTTGGTAGTTCTTCTACAGGATCAGCTTGTCTGAACTTTAAAATTTAGATCAGCAGTATTTTAATATTTCGATGAATCATTTAAGTAAAAGCACAGCACATACCTAAAGTGTCTAAAAAGTAGTGTTTCTTTAGCCAAAAATACCATTAGAAACACTGATCAAACTCAATTTAACCAGAATACTAGAAAAATGTAACATACAGGAATTGATTGATTCTTAACAAACAGACTTATCGGTTGTTCTCTAGCTCTTCACATCTGTCCTCAGCCAAAACAGTCTCACAGTAATTTAAATGAAAGTAGATTTAAGAAATCCTGATCAAACTCTTTGTCTTTCTGGAAACCATAAACTGACAACACAGAATTCCCATGTCTGTCTCCAGTGTGCAGGAATAACGAGCCATGTTATTGCAAAGGATCCTAAAAATCATGTTACTATGAATTTCCTCAAAAAATTCACCATCATAGGTATTAGAACTCTGGGAAAACCTGTTAAAGAAATTTTGTCAAATTCCAACAAATTTTAGAGCTTGAAGAAATGAGTATGTGCATATAAGGACATGAAATGAAAAATCAGAGGAAATATGAAGAGCTGATAGCAACAGAAGTTCTGCAGAGATTTTCTTTGTAAATTAGGTGTATTCGAATTTGCTAAGTTCTGAGAGTCAAGCAAAATACTCAGATGCATACCTAATTCTCTCTCCATTTGTCATTTTAAATAAACAGACAAATTTTGATGAAAATGAAAGAAATTGCATTAATCGGGGACCACCACCAAACTACAAAACAAAGGTCAATAGTCCATCACAACAGACAAGTCCAGCAATCATCTCAATGGCCTCCTGAACAAGAGCACTACTCTTGAACAATGAGTCTAACACCATCCCTGGCCTACATTAAGAAACGTGGAGAGGTATAGCAGAGTGTGAGGGAGAAAGGAGTTTTTACACCAGTTGTAAACCACCATACTGAATCACGAGCCAAAGTACTTCTTTGCACTGATCAGGCTTCCATTTATTCCTGAACTCGTGCCTGTAAGAGGGGCTTATGAAGTTTTACTAACATACCTAAAGACAGACTATGAGGAAAAATAATCTGAGCATTAAGAAACTCAGCTTTTCTTTGACCTGTATGTCAAAAACACCTTAAGCAACCACGAGCGTTGTCATACTGGAAGTTTGTCCTTTGGCAAGAGACCACATACAAGAAGTTTCAAGTGAAAACACGATTTGTATATGGAGTTTGAAATGCATGTGGGACAATTTAGTTTGTAATTGAAAGCACACAGAGTGTTTCCTGAAAGGAGCTACTGAAACTTCACTTTTACCAGAATTCTTGACAATTTATTTCTTTTCTTTGTAGAAGGAATAAAACTTTTAGAGGATCATTTCTGCTTTGCACAGTACCATTAATCTCTCTTCCTCATACCAAAATTACTTCCCCAAATTTAGGAAAATGGAAGAGCTAATGCTTCACATGGGTTTTCAGAAAAAGAAAATTCGATGATAAACAGTTTTCACCCTTTTCACCTTTTTCTTTAAGAATGCATACCAAATGATTGAGTGTCTGCAGCAAAGGAAGGCCATATATTTGTTTTCAGGGGTAGTCAATTAGAATCAGAAAACAGACGTTCCAACTGCTGCAAAGCAAATATACTCTAGAAACATCCTGGCTAAAAAACTTTCTCTTTTCAGTGAATATAAAGCTTTAAAACTGCATGGAAAAATACACCTTTCTTTTTAAAGATGAATGTTTAAATAGTCATTTATTAGTAACTCAGGTGCACTAAAAAGAGTCACTTAATTTGCAATAGGACACATAAATGAAACATTGTTGGGAGTTATAAACCAATAATGATTTGATTTTGGGTGCAGGAATCCTCCTTAAGAAGACTATCTTTTATTAAAATACATCTTCAAATTCTTAAAATGCAAAAGCCTTATTGTAACAAATCCTTTGTGTAATCCATAGTGTTTAAAAAATCCTTATCCAACAAATCCATTATTTTAAAACTTATTTCCACTACTTTCCTCCCATTTAGAAGCCTGAGCAAACAAAGAACTTTTTAATAAAGCTGAAAAAGAAAAAAATATCCCATCAGTTTTAGAATAAGTGTAACATTAACCTTGGAGTAATAATGGAATTCCACCTTAGGGTGTAACTAAGAATAGACTTCCCTTGCTCCTGCCATCAAAAGCATACAGGTAACACTTAAAAGGGTAAAGTCACAGCAAAGATTACCAAATACAATCCCAAGATCCAGAACACACAGTAGAGATGCTGCCATGTGCCAGCTCCACTCTTCATAAATAATAAAAAGCCAAAACCATATAAACATGGACGGTACTGTGAGATAGGATTTTACCAGCACTGCCAACACATAATGCTTGTGGTATTCCTATAGGCTAGTTCATCTAAATAGAGGAAAGCAGTTTTCCAATAGTTCTTCCCATACTCATACAGCTAACCTCCTGATAGTTTCCTCACACAAGCTGAAACCTAAGAGCTCTGTCCTAGAAAAAAAAAAGACAAAGGGTGATACCCTGTTTAGTGCTCTCCCCACTTTCCAACCCATGCACACACCCAGCAATACTTGTTTAATTTCTGCTCTGCACCAGTGCTCCTCTTCAGCCTGACTGCAGTTGCAAAAACAATTTAAATTATTAAATTAAGAATTTAGTTCTTAAATGGCAGCAAAATAGCCCTGCCAAAACCAGTCATACTCAACAACGTGAAGCCAGAACTACGACATATTTCACACGCTGCACAGAGCTCTTAAGGTTACTGAAGAATGTGTTAGCTGGTGTTAACATGCACAGAACTTCAAACATGCTGTTCATCTTCCTGGTAGAAATCCTTTTATAAACTTTACATTGATAAAACATCAATCACTGTAAACAACCCAAGCCAACCCAAGGGAGTGCTGGCCCATGCCCATGTTGCAGTAATACTTCAAATTGATTAGCACAGGACTCATTAATTTTGAAAAGCATAGTTGTATCTACTAAGGCCCACACTTACTAAAGGATGTACTGTTTTTTTATTATCTTTTCTAACCTACATTTTCATGTCTCTTTTCCCTTCATGTGAGCTTGGTGAAATCACTAGCTAAAATAACTTACGGGTTTGATTTTCAGTTCCCTAATTCTCCAGGAAGTGTTTTTCTAAATATGGGTGGGTTTTACTTACATGCATTTAAAATTACTGCTGGCTCAGGCTATTTAGTATTTAAACTTAATCAGCAATGCCAGCACATATCAGAGTTAATAAGACTTCAAATGTATAAGTTCATTGGCTCTGTCGTATAGCAAGTTTTTTAAAAATGCAAATAAAGTTTTGTGACAATATTTGTGACGTCTGCCAGGGGCCCAATTGAGACCAACGCTATCCAATGCCTCAATCAATGGGATTGAGCAGAGCCTCAGCAAGCTTGCAGGTGACACCAGGCTGAGCAATGCTGTTGGCATTACTGAGGGAAGGGGTGACTGAGAGGGACAGTGACAGGCTGCAGGAATGTGCTCCTGGGAACAGGCAAGGCCCTGCACTCGGGTGGGGGCAATGCCCAGGGTCAGAACAGGCTGGGTGATGAATGAGGGCACTGAGAGCAGCACTGCAGAAGAGGAGATGGAGGTTCTCGTAGATAAAAAAGTAGATACAGTTTTGTAACAAAGATTACAGTTGGCATATTGTCAAAGCTCTCAGTTAACAAAATTATCTCCCCTACATATTCAGGGAAATGTCATCCCTACATTCCCAAGTGGTCTGTATAACTGCTAGGTTATGCAAATACATTGCACAGAGGGACATGAGAGCAGTAACCTAAAGAGATAGGACACAGACAATTTTTCACACAATTTGAGTGATAGGCATGCTTTGGCAGGTGGGTATTTTGGTTGGGTTTTTTTGGTTTGGGTTTTTGGTGGTTTTTTTTAAGTGTAAATAGCATGCTTTTTTAACCTAAAGCTAAAATTTTATGCTTGGCCAAAAAAACTCACCACACCACAATCTCACTAAAAAAAAAAGGAAGAAATTAGTTTGCATTGACTTTAATGCAATTTAAAAAATCCTATTTTTGGATCTGCTGGAAACTGAATTTAAGGCACCCACTAATTCAAGGCAATTCACCTATCAGTTGAGATTTGCCAGCCAAGTCAGTCTTTCTCAAGAGAGAAGAGGTAGGGGGTAATGTCTAAACATTTGAACACGCAGAACATTTATTTCACTCTGAAATTACAGGAACATATTAAAATCAGAAAAATAGAGTTGATTGTATATGAGAACATTGGAGTGAAGCAAACAACACCAATGTCCTCTACAACAGCATTGCTGCACAGAGTGTGTTATACTACAAAAAAGAACTGTTCAGTCACATAGGAAACAACCTGCACAGGTAGTTAATTGAATTTTTACCATTCTATGCAGTTTGCTGAGTCTGTTAAAGTGAAGTTCATACATCAGCTCCCAATAATTTAAAAAAAAAAAAAAAGTAATAAAATCCACTTAGCACTTGCTCCAATTCTTTTTCCATTGCCTGGGAAACTAAGTGTTGCTTGGTAACTCAAATCCATCTGTTCAAATTTCCTCTTCCAGTCTTCCATTTTTATCAGAACAGAAAAACCCACCCTGAACTGAAAATATGATCGGGGAAAATAAATAAATAAATAGAACACAACATATTTTATCACTGCATGAAAGATACAACAGATCCTTATCTGTTTTTAAATTATGGCAGAGTGAAAAATGTCTGAATTTGTCTCTTAGAAACAACAACACTTCCTATCACAGATAATTTTTTTAAGAATGGGAAAAGAAATTCTTTATTTTACTCCTTTTCCTTACGTCAGGCCAATGCAAAGAGCACGACACACACAGTCCTCACACAGGTCAGACTTCATCTTTCCTGTATCTATATGCTGACACACACCAGGGGCTGAGGGACAGTTTTAAAACTACTTCCCTGTGCATCTGTATCCAAAATAAATGCTGAAAGCACAGATACTATAAATACATCCAAATGCTTCGTTTTCTCCAGAAATGTAAAGCAAAAGAATCTCGACTGAAATTTCTGCTATTGTCTGTTGTGATTAAAAACACGCTCTAAAAAAGATTTTTTTAAAAATTTGCAGATCCATGTAATGCTGTTTGCATAGGTTAAGACTGGAAAAGTGGCAAATGGAAAAACCCTGCATCTGACACAGGATTCTAAATTCTGTACAGAAGACACCATGCTACAAACAGAAGTGGCAGCAATAACCAACCACCGTTTTCTATGCTTTCTATGTTTCACATTTATTTTAGGCACTAAACTTACGTCAGTATAGGTATGGGATTTGGTTTGTTTTGATAACTTTTGGAGTCACTATTGCAGAAGGCCTGAATACAGCAGGTACAGTTGCAACAAACAGAAGTGCCTTAATATACTGAGAAAAAAAAATTACATGCGATGTATTATCTGATTTCTATATCTTTTCAAACTCAAAACCTTGGGATTACTGTTATTATAAACATCTTTCATCATATTTGTTTCAAAAGAGAGGCAGAGTCAGCTCAAGGCTTTTCAGAGTAATATTTTGTTTCAGGAGAACTTTATGAAGATGAAAGTTTAATGTTTTCTTCTCTTAGCCAGACTGTCCTTCTTCAGAAGAACACATTCTCTCTTTTCTGTGGAGCATAGGACAATGTAATGCTCATGACCAGCACAGAGGTACTGCAGGGACCTCAATTCATACCCCAGAAGGAGCTTGCCCTTCTCTACCATTTCTCCTTTCTCTTGTACATTGAAATTAGAGCTCAACTTACTCAGTCTAAGGCAAGTATGGGATACATAGACAAGATGCCATCAACCCTTTCAAGCTCTGGTTCATACACTGGAGAATATGTAAAAAAGCAGAGGGGCTACAGCAGTCAAAAGTTTCAACTTAAGTATTTTAAGCTTCTGGAATAAAAAAGGCTATACATAAATTCCTCTTCCCTTGCAGGATTTGCACATATTGATCAGCAGCATTATTACACAGACATCTACATGGACATACCTGTATGCATTTCATACAATGTTAAGTATAGATAGCACAATCTCAGTTGCTATTCCACAAAATGGGCATTTTTAATGATCAAAGTTGCAAACTTCCCACCGTACATAGGAAACCAGAATAATTTATTCAACCCACAGCCTCTTCCCTTCTGCTCACTGGACAGTTATGGCAGGCTGCACACCACTACCAATTTCATGAAAAACTTGCAACTCATCACTAATCATAAGACCAAATGCACATCCATTTTATTTGTAAAAATACAGACATTTCCCATCCATAAGCAGACACATCCTGTCACTAAGTCATTTCAACAGTATTTTGATCATTCATTAAATATACTTCTCATGTTAAAGTGGGAAGGAAGGTCAGAACACACATCCAGTGTTTCAAGCAGAGCTACCTCATCCACCCAGTCTAATGACTGCACAGCCCCAGCAGTCCCACTCAAGGACTGTTTCCCCATCAGTGAAAGACAACTCATGCCACACCTTACATGCCAGAAGTAATCAGGACCCACAGCTTTAGGAATCCACAGTGGTGCCTCCTTCCAGGATCAGGAAAACACATGCAGTGCTTCCCTTCCTGAACAGCCTTGAGCAGCACAGGGATACACTGCACTGCTCCCCAGGGGAGTATTAATGGCAATAGATTCCTTTTATTTATACAAGTTGGATGAACAAGTCTAACTATTTATTTACGAAAATACTCCTGAACTAGATAAATTATTTTGATGCCATTTTGATTCAATTAGCTTGTGATCCCCATGGCAGACAAAAGTCAGTTATCTCACTGGTGAGCAGAGATATCTAGAAACAGAATTCTCACCATGCTAAAAGACTCTTGTTAAAGTCATTTCAGTCAATAACCCATTTCTTCAAGGTGTGTTTTACATAAAACATGCTCTGTGGTACAACTACAAGCTAAAATTCCACTTCAGAACACCTTTTGCCCCTCACAAAATTTTATGCCAAAAACATAAAATACCAGCAACGTAAATGAGAAAGGATATACAATAATATAAGCAAAATGACCAATAAAAGTGTTGGTTTACTTCTCCATTCTAACTACGTGAAAAAAGATTGGTTTTATACAATTGTGTAACCACCTTCAGTTTGACAAGGAAATTTGCAACAGCACAGATTGGCAGAAGAATCCAGTGTTACTATGGAGATTTGGTTTGTAGAGTTTAACTTATAAAGAGCAATTCTCTTTGGAAAACACAATATGTTGCTAAGAATCCTTAGCCATAATAAGAAAAGTAAACCTGAAAAATTCTTGATCTCTATTTAGCACTTAATAAATCCATTAACACTTCACAGTTTATATACTGCTGACAAAATTAGCATAATGAAAACTTGTAGGTAAGTGTATACCACACAAATTCTTTTCAGAAAATTCTATGACCTAAAACTGAGAATAGAAAACAGAGAAAACTTTAGTCTGTGTGCTGACACATGGACTGTGATATGCATAACAAAGGAGAAACAACCTTTTTCTGACTTTTACTTACAAGTAAGTTTCAAAAAACATCTCACAGATATATTAATAATGTAGCTCTGAAATAGCTGAGCAAAAAGTGCTAAATAAGTGAAAACTACAAAATTTCACTCAATGGTTCCTTGCCAAGTCTCCACCTTAAAGACTACTATATTTTAGGGGATGAAATAATTTTCTTTCACCATTTAGTCTTAAGCTCAGTCATTAGAATATAAATATTAATGCTGTTAACTCCCTTATTATCAAGTTAACAGCAAATTCCTATGCACTGAGGCTGCAATGAGTTATTGCCCCTCACTTTAATATATTTATGGCTCATCCATCTGTCAATTCTTATGCTTTTCTGCTGATACTTCTGTAAGGAGTTAGGCATCTGTTAATGCTGACACTTCTCTTCAGGAGTTTGTAACTCATGCTGACTATTCTTTCTGCTCTCCCTTCACGCTACAGAGTAACAACCTTAACCTCAATACCACCTGAAATGTGCTGTTTGATTTCACATTTATTTAATATTTCTTTCTTAAAGTTTTTATAGGCTTAGACAAGTTCAGTCCTAACAATTCTTTCAAATGTGGCAGTTTATTTTCTATGCCTTCCCAAATATCCCTGTGAGGAATTTGATCTAGGCCTTCTGTAAATCACTAGGGAGCTTGAATCTGTCACTGGTTTAAGCACACAGGACACACTGAACATGCCAAATCTTCAGTCTAGATGTAAATGTCATTCATACACATTCCACAGTTTTAATTTGCTGCTTAAGCTACATTTAGAAGCTCTCAGCAAATACAGAATGTACCAAATTGTCACTAAATGACAAAAAAAAAAAAAAAAAAAAAAGTCTGCTAAGTTACCCAGTAAGTCTATGAATTGGCAAAATTTCCTTTCCTATATTTCCTTTAAATATAGCAGTCAGCTGATAATAACCATTACCCAAGCTCTACTGACATCAGATAACAAAGCTTATAAACACAGACATTTTGGCACAAGATAATTCAAAACAAAGAGTTCCAAATAGTTTAAGGGTTAAAAACTATAAGAGATAGGTTAACTGTACAGAGAAGAGAGAAACTGCATGGAATAAAAACTGAAACCTAGAGAGTATAAAAAGTTAGCTGGTGGAAAATTGCCAACTACATAACTCTGTTGACATATTACAGAAACAATTTATTTCATAGTTTACTTACTGCATTACTTCTTGGTTAAATACTATCTGGTTATTTACAGCTCTCTGTGGACTCTCACAACAGAGTCAGGCAGATTTTCGAGGCCCCTATGTCTTACCACACAGCCTCCATTCTCAAAATCACTTCTTCACATATCGTGCCAATTGATGGACTTATCCCACAAACGTCAAGAATTCTTGGCATCAACTCCTACCTAACAGCAATATCTTCAGGAACAGGTCCATAGTCAGTACCTCAGCATGCTACAGGCTCCCTTTACAGGCATTACTCATTTTCTATTTGGATATTGCTCCGTGCCTTTTGTCAGAAGACTGGATTTCAGAGCTGACCTTTGGCTCTCAGCAGGTCTCTGTGAACCAATGGTTTGAGTCTTTCCCCATCTACATCAGCACAAGTGTCATTCTAGTCAGTGACATCACTGCAGCAAAGTCATTGCAGATTAAATCATGTGCAAGTCTGTTAAGTATAACCATCAATATGAGGATCTTACTGTATTTAGAGGCAATAAAAAGGAAATGAATGTAACATTTTCATTCAGTAGCGAACAATAAAGCATCATTCTACATTTGATCTCTTATTTGCATTTGCCTCTGTCACTGCTCAAGTCCTCCACATCCCATATCTCTGTAAACAGTTTTGGAAATGTATTATTCTATGAAAAACCTAACGCTGAAGTTTCTTTGCAATTGTAATAAAAACATACTTAAAAATAACTACGTTTTATATACTTTTATTGTAAGTTCTTCATCTTATTGCATTTGGATGACAGAATTTTCTTTAGAACAGTTTACAACATAAGGACATTTTTATAGAAAAAATTGAGTGCAATGTAATCCTTCTTTTCGCAGGCAGCTTCTGATCCTCTTATTATTCATGTTTTCTGTGAGGAAAATGATGGTGCACAGGGTGAGCTCATCACAGGGTGATCTAAGAGAAAGAATGGTACAATGATGGTTTAATTTATTTTACAGAGTAATTACGTAAAATTACTGTATTACATTTCATTAATATCTGTCATATAGGATTCTAAGAATCAGCTACTATATAGGCCTCCTATCAAATGGGCAGAATTACAAGCCAAGGAACTGCATCATTACCTGCCTCAATTTAGTCTTTCAAGTTGGGATCATCAATTTCTTTTTCTGACCTTCCTCCTATGCAATGCATTTCCTACCAGATGTTCAGAATCTGCAAGACAGGAAAAGGGAAAAAGAACCCTAAATTGATCTGTAGCTCATATCACTATCCAACCCCTTAAAACAAAAAGTAAACTGAGAAATTAAAATATAATGATAAAGTAAATTTAATTGAAAAATTGGAAAACAAAAATATTCCCAGATACATGCACAAATTGTTAGCTCTGTGATCACAAACATAAATACGAGTGTGACTGACAAATAATTCATTCACTGGAGCAAACTTACCACAGAAAGGCTGGTAGGACTTCTGTGGTTCACTGGGAAGAATGGGCCACCCTGAGGGCCCCCCTTTAGTTCTTCTGCTACACCCTGATGTTCTCCCCATCTGCAGAGGTATGCATACAGAACAATCCCTATATACAGAACAAGTACCATTTTATGGGGTTCTTTTGAATTAATCAATGACTGGTTCACAAAATGAGAAATGGTCAAGTTAATGAGGGTTTTCTTGCTCAGAAATCAGACCTGAATACGGTTCAAAATTTCACTTGTTGGTTCTCTTTCCTATCTTTAGGAAGAGGAACTGGGTCTCAATATCTTTCTCTCTTTTCTTGAACATATTAATGCTACCAAATTTCTACTAGAGTAGCTTTTAAAAACAGTTCTTTGAAATTCAACTCAACTATCACAGCTTATCTGGTTGTAAACTATTAGTTTGCAATTATTTATTCAAAATAAACAATAGAGGTTAGAATTAAAGAATTTTTGCCACATTGCTGTTTTGCTTATGCATTTCTCAAGGGGTTGACTGTTATGTTGGTTTGGGATGGGGTTTTTTTCAATAATTAAGATCCATATGAATTATTTTTACCTTAGATGACACAACAACCTTACTCATGAGGTAGGTCTTTCCTGATAGTCATATGAGTTTCCCATACTTGCACACCAAATATTCTAGGCACAGTATTTAAACATGGTCATGTTCAATTACCAACATCTAAATACAGATGTTTGTATCCATATTTGGCAGCTGATCATTATTTACCTACACCCATCTGAATTGTAAAAGTTTACTTTATCGGCAGATACCAGGTGAAGAAAAGGCAGACTCTGTGCTTCTATTATTAGATTAGCTCTATAAGGTCATTAAATATGGATTGAGGTGACAGTAGACCAGAACTTTCAAGCCTGAATGAGAAGAGACCTTGCCTCAGGGTAAGGCCTAAAGAAAACAGCAAGAACTACTCAGACACAGCAGCAATAGCTGGAGAGAGGGCAAATTATTTTCCAGATAACACAACGTATACAATTAACCTCATTGTTAATTGAGGGCTTCTCTCACTATTCAAAGGCTTGTGACTTCAGAATCTGAGAAACTCAAAACTTAACCAAACAATCTGAATATTCTCATGGCTGGAAGGTGGGATATCTCAAAAGTCTCTCAGAAATTTCATTGCAATTTTTAAGTATAGGTACTCCAAATGAAATATTTACATAAAAACTTCCTTGCAACAGTGGAAGGAACTGCAGGTGTCCATCACTTCCTTTCTGCACATGTTCAGAACTGCCTCTAATACTGCCAGCACTAAGATACAAAGTGTTTGCTCAAAATGGAAATATATCTGAATTACAGAACATTCTTTGTCTTCCTCAGTTTAATAAGGATGTTCACAGTGTGTTCTACCCTTCCATTCTCAAGCAGCTCAGCTCACACTTGTACTGACCACCTTTACTAGGGCTGGACATCTCAAATATCCACTTGGGAAAGAGAAGATTGACATGAATGCAGAGCTTCTGTCAAACTGCTGGAAGGCTATTGAGTTTTCATTCCAGTAATTCTGAAAAAATCCCAAGGTTCCATGGAAAAAGCATTTACTTTTTACTAGAGTTAGAGGACTAGAAGTCTCATGGTATATTGAAGAATCACAAAGAAAACTCTCCCCTCAGTTTTGCAGATTGTAAGAGTTTTGCACATTTTTTAAAGCATAAATGCTGAATTTCCACATGAATACACATAAAGCTCACTGGGCTTCAAAGGTCCAGGCCCTGAGCACATCTTGTGCGTTCTTTGTTTTCTAAAATTTATTTCTCAAATTTTGCTCAGTGTCCCTCAACCATAAAGAAATTAAGATCATATCCTATTAAGTTCCAAATACCCCAAAATACCAGCAGATCCAAAGAAGCCAAGCAAAATCTGGAACAGGTACATCTCACTTCTACTTCTCAGACCACTTCTCTGGCGATATTACATGAAAACAAAGCATCTTGAATATTTTAAGTTATGAAATTAGATTTTGTCAAGACTTTACGCAAAATCATAAAAACAGCATTGTTCAAAGGGTTTGCATTCATCAGAAAAAAAAACTGCTGAGATTTTAATGCCAGTAATTTCCAACAGAAAACATTTAACAGAAAGCAGTCTGGGCACTGCTCAGGTTACAAGTGAATGTATTTTATACTTAAGCTTTTGCATTACCATAACACATTATCTCATATAATTAGATTTTTCCAAAACCTCTACAAAATGAACTTCCCACATGCTCTAGATTTTTGTTTAGGCAATAAACATGGTGTGCATGAACTAAACAACGCATTGTAGTAATAGGAATTATGAAAGAGCAACACTACAGCCTAATGGTCTATAGAAAAAGTTCTGTAAAACCATCATTAGCTCCAGCACAATATGTCTTAAACATATTACAGACTTCCACTTGTGATCTTTATATCAAAAAGGGCAGAGATTAAAAAACCCCATCCAATATAAACCCCCAAAATATCCTCAGCACTAACTCCTTAGCTCCAAAGCTATTCTGCTGCTATGATAATGTACACCCAGTCTAAAAGTCAGTGAAGAACTTGTATTTTTCACATGCCACCCACCAAGCTGCAGTATAAGACTTTTCTCAGTTACTTTCTGATATTTTTGCCTTTCCTGTTTTCTTGCTATTAAGCAATGAACAGATGGCCCACTAAAAAAATAAATAAATAAATCACAGCCCATACTGTAACAGTCCGTGAACTACTGAAAAAAAAAAATAGTTTAAAACCACCTTTTAATTCAGCACTATTTTATCTTAACACTTACAGCAAGACAGACTTTCTTTCACTAAAATGTCAAAGAATTGCTTGCTCATTTAACCCCAACCGAGAACACCAACAAAAAAGTTAGATTTGATTTCTCAGTGCATTAAATTAGACAAGATTAACAGATTCATACACAAGCACACTATATTTTGGCTCAGCTGTTACGGCACAATGACACCTAAAACAGCTTTTGACATGTGCTTTCAAGACAAAGCAATATATTGCTTCCAGTTATCACCTGCAGTGTTGACAATTATGAAAAATTAATGACACCTCATTATTTTCACTCCTTCCTCCACGATCAATCATTAACTCAGTTCCTTTTCAAGAAATCCCCAATCAGTCCCTGAAAAATCCCAAAGAACTTTGTTCTTTACAGGTCATTTCCTGCTTTTTATCTTGCTGGTTTCCAGGTTAGGTGAGACTCTGTCTCTGAGTGTGACAACATCTAAAATCTCATGTCCTTCAGGAACTTGCCAGCAACAAGAAATACAAGTGTAATGAAATAATGACTTCCAGTTCTGTCATCACATTGAACAATCCCAATGCAAATTACTTTGTTCAGGTATCAGAGTGCATAAATCCTCTCTTAATAAACTGCTTTAACACAGCTGAGAATACAATGAAAACTTCAAAAGATATTTCCTTTTCCTACCAAGCTTTTGATAGGCTGTTCATCAAGAAAGCATTGGAAAAACTATTTTCTGAAGCACATCTCCACAACTGCCAGGTGTTCTGTAAGACATTCCACAATTACAACATGCTCTGTGTATGTATCATCTCTCCTTCACAGAAGTGTCAATTATTTAATTTATTTTTACACCAAGAATCAGGATGTGTAGTGATTCAAATCTTAAACGTTGGAAGGTACAGTTTAGAGATCCAGAGCTCTGAAGGCATGCAAAAGACAGAATTAGTGCAAAATACAGACAGTACAATTTTATTTCTGAAAACAAAATAGGTGTTCTATAGAGAATTACACACCTACACTCAAAACATTTTCTTATTTCTAACACTTATATAAAATTTTATTGTGTCACTAAATAAAAGTTACTTTTGCATTTGGAAATGTTCACGATAGAAGCATTGATATTATCACTGTCTCGGAATTATTAGAAAACACTTATGGATGCAGTAAACAAAAGGTTTGAATTTACACTGGAGAAAAAAATAAAATACTTGTCTAAAAATATTTTTAAAAGAACATTTGGTTGTCTTCAGAACCCATCTTTTTCATGGAACATTTCACATAGTACTCCCATCATGCAAGAGAACTAATACAAATCATCCTCAAAACATTTTTACAGATCCACTAATACCACAAATATCACTTATATAAGATGCTATATATGGTATATTACTTACATAGAATACTATATTCCTGTAGCCAGGAAATTCACTTGGAAAGGAAAGATTCATCATTTGCACATTGACACGGACTTTGTGTACCCTGTTTGTATTTATCCAGATGCAGCTGTCATTCCCAAGTAATCGCCTGTTGAGGAGGCTGGGAAATAAGTGAAGTCCAAGCTGTGCAGTCAGGCAGGTGTGAGAGCCAGAGAGCCACACAAAGTTACTACTGTGCTTCACACACCTGGAACAGAGCTGAAACAGCTGCCACTTATTCTGCACCTGCATCAGGGCTACACTCCCAGCATGACAGAGGAAGAACAAGGCATGACTGCTGCTGATCTTTGTGCCCCAAGTACAGATGAGAGTGGAGGGGGGTGTGGAGTTGAGTACAGAAAGGGTCAAAACACCTCAAAGAAATCCAACGGACAGACAAGCTGGTAAACTTTGCTTTTTCCAAGTTGCTTGTCCTGGTGTTTCCCTCTCAGTGAACTCCAAGCACTATGTAGCACTTCAGGAAAGAAAAGTTCTGAATATGTTCAGAGACAGACACTTAAGAGTAATTCAGAGGGCATTCAGAGAGACAGTAAAATTTTTAAGCTGTTTTTAGGACTAACAGTTCAGGGAAGAAGGGCTCCAAATCTTCAAACAAAAAGGCTTTTCTGGTATCTAGAAGTGCCAAGTAGTTATCTCATTTCTTCAGTGTGTCTCAAAAGGAATACAGGTTAGCATATAAGCTGATTAAGTGTGTAATTCTGAAACCTGTCTTGGGCAAAAATTTTGAGTACAGCTTCATCACAATCACCTGATGATAAGAGACAGTAAACACCAAAGTGAGCCAGAAGTCCCACAGAAAATTCTCAATTGTTTCAGCCTGATACTGGCTGATACTGAATTCCTCTGTCAAACTGAAATGGAAAAGGGATGGTAGACAAAATTTCAATACATTAGATCTGGAATATTTAACTCGGCTCTGAAAAAGAAGGGGAGGATGTTCTCGTGGGAAGAGAATTCTTGCAGGTTTTTCATAAAGCTGCGAGTCACTGCAGCCTCAAGTTGTAGCAGTCCAGTGAAAGACCAGAAACACTAAGGAATATCAAGTTTACAATACATAATTTTGACCTGGAGGGAATACAGTCAAATAAATTTAGCTATCATAATGGCAAATGTAATTTTTCAAATCATGTATAAAACCTATTTCAATCTGACAAAACAAGCTTTCTTCATAAATTCCATCAAGCTGTAAATTGCCTAAATTTGCTTTCCTGTAGAAAATACCTATCAAAAAAAAAAAAATTGCATAACTCCGACAGCTGGCAAACTAAACATGTTAAGCCAGCTCTTTTGCTCCTCTTCCCATGAGAGCTTCTGCTTAAAGTGTCAGCATTTTGTAAATAACTAGTAAGCATTTCACAAATATCACAGCATCATGATACACATACCAGTTCCAAACCATGTTTGGCAGCATTTGTAATTGCATAGCCTACACTTTCCCTTATTTATGGATTCACCCCTGTTATTCTGCCCAATGATTCTAGCAGGAAGGGATCATAGGCAATATTCAAATACATTTGACATTAGACCTAAAGCTCCACAAAAATGAATGAAAGATGCTTGTGAAGTTCAACCACCATAAATTCATACACTGGGAATATTCATCCTGCTAATAATGTATTTGTAGGAATGCACCCCAACTCCTGAGCAGGTGCTTCTACATAAGTAAAAAAGTTTCAGTTTACCTTTGAACATGAAAGGAAGTTAAAGCAGAATTTCCCATAGCCTTCTCGCTGTAATTGGCTCAGTGCCAGCACAGGGGAACTGGTTGGGTCTTTGGGATGTTTCTCAAAACCTGGAGCTGTTCCCATTGGCAGTTTGCCAAAAGAACCTCCTGGGTCATTTGGTACTTCAGGACGAGCACAGAGGTGCTCTGGGCTTTTTTAGGGTGTCCTAGCAAGATGTCAGAGGTTTCTCTGACACCTGTGCTCGGCTTTTCTTTTGTTGCTGTATCATTTGTTATTTTGCTTGTATTAAAACCTTTACTTGACAAAACACCCGTGAAGAGCTGTCTGGCAACTATTTTAAACCATTCTGAGAAGTGCAGGACACCATCAGAGATTGATACATTCTCATGCCGCTCAGAACACTCTGGCGATGTGTTAAACTGTATCGTGTATTCATAACTTGTTTCCAAAAAAATAAAAGGGAAGTTTTTATGAAACTTTCTAATTCTATTTTTTCTATCACACACAAAACACACTCCGGTTTTCTAATGTTTAAACCAGTATTTTTTTACACTTTGCTGGAAACCAAGCCATTCAGAAAAAAATGGTTAATAAATAAAAGAAAATTTTTCCATGTGGCACCTGGCTCCCAGATACATGTGATGGAGACAAGAAACCCCTCCTGCTGAAGGACACAGAGGAAACAAATGATCAAAGTAGCTCCAATTTGGAATTCTTCCAGAAGCTCTATCTTACCAAGCCCACTATTGTTTTGATAAATTCTATTATCTGAGCTGGTGTTAAAATGAACCTTTTTCCTGGGGGTCTATGCTTGTCTGTTCCCAATCTCTTGGTAAGAATTTCCTTTTCCTGGCCAATCACGCTGTGCCTCAATGATGCAGATGGCGAGTAACTACTGCCAAGACCTCTGTAAACACTCACAATACTGTTGAGAGGCTGAAAGGTAACATTGTTTTGATAATGGTTTCTGAAACTTGTTATCAGCAGAAAATCTTTTCTCTGCCACGTCCTCCTATGTGAAAATACGCCATTTGCGAGTTGAGAGCTGAAAATTACTCTCTCCAGGCAAATCAGGAACAAGTGAGAACAAACTGATTGTTCTGACTGAAACATACAGGTGTTCAGTCCACCAAGGCTCTGAAACAGACCAACATTTTTGTTGGGATTACAATGCATCTGCAATAAAAATCCTCCCTCCTTTGCTACAATGGTACATTTTTAAATAGGATATATATTCTACTTCCTTTGTGAGAAAGCTCTACAAGGCAAAAAAGTTGGTTTTGGCATGTAGGTGTTAAGGCACTACAATTCAGAAAAATTCTCCACCACAAGTTCGTTCATTATTATGTTGCTCAAGCTATGGAAACCTGCTCAGGCATCTTTCATTTGAGGCTTAAAAAAAAAAGAAATAGAAAAGAAAAAGAGGGTGAATGCTACATCTTAGGGAATTATCAGTGGTAATTCCCCAAGGATACTGTAACTCTTCATCAAAACAGATGTTTAATAGACAACAGCAAAGACAATAACTGAGCAGATAGTATATTGGGTGTTCTCATCTGTTTGACACCTGCACAATCACTTATGAAATAGCAAATAGCAACAAGCCTAACTACTCATATTTGGGACAGAAAAGTTCACCAGCAATGACATTGCCTATGTGTCTTAAGATGCAGCAGACAAATGCGTTTTCTGCATGGAAACACTGTTCTTTTAAATGGCAGCTTCTTCCTCCAGATACTGAAACAAGGAATGCTGGAGCCGTGGGAGTGCCCAGTGTCTCACAGGTGCCCCAAGCTGCCAGAGGCTGTGGTTCAATTCATCACTGCAAAAAACTTGGAAACACCTGAAATGACCACTGCTGGTTCCCCAAAGTGCTTTCAGATGTGTTTTGGCAGTTGCAGCATCAGAGCAGATATGGTGAAACTCCAACCCATTCAAAGAGCAAAATGACCCCTCAGTTTGCTCTTTCACTTTTGTAAATTAAATTACAATCCTTGACTAACACATTGGGACTGAATTCCACTAATCCCTTCAGACTGCATTCCTGATTTTCTGTAGAAAGCTGCACTTTCCGTTTCAGTCTCCTTGCTTTGGTTCTTAGACTTGGCTGTTCTAAACTGCATTCAGATCACAGACTAAAAAAAAATCTGTGTGGAATTGTCTTTACATTGACCACCATTGTAAAAGAAGCAATGAAATATAACAAATAGGGTGAGATTGTCTATGAAAACAAGACTGAAACACAATCCTCGTTCAAGAGAGCCATCTAGTGCCTCCATGCTCTACATGAAGGATGCAAATCTTCAAGCTAGCTACTGGCTGATTTTTTAGCAATTATTTAGGGCCTCATATTTCTCCCCATACTTTCAAATACCTAGTAATCAATGCACTGTTTCTTGCTCAGCATCTGAAGACCACGGCTTTAGCTAATAAACCTTTCAAAAATTCAGCAAATAATGAAAAAGTAGAAATTTATTTAACTCAGTGTTTGCAGGAACTTGCTGAAAGGTTCTAATGACTGAGAAATTCCTCAAGTTCTCCTTCTAAAGATCATGTATTAGAGAAAAAAATTTCCAATATTTAGTTTTGAGTCAAATAATGAGCTAAAGAAAATAAACCCACATATTTTAGCCTACATTCATTGCTATAAACCTAAGACCTATGTACTTTTATAAATAAATTTGTATTTAGGAGAATTAAATGTGTAAGAGCCAAAGCCAATTAAAGCAGTGTGACCACAAAAAAATAGATAAGTAGATGTTAATTATGTATTAGCAAATAAAAATAATGCATTCTCCACATGCATATTTTAAGGAGAAAGGTGTGTGAAGCTCATTCCCTTTAATAAATGGCCCCTTACTACCCCCACTTGGAAGTCTTTCCCAAAAAAATACAGGTTTGATTGGAATTAGGAATGAGACAACATTGCAGAGCAATGGCAGCATAAGAACTCTGTTAGTGGAGGATACAGTAGCCAGCAATCAGAAACACTAAGAACCTGTCTACAGTTACCAAGTGCAGCCATCAGCTGACTAAGCATTTCTCTGTCAATTATTACATTCTTTTTCCTTTTTTTAGCAATATCAGTGGAACTTGGAC
The DNA here is from genome assembly GCA_013399915.1 of Illadopsis cleaveri. Classification (NCBI taxonomy): domain Eukaryota; kingdom Metazoa; phylum Chordata; class Aves; order Passeriformes; family Timaliidae; genus Illadopsis; species Illadopsis cleaveri. The sequence goes on from VXBB01012975.1 coordinate 375,117, forward strand.
TATGTAAAAAATCCTCCATTATAACAAGTCTCTAGAAGAGAACACAAAGTGTGCATTTAGAAAGAATACATTCAAGTAAATTGTGTAAAAAGCAGGGCAATGAAGAACATACAGAACCAGTACCTATTTTAAATATACTCATTAGACATAAATGGATCTAAACATTTGGGTTGTTTTGTTTTGTGAAGGGTTATGTTTCACAGAGAAGAGGATGTGCTGATAAATGGAAATAAACCAAGTGAAGACATTGGCTCCACCTACAGCAAAGCTCTAGCAAACTATTTCCCTCCAACAGGGTAGCCAAGCAGTAACCAAGTCTGGATTCATTTATTCTCTCAAATCTAATCCTATTCCCTTTAAATCAGTCAATCCCATCAACCTCATTTGACACAAAAAAAAATTAAAACCACCACCAGAATTTTGTCCTCAGCGCTTTCAAACATATCCACCTATTTGGTGGATATGTCTTTCAGAGCCCCTAACATTGGGGTTATTCATCAATATTTTAGCCAAATCTTCATGGGGAAATGAAATATATTTATAGCCATTATCAAATTTTGTATTTGTGCATGAATATATTGAGAACCTTACAATCATGTTGGAATACCAGCCTCAAACTGTTAACAACCAAAAAAAAATTCCTATTATCAGGATTGTCTCACAAGCCAATAACTACATCTATAAAATTAGGATATGATCATCTATTAACTAAATCAGAAATATTGTTTTGTTAAATAGTTTAATCTAACATTAGACTTTTCCTCCATCAAGCTGAGTTTTAGGTGAAACTTTAGAAAGGGTTTACATTATTAGCTGTGTTTACTACCTACAATAAAACTTCCACTTTTATTACGAAAATAAGCCAGCACATACCAAGGCAAAACTCATTTTCTTACACAGAGTTTAAGATGTGTACAAGGAAAAAAATAGCAAATGAAAAACTTTTTAGCAGACTGGGGGGTGGAGGAGGGAGGTGGCTGTTTTTAAAGATGAAAAAACATTTTCTTCTTTTGAGTCTTTGCAAACTTGCAAAGGAAAAAGTGTGTTCATAAATATATGTATACAGATAGAGACTCTGGCAGGAGCTTGGTCTGTTGCAGCTTTCTGGAACTCCAGCTCATGTGACAATACATGGATTTCCAGTCCAGGTAAAAGGCTGAATGCCTCCTAAGACAAAGGAGTCTCAACACAGCTAACACAGAGGGTCTAAATCAGAAAAGTGTACACTGGAATTCAGGAGTGCCCAACTCTCCCCTTTCAGTTCTGATTCTGAGAAAATACATCAACATGTCAGAGCTGTGAGTCACCTCCATGAGCCATAGTCATTCATATGAAAAAGGACATGAAGATGGAGCTAGAGAAAGTTAATTACATTATAGAATAACGAAGTTATTGGCACAGAAATGAGTAGCAGCATGTTTACAGAACAAGGAATATGAAAGAAAACAAAATTGATCATTTTCCTCTATTTCACCATGGCTTGTCTCCAAAATCTAGACATGGAACCAGAAAGGAGTACATGTGTGAACTGGGCAAAGAGCCTTGCAAAGACAGTATTTTACCTCTGGGGACAATACTTGAATTACAGCAATTCAAGCCAGTCCCCAGATTGCCTTCTAAAGGATGCACTTTCCAGGAATGCTGGCAGGATCAATACTGATCACCTCCACACATGGAAAGGTCCAGAAACCCAGTTTATTTATGGATCTGTTTTTTCTCTCTTCCAAAAATAATTTTTTTAGTTGCTAGTATGAGACATGGCAGTTTCAAAGTGCTTTCTCATAGATGAGATTCCAAACTACTGGTGGTGGTGTCATGGAGGTCAATCCTGCTTTTAAAGAAACTGATTTCTAAATGAACAAAGCTTTCCAATTCTTCATGGACTTACAAAAACTATTGCAACCAAGTACCCTGGCAAGAATATCACAGGACATAGCAAAGTCTGAATGGGCTACATTAGAAGTAACAACAGTTCTCGAGAGCATAATCAGGTTCTGTCTACTTTCTCATGCCTCCAGCAACTGCCAACACTGCAGAGTCCTTCTGTATACTTCAGTGGTCACCTTAAAAACACACATTACTATTGATATTTTGATAAAAAGCAATTGTCTTCGTAGTAAATGATAAGATTAATATTTTGAGTTGAGGCAACGGAAATAAGAGGAAAGAGGTACTAATGAACCTAATAAAAATGTTCAGTCTAGAATGGTTGTTAATCTGTGTAACCAACTCCAGGGAAGAAATGTTTGGTGTTGATAAAGCATTTCCTTAGTAAATTACTACTGGCTCCAGTGTACGACATTTACAGTAAACACCAAAGGTCTGCAAGGCATCTGTTCTATTCACAGTGGAAGAAGGAACTTTGCTCCATTAATAACTTTAAAAACATGCAATAACTAATTCATGATGGCAGTTCAAATCCTATCAGCAGCCTTCATTATTTGACCAAGCTGAGTTCAAAGATAGAACAAAGTTTTTTAAAAACCCTTGAAAGTTCAGAAGTACACTTTAAATTACTATAAAGATGTGTTGTTCTTCTTTCTACTAAATATAAAAAAGCTGTAACTTTAAACCATGAGCAACATTATTTTAAGAATACACGCAAGATAAGAGTTAAAATGTGTACATAAAATCCTATATGATCTCAGAATTTGTTTTAGTGAAATTGTATGTTGTACAGAGAGGGCATGTGTAATATTCATGCATGTATATATAATAAAATACTTGCTGGAATTTTAACATTTGACTTCACTAGAGACTTAGTGGGACTTTGCCTTAGGCAAGTTTTTAATAGCAATAATAAAAAAATACTTAATGGTACTTAGGGTAAATAATGTGTGGTCACTATGTTTAAAAAAAAGTAATACCAAACATCTGTGCTAGATTTCCACATGATAAAATCCCCATATTACCTACAGTTCTCCCAAAGTTATAGAGAAACAAATGTTTATTTAAAATTCTAGAAGAGACATGTGATAACCAATTTAAGAACTTTAAGGCAGGCATCTTGTGTTTTCTGACAGGAATGTATATTTAGTGATATTTAATTCTGAACATGAAGAAAGCCACAGTATGACATTACAGCTTCAAGACAGAATTTCAACCACTAACAGACCAAGAATGTCCTTTTTCTTAAGTCTACTTGCAAAGACCACTTCGTTCCCTGCAGGATACATTAATTTCCTTATCAAAGCAAAAACGATTCTTTTTTTTTTTCTTTTTTTACAGAAAACAACAATAAATTTCATCTACCTTTGAAAAACACTAACAAAAATACTTGAATGAATTTAGTTAGTTAAAGGCAAAGGATTCAGTCTAACAGTGATGGAAAACCAAGTACAATCAGGGCAGAACTCCTCAGAAAGCATGAAACAGAGCTCAACATTCTCTTAAGAGGCTACAGCTCCCAAACTGAAGCAGAAACACATGCTCACACTCTTACTCAGAGCTACATTTGTTCTCTCTTGCTTTGTGAATCAGGAACTAAGGAAACCTTTGCTATAACTCTGTCCAAGGTGGGAATTTGGCTATCCCTGTGAAAGCTTATTGCCTAGATTTTAAATTCCTTGATACAGGGAAAGAAATCTAACCCCATTTTTTGCACTGCTTATTTCCCAATATTGACACTCTTTGCTATTCCTGTAAAAGAGCAGGATTCCAACTTGGGCTTTATTCTCTTTCTGCTCTATAATGGGCTTCACATTTGCCATTTCTAAGGCCCTCAAACAAAAAGCTTGAGTAAAAATAATTAAAGAATTGTAGATTGCCCACTGCAGAAAGGTACAATCTTTGAGGGCCACAAAGTCAACACATCACAGCTAGTCTGTATCTCCTAAGAATATGAAAGCAAAGAAAAAAAAGAAAAAGATTGTTTTATTTTCTGGAATTATTTCTCTGCCTCTAGTACACCAGCCAATTCCATGACTCCTGCCTGTACTTTCTCTAAGAAATACCATCTAAAGCCTGGAGAAATTCCAGATCTTTGAAGGCAGCTATAATTATGAAATTCTGCTGAGGCTACTCATGAGGTGGGTGGGGGAAGGGCAGGAAACAATCAATAGCTTAAAAACAAGAAATTTTTGCACGATTCTTGGCTATCCAGCCAATCAGAACAGTAGGATATTTATTTCTGGTAATGTGCATTCTTGTGTGAAATGGGCAGAATATGAATAATTGACAAGGTGGTAGAGGCTTACAGACACAAGAATTTTTTTCTCTCTACCTAGTTAAGTGAACTTTGAAAAAGTTACAGCTAGACAAAAGCAGCTGTGGAGTAACAAAGAACACCTCCCTTACTATTCAATTCCTTGTAGGATCAGTGCTCAGGGGTGCAGGTCAAGGAGACAGAAATTCATTTGAGATATGAGCATGTTGAAGAGGTTGTCCTTAATTTTCATTGTTTCAAGACCACTTGCTTGAGTTTTTCTCAAAATATGGTAGTTTAATTCTCTGGTTTGGTCAAAATATCACCCACCAGAGATTATTAACAGCTTTCTACACCACCATGTTGACTTACCTAAGAGATGAACAAAATGAATGAACAAAAGAAGAAAATCCAGCTTTGGACTGTTTTAAAGCACTAAGAAATGAACAGCATAAGAGAGAAAATTACAGTTGCATTAGGAGAAATCATGGTCAAAAGCTCAGCAAAATACATGCAACCTTGACCCTTCTCCAGCTAGGTTGGTATACAATTAGATTTCATTAACTGAAAAATTCAGATCCAAAGTAATTTTAAATTAAATACCAACAGCAAAGGGCTTATGAGGAGTCCATCACTACACTACATTTTTATGTATAAATTCAGCAGTCTTCAGTTAATTTTTTCTATATTAAAACTTCATTTGCACCATGTTAACTTCTTTCCACAGACAGCACTCTTTCTGCTGAGAACTACAGCAGAATCTATCATTGTAAAGGTAAACTGACATACACAAACCCTATTTGTTGAATAATTTCATATGATGCTACACAATTTTATCATCCTTGTTTCACAGAGTCACCAAATCATTAAGGTTGGAAAAGATGTCCAAGATCATCAAGTCTAAAATCTTTGAAAATCTCCACCTTGTCAATCAGACCATGGCACTGAGTGCCACACCCAGTCATTTCTTGAACACCTTCAGGGATGGTGACCCCATCACTTCCCCAAGTTGTCCATTCCAGCATTCAACAACCCTTTCCATGAAGAAATTTCCCCCAAATCTCCCCTAGCACAGACAGTTTCAAGTGCAGCAGCAGAAATAAAATAGCAAAACTTATTAAAGAGAAGAAACAGCCATCTAGTATTTCATCAAACAGAACATTACACATGACCCAATACTAGTTTCCCAGAGACACACTCAACATTTGAGCTACACTCCAACCTGTAAAAATAAAGACAGAATATTTTTATGTTTTTAGAATATAAAAAAAAAAAAAAAAAAATGACAAATATTTTGTTAACGGTATAGAAAGATGAACACAATTTCAGTGAATACTAAATAATTCATGAATGAAATTCATTAAAAATGTATCCAAGTTCTAACTTACTTTTAAAGCATTCTCAGGAGGAAAAAAAGAGTTCAGTAACTCTGCCAGGTGATTTACACAGTTAGGATGAAAACCTGCAAACACTAGTTATGGGAAAAAAATCAATCCACTGGGCAGGCTGCTGCAGAAGGTTCAAGCCATTAACCTCTGTTTTATCCTATTGAGAACATGTATTGTGCAAGATGAAGACTAAAAGCAGAGACAGAAATTCAAATGAGCACTGCAGACCAAGGATTTACCAAGCTACACATAAAGATCAAAGGTTGATCTATTTGGACTTTCAACAAATACGTAATGCTTTTAAACTATACATAATGTCTGATGTTACTTCAAAGCATGCAGACAACTTTACATAAAAAGGAAGCAAAAGGAAAAATTTGAACCTCAGTACATTTTCCAAGAGTCCACCAGAACAATAAAATCCAGAGTCTTGGATAAACAAACAGGCACCTACCAAAACATTTTGTTTCTAAAGAGTTCCTACAGCCTACACATCATACTTCCAAGTTCCCTACAACAAACTTCAAATATGCAGAAACTTTAAAAATAAATAAAAATAAAACCTATAAATACTATGTGCAACAGAAAGCGAGCTGGAAAGAGAGACTGCACCCAAAGCCTTGAATTCTTAGAAAAACAAGGAAATTGTGAGCCAAAATCTCCAAAACATTAGACAGTTCCTGCCAATCTGGCTGGGACAGATTCCAGGCAACAAATCTAGTAAAATTTTAAGCCTTGACCACTTACCAAGGTATATCAACATGTCATAAGCAGCAAATCCCATTATATACTTGCTGCACTCCAGACAAAAGACAACCTCTATATTCTCATATAAACTGAGGGAGAAACAACTTTTTTCCCTGCCCTTGAGAACAACTGGGGGGGAACATCAAATTAGTTCAGTATAAATATAGGAGAAACATGCACTATCTATAGGTAGCAATAATATCTCCTTTCAGCATGCCTTGGACCAATCAGTAAATTGGATACCAATTGGACTTTACTTGGCAGCTTACATTTTATCTAGTTTTCAAGCTCAATTTAGTTCTATTCCTCACTGTCCTTGATAGCCATTCTCATTAGAAATGTTTTTCAAATTTCCTCATGTCCCATGTATAGCCAAATAAGGGTTCACAAACTTATTGACACTGATCCAACAGATAAAATACAATCACACAATCACCCATCCTTGATGGTTATATGCAGACCTAAATCCAGAAACTTGTCTGCTAGTTTACAGAGCTTACTCCACAACCCTACCTCATCACAAATTCAGCATCATTAGCTCCTAATGCAACTCCTTTCAGAATGTATTAATGCATTACATCAGTTGTAATTAAAATTCTGCCTGTGAAAAGATTCAGGATCCACACCTTCACAAGAAAACTTTACTGAAGCGTATCACGAAATTTTCCACTTTCTAAGCTTCAAATGGGCAGCAGAAATTGAGTCCTCAATACATACTCTAGGTTAGAGAAGAACATAAGCTAAATATAAAATAATTTGTCCATAGTAAAGAAAATATTTTGACAACAGTCTCCAGATGTAAATAGATGTTCTTAACCTTGAGCACTAATTCTTAAGCTCTTGCACTAATTTCATTTTGCACTTTGATCTGTCAGGCAATTGGTGCTGTTAGTGAGCACACTGCTGCTGAGTTTCTAAGCAAACAGACGTGCTTCTCCTGCCTTCCCTTGCTGTGTGTAGGTTGTACACAACCTCCCTGCAAAGTTCCACCTCCTTAGCTCAGTCTGTGTGAGGAAGACTGGCCCTGCCATGTGTGCCTGATAGAGTCACATGAGAACGCTGCTGGGATCTAAAGGGGCAGATGGGTTTGACACCAGGCCAGATTTTCTTTCAATTAATTGTACTAATCCAATCATCCCAAATCCAGTCTCAAAAATGCATTTACAAGTGATGTGGGCAGCTGGTGCAGGTAGGCCTGGGATCAAATTTAGTTTTTCTCAAACTAAAGCACAGCCAGCAGCACAGTGTTTGAATGTGGCTTTATGGTATATTTATGTAAAAAATTGGAGTATACCCACAGAAAAATAAATTAGAAATACACATAGGCAGATGCCTTTGTTTATATGGAAGGCAAATGATTTTAAACCACACTTTTTGAACATCAGAGGTACAAAAATCTAACACAGAGGTAGCATGCACTTATGACTATTTAGAGCAGCAACAGGTGCCACTTTCCTCTTCAGTAGGTCTAGTCGTCACTTGCCAGATATCACTTTGTCAAAAGGAAAGGATAAAGAAACTTTGCAAAGGAACATTTCAGAGAACATAAGCCCAAATATACCTACCTCTCGTCCATATTTTCTTATTCTTGCTTTCAAATATCATACAGCCTTGCTGAGTACTTATTACAGATGTAAAACAAATGCATGCTATCCTTTTCATCAAAAAAGTGCACATAAAGAAAATACTTCAATACTCTAATTATATTTCTAAAACTGTAAGAAGTTCATAACTATTTTTAACAAAAATATACATTTTAAACAAATAAATTAGTTTTTCATTACCTCTCTAAGATGCATGTTTTCCTTCTCCTTCTGATCTAAAATCACTTCTAAATGATTAACCTGAGATTCAGCCTCTGCCATCCTTCGAGTTCTCTCATTGTCATCTTCCATTCCTTTAGAGGGCAAACCTTTACTTTGCAACATCTCTAAAAGCTTTTTTATTGATTCATCTCTGGCATTTAGTGTTTGCTTCTGTGTTTCAATCCTAAGCTCCATTTCTTCTAGGGTTTTTCTCAACAGGAAGAGCTCTTTAGCTTGTCTATCATGTTCTGCCTGAAGTCTTCGAAAATTCTCCTCTGTGAGCTCAATGGTGAAATGCTCAGACCCTCGGTTCCCACTCTCCTGCTGGAGAAGATGGTTAAGGTCTCTCTGGGTTCTAAGCTCATCTTGAAGTGCCTGGATTGTCATTTGCAGATGCTGCAATAAAGAAAAAGAAAGAGAAAAAATTAGCTTACAATCTGAATGCAGAATTAGTATGTAAGTTTTGCTGTATGCTGTTACAAGAAGTCATTAGAATTAGTATGAAGGTATACCAAATGACCTGATAAAATATCAAATGCAGGTGAAAATATTTGTAATGGTATCTTTCAAGTGCTTCTAGAAAGAAAAAAGAAGACACATACACAGACACAAAACAATGTCAGCTACAGACAAAATGAACAGCAACAAATGCAAGCACTCAGCAGTGACACATCCAATAGAACAATCAATGTGTACCTACAAAGCTCAAAGAGTCAGTATTCCATGTTTTCTAAATTACTTCATAGACTAAAGATAAATCTGCTCTTCATGGTGCTCAACAGTACTGCTGTTATAAAGTCAAACAAGGCCCTCACTATAATTAAAGGGGAATTTGGGGAGGGGCTGAGTTGGGCTGGTTGATTTCATTTTTTCATTTTGAAAGCTAAAGCTATGAACAAGTTTAGTAAACAGGATTACTGTATCTCTAAAAAGCAAACCAAAAAACCCACGATAAGCAAGACTGAATTTTGAAAAATAAATTTACTGCAAATAATGGACAAACCTTTGTTCTTCTGGCATCCAAAAACTGAACAGCATGGTAAATGAAAAAATGAAGCAAAATCAACATAAATAAAGGTCAGATGCAAGCAAAGGAGATTCAACAGAAAGAACTGAATTCAACAAAAAGTATCTTTAACAGAAAAAATAATTTTATTGAGTTATACAGAAAGGCAACAACAAATTCACAGTACTCAAATATATAAACCTAGAGACAGACTTTACTCAACAGACGTGACAAAGAAAAAGATATTTGAAATAATCAGTCCCATGGTAAATTACAACATTCCTATTAGACATTGCTGTTCTTTTACACTTTTAGGTTCTTCAGAACACTGTAACTTGTCCTAAAATATGTATACTACATCTGAGTACAGGGATCTGTCTCTGTTCCAGAGGTACCTCTTGCACTCCATACTCAACACAGACCAAGATTAAAATGAATTTTGCCCATGTTAAGGTTGGAATACAGATAATTAGCCTAAAATGCTATCATTTATGATAGTAATTTTAGATTATATCTTTATCTGACAATTTTTTTTTCTTATTATTTTTTCCCTCTACTCATTGCCTACACAGCATACTGAGCTTTCAGAAATATGAATCCCTGAATAGGCTCACAGTCTGTACCAGAAGACATGTAACTGAAGGAAGTAGGGGATTTAAATGCCTGCCATCAGACCTTTTAGGTTTAATTGATGATCTGCAGCTCCACATCCTAAAAACAAGAACAGAAACAACAGAACAACAGAAACTACACCCAAAAAAAAAAAAAAAAAAAAAAAAAAAAAAAAACCACCAGCAACAACACACAGCCCAAACTAACAAAACTTCACTTCATTTGATACTATCTTCATGTTTTATACAAATAATGTTTTACACATGTTAATCTGTCAGGTTTTAGGTATTATTTAAACTACATGAAAAATTCAAAACCTTGAGAAACCTTTTGAAATCACCTTAAGAAACTAACCTTTTGAAATATCTTTTATCAGTTATTTCAAACAGAAAATAAGTATTGCCAGTGGTAGAATTCAGTTAGACACTCTGAATTTGTTCTGTCATTAAATAAGCACTACTTCAATGTATGTCCAGATCTTAATTCTCTTAGTATCTGCATCTTATTAGGCACACACTCAGCTGAGAGCATACACATGTAGGCCACTCATTTAGAGTCCTGCTTTTATTTAATGGCAATTCTTATCTTTTCTTAATCTCATCATCTTATTAATTAGCTATAATAAGCTTTAAAAGTCCAGTAAACTTAAAACTCCTTTAGATGTAGAAACTTCCTCACTTTGAATCTACTAATGTGCCAACTGTTTGACCCCAAGACTAACTACACCTCCTGGATTCTAAAATTGTTTCACTGTCCTACTTCTCACACCTGACCAAGAACCTTCTCTGTACTACTATGCTACAACTAAGCAACAGCAATATTCAGCAACTACCAGTACCCCAGAAATAATCTTTTTTTTTTCCTTGATCTGAATAACGATTTAAGATACATCCTCCTAATGTTAAATCAGACAGTAATTATTACTTCATGCTACAATCTATTTAGAAATGAATGTTTTTCCAAAGTCAAGTAGTCCCTATATATCAAATGTCAATATGTCTATAAAACTCTAGCTGAGCAAAAGAAAACTAATTCTAAAATATGTTTTAACCCACAGATGAAAGTAAACTTGACCTACACATTGCTAACACACAAACCTTCGAATGCAAGGCGTAAAAACCAAAAATAATTAGAAATCAGAACTCAAACAGCAATTCTGGTTAAGATAAAAGTGGCAAGTTTCTTCTCTGCCCCCAGCAGCCTGTGCATGCCATCCTTGGGCTCTACCCAGATCCATGTTTGTCACTAAGCATGGCAGTAGTTCTGGCTGTTTCTCTGTAGGTATGTTAAAACTAACAGCCTCAACTGTGGCAGACTACTGCTACTTTGACATAAAAGAATCCATTTTTGTACACCTTCAAGACTTAGAACATGGTGGGCCAGATTTAGACTTCTGCTGGCACAGATTTTTGTATCTGCAGCTTGCTATGGAAAGGAAAGAACAAATGTTGTGAGGGTGGAAAGAAATTGTATAATTAACTGCAGGGGAAGGAACGTAGGAGTGCTATGAATATCTGTCACATGGCTGTCATTACAGACACAGAACTTTACAGGATTTAAAAAAAAACATGCAAGATTTACCACATTTTTTATAATTTCTATTAAAAATGGACTAGTTGACCAGAAACATTTCCATGCCAATTTCTTGAAAATATATAAATAGTTCTCTCAGAACTTTTTCAATCCTTCTCCACGGCCCAGCTCCAAGAAGCAATCCATGGAACTGTGAATTGCCCCATAAACTGAAACAGAACTATAAAAGGAAGATTAACTAATGGCTCTTCCCAGACTTTAATTCATGTTCTCCACAAGGAAGTTCCTCTGTTCTGTGCCAACTAACTACACCCAAAAGAATTTCCTGCTGAGAACTATCCTGCCACAGTGTGCTTTGGGCCACATAAACACTTTCAGAGCATCCCAAGGTCACAGACATGGTGAACAGTGGAGGGGAATGAATTCACAAGGAGACTCACTGATTTAAAATTGTTGGTCCACCTACAGGATCACACAGCTTCTCGTGCTTTGCACCATCACACTGCCACCAAAAGCAAAGAACACGTTCAAGAATCCAGTCCACTGGATTTTACTCCTGATTCTCCTGTTTCATTCCCACCCCAGTAAACAGAGAATTAACAGTGCTGAATCAGATGACACAGTCTTGTCTCTTGGCAGTGGGAAATATAAAATGATACAGAAGACTGCAAAAAAATCCTCCTGTGTAATCGTACCCTATAGAAAGCTACAGCTATACCTGAACAATACACCTGGACAAATATAACAGCAAATTATCCTGCCAACCATACTCTCATTCTCTAAAATCAAGCTTCTTTATTCCATAATCTATCACTGTTCCATTTTAATTCTTCACAGTATTCTCTCTATCATCAAAAGGAAACAGACTACCCAAAGCTTTCTTATGAACTGCATCTAAATCAATTTGTATGTTAAATTTAGTTGTGCTACTGAAATAAGTATGACCATTAGACTTGCAAATATTTGTAACCAAGTATTGTTAAAGAAAAACATGCAAATCCTGATTTTCTTCAGTGAAGAAAAAAAGAAAGGGAATTGGAGATATTTTCCTCATTACCATAAATTAAGAAATGGATTCTCTCATGCATTTCCTCATCTGCCTATTACAATTCATAAATCTGGTATCCAAAAAACACCACTGAAAATCAGTTGACTAGAATTTTGCCTGAGCAAGACAGGACTGACAGAAAGAGTTGGAAGGAGAAGACAGATCTAGTTTGTGAGGAATCACACGAGATTCTGACCACACACAATGAATCTTCAGCATTTAAAATTCTGAGCATGAGATGTGAGAGAGTTTTTGCACTACACAGTTTGCTGATATAACCACATATTTGAAAAGGGAGCATTCTTGCCTGACTTTCCTTACTTTTTCTTTCTCTATGCCTTTAAATTTTACAAAGCTTGCCCTTATAACCGCACTTCGCAAGTTTAATAAGGAATCTTGTCACATACACTTAAATCTGCATTTCTTAACACAGATGTGGTGGGCTGACCTTGGCTAGAGGCCAGGACTCCACCAAGCCACCCTATCACTCCCCTCCCCAGCAGGACTGGGGGTGGGAGGGGAATAAGATGAAATAAACCTCATGGCTGAAGGTAAAGGCAGTTTAATAAAACAAAAGGAAAGGCCATGCACAGAAGCACAGGAAAACACAAGATTTGCTCTCTATGTCCCATGAGCAGGCCATACTCTGCCACTTCCTGGCCAGTAGGGCTGCAGTACACTTGCTCCAGAAGACAAACACTGTAATAAGGAACACCCTTTCCATCAGTTTCTTGTTCAAACACTTCCTCCTCTGTTACTAATCAAGTGCCCAGCAAGCTGCTCCATCACCCCCCTAAGCTTGCCCCTCATCCTGTGCTTTGCAAGTTAAATAAGGAATCTGGTCATATACATTTAAATCTCCATTTCTTAATGCAGACATATTTAATCTGAAGTATCAGACTTCACTACTATTCAGTCAGCTTCTCTGGATCATCTCACACAAGTATTTTGGCAAACAAACAAGTACTGCCTAAAGACTTGAGGTCATTGAACGAAAATGCATCCCCATACAGGCTAAAAAGTTTTAGCACTGCAAATTCCAGAGCAGTTTTGCATCTATTTGTTAAGGAAAAAACTGTAAATATATTTCTTTCCTAATTCCGTTGTTTGCTGTGGGCTGAGAGATGTTGATGAGCCAAATCTTGTAGCCTATAATCACAAGAACCAGAAAATCAAGAGGAAAGGACTTTTAGAAACATCAGAAGTCAAACAAAGAGTTGAGAGGAATAATCTGCAAAGATACATGTTGGGGAAAAAAATCAAGTTCTTCCGTTATTAAAAAGAAGAGATTTATTAAAACCTTTGCCATCAGTATCATAGCAAAATGCAGGGGTTTGTATTTAGGTGATCCTTACCATGACAACTCTGAAGCAGTCCAAGGATGCTGCTATGACAAGACTGGCCTCCTTTATTTCACCTCTTCCCTCTGGAGAAGTACTGCTAGTAGTGCCAGAGGCACTAAATAGTATATTGGTTGACTGAAAAATCACCAGTAACAAATATTTCGACCATTATGAACATATGTGGAAGAATCTGTTTGCAGATTATTTCTTACAGCTTACAGGAGGAAAACACAAAATGCTTTTTAACAAGGCCTGGAAATCAACGTCAGTTTAAGAAAAGCAGATTATTATTTGTTTCCCAGTAGTTCTGTCTGCAACTTTAACTACCCAGCTAAGAACAAGGCACGGTTTAGAAGTCCTGGATACTCAAAGATAAATCTTAGGCATTCATATTTTAAAACTATTCTCAACAGATAAAGTAACTATATACTGTAAGAAATCCTCCATCCCCTCATGAACTCCAGCTCCTCTGATACTTTTTTATGGCCTGCATTAAAAGTTTCTCCTTTTTTCAGGATTGAAGCACTTAAGGTTCCCCAAGGAAGCTTTTAAACCATTTGGGACGATAAACCTTTACACTCCCCACACAAAATTTCCCTCATGGCCCTGGCTCTCCATAATCAATACTTGTGATTTGTATTCTGACTGTCCACTGTTTACCAAAGATGAGCAGAATCCCTGTCCTACAGCTAATCCCAGGAGTAACTGCAATCACTGAACAGAAACATGGTCTGGGTTTCCCATCATCACACACAAGTCTAGGAAAGTGAGAACACTCTCAAGGCCTTGTCCAAACAACAAAGAATATTCTGCTCCCCCATAGATCTCACCCACAGCCCCACTGGTAATAAACAGATACAAGATTAAAAGAAAAACAAAAAGCACAAGAGCACATCATTCCCAGCTCTCTGTTTCTCATGAAACAGATTTCCAGTTATCTGCTCAGCCTTTTATCTAGAGGGAACAGTAAGTTTTCAATTCTGCTGATGCACTGTCTGGTACTTTCTGGAAGCCTTTGTGTTTGAGATTGCCTCCTCTGCTGTTAAAGCTTTCCTATGAAGAATGATTCAACATAATATATATACCCCTAAAGTAATAATCACAAGCTTTCAGAAGGTAACAGTATGTTATCAAGGGTTTTCAATGTGTTCTATTTAGACAAGATATTTGCAGACATACACAAAGCTCTGAAAACATTGTGGAAAAAATTCTTAAAACTGAATAAGTGTGTTCACTAACAAAACATTGCACTGTATTTAGTACAGACTGAAATTTTGTTTCTGTTTTACTTCCCGAAAAAAAAAAAATCTTCCTGATCTCTAAGTTCAAGTCTCCACATACAAAGCAGATTTTTTTTTCCAGCATAGAGATGTTCAACATCAAGCTTTTTATCAAATGGCATTATATACGTCTTTTGTTATAATTAGTGGGGTATTATTAGTACATTAAGGGGCATTCAATGCCCAGTACAGAAACAACCATATCCAGATTAAGTCAGCAAACAGGTAACTAAAGTGACTGAAGAATTATTAAAACATTATTTGTCTCAGCCTCACCAAACTACAGGTTTTTAGTTCATTTTTATTTCATAAAATTGGTTTCATATTTGTTATCAACATGGAAATTGATTAATCAAATGTTGGGAGAAGCTAAGAGCATGTTTTTTGTTTTATGGGAATATTTTAGGGGTTTTTAAAGAAAAAAATACAGAGCTCTCCTGAAAGCGAAATCATATATGTGCCCAGTGGACCAGCAACAGACTGAGCACTACCCTGTCAGATTCCAGAAAAGATTACTGATGTATTGGAGTTATGTACTGATGTATTTGCTCTCCCAGAAAACTCTAGGGGCTATAGAATTATTTGGGGTTTTTTTAAACAACAGTAGAACGCCACAGGATCAGCATTCCTCACTGCTGGTTTGGGGCCTGAGGAGAAATCAGGTTTAGCAATGAACACAGTGGGAAAAGAAATTAAAACAAAATGCACATAATGGGAGTATTTAACTCAGAAGCAGAACTGCATGTGAATTAAGGTCTGCATTTGTCATAGGGAACTGAGCTCTATTCCTGCTTCCATGGTCATCTACGACTGAAATGCACCTGTTCAAAAACCTGTCAATATTTGCCTTCTTACTTTCATATCCATGGGATTATGTTCTGTAGCACCAGTTAAGTGTGAACCATCATGCGAGTTGCAGTTAATAAAGAACAAAAAGTTAACAATGTGTCGTTTCCGACTGCCAGCTTCAAAAAAAAATACTGATAAGCAAAAAAATACTTGGCAAGCACTTTCCTCTTTCTTTTTGGACAGTAGAATATATTGTGCAGCTTGCTGATTCAGTCAAAATAATAGCCTAACAAAAATCTTGGATGCTAAACAGGCCTATTACTTTCTTATGTCTCAAAAACTGAGGCCGGGGTACATTAAAGGAATTTTTTTCAGGCACCAAGTCAAGAAATTGCTTACAAAAGGAGTGCATTGAAAGCAAACAAGGTCACATTTCAAACACTGAAAAACTTGTGGTATTTGATCTTCAGACCCTCCCTTTATCTGCTTGAACTTTTGCTATAGAGTTTTGGCTTCTGGAAGAGAACTCACTATTACCTTGAAAAAAAAATTAAAATAAAATTAATCCTTTTCCCAGATTTAAAAAAATGTGAACTGGGCTCTATTTACCTATTTTGTAGTCTGCCTCTAATGAAACATCCCACTTTCTTCACTAAAGAAATAAAATCCAAGGAGGGGGATTTCTGTGGACAAAGTGCAGGTTCTGCTGAAGCTACCAAAGAGAAATGCAGATTAAGGAAACCTATATAGGTGTCCAAATAGTGTTTCCACTTATAAAGTCATAACAGATCAGAACGAAAATGGTTGCTACTGTCAGTAAACAGCAAGCCTCAAAACACTGAATGATGTTAAAAAAATGAAAGCCACTATTCACATAAGATGCAGTATGTGCTTCTTTCTCAGAGGACTTTAACACTCAATACACTGTGAAAGTTAACATTTGTATATCATATCTAAGAAGCAATACAGGGAACTCCAACAGACAGAGAGCCTGTCAGTCTCTCCAGTGGAGATTCTGGTGATTATTTTACACTATATTGAAAGACACAAAAGAGGAAAGTTAGAAGACCAGAAAAAACCTCAGCATTGTATTGCAAACCTTGATGTTTAATTTGCATGTGAACTGGGGACTTGAAGCTTCTATACAGGAAATCTCCATTGACAGAAGAAACAAACGCAGAGCATCACTGAAAGCTGTGGGAATGGGACATCTTAACATTTATGCTGACCTTCTTACCCTTGCCACCTCTCCATTGTGTAACCTTCTAACTATATTTTTTAAATGCAGCCACTAGAAAAATCATATGAATATAACTTATTCACGTGAAAATTTCAAGCACAGCTTTTAGTAAGCCAGAAATACAAGTTCCAGTTCCGACCTCTCCCTGGTCTATTTTAATCAGCAAAACACATAAAAGAGCACTCTTCAGCTTTCAATTCTTTTTCACCACTAGGAATAGTACTGTGAGTTGATTAACCACAATACATAATCATTGCACATTGAAACAATTTGAAAAGGAGCTTTAGAACTATGTGTTCTGATACAGCCAAAGGAAAGTGAAAAATTAAAAAAATCAATACAGGGATTTCAGTGGCTCCACTCAAAACAGAGTGTTAACTCCAACAGTGACAAATGATGCATCACAAAGCAAGATGACCATCTGGAAAGACATTTCATCTTAGTTTACTGAAGAACTGCAGATATGCAGGAAAGAGAAATCATTAGGGCTCAAAAAGATCCCTGCAGTTAACAAATATACACTTTCACAAGTTGGTTTGGCAGGGAACTTTGTTACATCTGGATTTATTCTTGTCAGATTCCGTAGAAGTCTCCTCACGGCCTGAAGGAGCCCAGGACATCTCCATATAAAATCTGCAGCTATGGAGCGTTCCCACAAGGTGGCACTGAATCCCCAGCCGCCAGAAATCCTTACGGAGCAAAAAAACGCCAAGGCAAAAACTACAGCCACGTATGTAACATAAATAAACAGACTATGGCCACATACGTAACATAAATAGACTAGAGCCACCTAGGTAATAGATATATAAAATAAGACTATCTACGGATTAGAAATTGCAGGAAGAACAGATAAAATTAGCAGCCTAAATCAGGTATTTTAGAGAGATTGTAATTCCCCTCCCTAATTCAACAGCTGTAGTGGGGGGACACACAGACACAAACCACATGTGTGTACACACACACACAGTTAATGTATGCATTGACTTACAGCCAGCCCTTAACAAGAAACCAAGTTAACCGTGGCTCTTTGTTCCAAGATCTGATAGAGAACCAAACATTTCTCATGTGGAATTGATTTCCCTGCCCTGGTGACACCCCCACGGGTCGGCAGTGCTGAATCCAAGCCCCCTGTGTGCTGCAAGCACCAACAGTGGGATCGAACCTGACACAGCTGCACCTTCCCATGGGGGACAGCCTGAGCATCCCCACAGACACAGCCCAGCCACAAACAGCAGAGTTAAACCTGTGTCTCCTCCTAAACACCATTCCACAATTGATACTGCACAAAATACTTAAAATACTTGATTTTTAATTAAGCATTTAAGTATTTCAGATTTCAGGTTTTAAGTACTACTACCTTACATTCTTTCTCTGCTGTATGTTTCTTTGGAGAAACATGTATCACAGTATAGGCATAATTTTGAAACTAATCCACTAACAGTGAGAAATTTCTCAGCTAAGATACAAATCCACAATTACTCTTCATGGGAGCAACCATATGCAGTAAATACTCCATTTTAAACTACTTGACTGTTTTATCCCTCACCCTTTCCTTGCATGTTAGTGGAGTCTTATCCCCCCAAGTGCATTGCATAATCTTAATTACTGATATAGTAGTGAACCCATATGCTGGACTAATGTTTAGTGGTGTTCAAACTCCTGAAGTGTCCAGAAGCCTTCAGGGGGCTCTTTGTTGCCAACTTCAATTAAATAAACAGGTACTGGGGTCATTTCAGGTCAAGTGCATTCCACGGTGCTGAATTTTAAGCTGTTAGCACTATCTGCTTTTCCTCCAACAGTCTATAGGTCTTTTCCTCATTTTTCACACGGCTTTAAGTAAACATGCTGTAAGAATATTCAATTTTTACAGGTATTAAGAAAGAAAGGAGTTATTAAATCTCTGCAACTACTTTTCAATTAAGCACAAAAGAAAACAATTACCAAGGTAAGAACAAATAAAGCAATTTGAGGATCTGCTCTGTGCTCCAAGCATTACACTCACACAAAAAACAGTGCTAAGTTCCACGAGCACACCACTACCACTGATTTTCTCTCAATCACCCCACATTCAGGATAAGACACCACAAGATCCAGAGGTGGGTAAGGGATTTTAGAGCCACACTGAAGTATAAAATGTTTATTTAATTGTAACTGCCAGGAGTTTTTTTCCACACATCACATGCATACACATCTGTTGGCTGTATAATGTAAATTCATTGCAATTTAAGTACAGATTTGTGATCAGAATTAATATCCCCTTCAACATATCCTTCCTTAATCCCCAGTTTTTGCACTGTACGACCAGAGAGGATTTGTTCTCTTCTGTATAAAAGGAAGTGAGAGTACAGAATCAATACTCCTGTTGTCATCCAGAACACTTAATGAATCCTGCTCAGCTAATGTCAGTTTTTGTCAATAATTGAATAAAACATATGGGCTCTTTTCTTTGTAAAAAATTATATAATGTTATATCTTTCTACTTTTTGATTCATGCTCAGGTGTACCTTAATATTTTAGAAAACTCCAAGATCCTTTATTATGTTTACTTTGTGGTGTTGCAAAGATTCACAAGTTTTGCTGTTTCTGCTACACAGGTGCTGAAAGACTGCACTGACAATCATTATTTAGTGAGACAGCTGTTCCTAGAGGTGTTTCTCAAGGAAAACATTTCCGTGTTTTCTCAGTTTTGTTTCACAACAAACAAATCCTGACTTTCATGAAAGACTTAAAATTAACTTGCAAGGTCATAACTCACACATTGCTGCAGTTAATCTCTCAGAAGCCAGACTACCTAGGTTCAGTACACAGCACTTCATCTTCTTATCTCACCCAACTATTGTAAGATAAAGGATTCTATTTTTGGACACCGTTCAGATTCCATCCTAGAATTTCAGGACAGTTTTAGCAAAAAGCACACTTTTCACAGCACAAGTTACTTAAAAAATAATCTGGTAAACTGAAGACAGTATTAAAAAATTAGATAATCAAAGGTAAATGAATTTCAGTGTAAAGGTTATGGGATAAACACGTGTATATAAGGGCTAAGGGAAACAAAGCCTCACTGCATTCCTGCTCTGGCCACTATTTGTTGCTCTTAAGAGCAAAGCTGTTGGAAAATACAAGTCCTCCCCCTCCAAACCCAAGAGCCCGTATGGCAATAACAGCATCACCACTGAAGGATGAGTGTGACAGGCAATATGATCTTTATAATTGTTACTTTGGTTTCCCACATTTCAAAGTACTCTTCATAATGCCTTCCCTCAGCCCAGCTATTGCTGTCATCAGTCCTTAGTATCCCTGCATCAAATCCAGAAGAGCTGATTCCAACCCCTCCGAGATTCTTCCTCTAACAAACAAGAGAATCGTCACTCTACAAGGTGATATTTCACACCACATTCCTAGTAACAGAAATAGCATATTCCACTCTTTTGAACAGTTTTATACACACTAATTACACAGAAGAATTAATATTGATGATATTTCAAACAACTGGACTGCTTCTAGAACTAATAAAATATTGAATTATTGTTCTCTAATTCAGGGCCATCTAAACACTAAGAATTGGAAGAGATCCTGCTCTGAAATACTCTAATGCTGTACAGATGAGATCATTTGTAGCAGCAAAGGATTAATCGCAGGGGAATTGTTCTCTATTTCACATGCTACAGCTTCCATAATTTCCAGTTTGCCTTCTCACTCAACCTATAAAGAAATAAATGCACTTACATCACCTTTGAGATACACAGTAATGCAAGATGCTCCTTGAGGTGTAAAATCTGCCCCAGAATTCTCTGGATTAAACCTGTATGCTACTCATCAGATGAAAAAGGCCCATGCAAAGGAAGTTCTTATAAAGAATACAACCCACCATATATGAGGACTCAAAACAGCTATTATAAATGAATTTAGAAGCTGCATCTTAAGCCATTAAATGCAATACTATACTTAGGAAGAAAACTGCATTTATTTTTTTCAACTGAAGAAGGGGGAAAAGCAGGCTTTATTCTGTAAGTATTATCTAACACCTTTACAGTCAGACATCTATTAGCCCAAGAAGCCAAGCTTATATGTTACCCTATGTTCAAAATATGTGAAACAGAAGAGTCTGTTAATTAAACATTAGCAGCACTCCAATCAAGAGACATTTTATTAGAGATGCACAGAGAAATTAGCATTAAACATCACTCTTCTTTAGTGCTCCAGAGCAGACATTCTTACTTGCAGCCTGTAGATCAACTTGCTGGTGAAGTAAGTGGATTGATGATCACAAGATAATTTGAAACTTATTTCAAATTTACTCCACAGGGGGAAGATAAAGTTGCTAACAACAACAGGAAGTCACCCCAGGCACATTTATTAAAAGTTATTTCTACACAAGAAAAAAATAATTAAAGCCTTTTCTCCAAGGAATGATGCCACGCTCAGTGGTATGGAACAGTCACCAATGAGGTAGAGATATAAAAAACATAACAGCCAGACTGTGTTCAAAGACATGGAGGAGAAGAGGACAAGACACAAAAAAGTGTGATCATGGAGTTCAGGGAAGAGATCAGAAATCCCAGAAATGAGAATAAAATGGAACTTCAAAGACATTACACTGCCTTTTATTCCTAACAAGAACACTTGTCACAATGGTGGCAGTAAAAACTGCATTATAGGCCTTTTTTTTTCCTATGATCATTTTTTGTATCTCATACAGAGATGTTACATGATGAGAGAAGCAAACAGGTGGTCAATGGAACACTCAAGTCTTAAACCATTATCTCAGACAACACAGGATATGAATTCTAGAACTTTTTACCTTCTCTTCCTGCTTCAATTCCTCTGTATTATCGCTTACCTTATTCTATTACAAAAAAAACCCCACCAAGATGAGAAGAAATACTACAGCATTAAAACTGCAATTGTACTCACAAACACGACAAACTGACCTCATTGATGTCTGCAACAGTGAACGAGAGAGCCTTAGCTCAAAGGCCTATTTCACACTTTTTACTTAATATAACTTTACTCTTAATTCAAAGTTCAGTTGAATAATGAACCACTTGCTACCACTTCTAACAAAAAGCCCAGCACATTCAGGCTATTCAAGCCATGTCAAAGGTACTCACTGGAGTGGTTTTTTTTACCTCTCCCAACTGTCTTTTACTGAAATAACCTTGATCAGCTCCATGATTCATCTGTTACTTTGACCCTCTCTTTAGTATTCTCAGTTGTATTGGAAACACAATTCAGTCCCAGATATTGAATTTTATCTACTAAGAGAAGTCTAGGCCACCTGTACTCTGAAACTTGGAGCAAAAAAGCCTTTATAGAAAAGTGTACCTTAAAATAGCACTCTCCCATTTCTACTGCCAAAAACCTTAGTAAAACATTATACTTTTTTGAGAGGATTAGAGGAATTTTTTTCTCCTTTGATACACAGAGCCTGTAGACATCCTGAGTGTTATCCATATTCAATAAGAATTAAGTATCTGGATATGATCATGTGAATAACCATTCCATTTTCCTTCATTCATCATAACAAATATTTATTGACAAACCAAAATCTAAAAAATCTCAAGCACTTTTTTTATTATTGATTACTTCAAAAAATAAAGGCTGTCCATTCCAAACCCTATGTACTTTCCTTGTATGCACATTTATACATAAAAAGCTTGTTAGTTGCAGTAAAACATAAACATGTATTGGGATTAGCCCTATTCCTTTTCATCTCTCAGTTCACCAAATCACAGAAGCTGCCAGCCTGTTACAGTGTAATCTGTGCTGATTACTTGTACTTGCATGGGCAGAACTTGCTGTTCCTCAGGTATTTCTCAGACAAAGATGGAGTGGGACACCCACATAATCCACTGGTCAAAAAATTCCTCTGGAAGGAATAACAGGAGATGCTGTAATCACTGTAGGGCTCTGCTGGTTCTCTTCAGTTTCTAAGAGAAGGAAAAAAAACCCTCAACAATAAGTGTTTGGAGGGGCCCATCAAGCTTACAGTGCTTTCCTGTCTATGAGTTTAAACTGCTTTACTTCTTTAGATATTTCTCCTCTTTATTTCTTTTTTATTTGTATCTCACTTTCACCCTTCCAGTGCTCTCCCAGGGAAGTGGGTGTGTGGGACTCAGGTGCCAGCTGGGCTTAAACCACAAGCAAAATAATTGGCAATTAAATAATAAAATAATCAATGCATATTTCTAAGTAATTGCTCTGTGATTACTCTGTATTGTGTTTAGTAAAAGTAGTATTAGAAAAGGAGCAAAAAGAAATTCAATTTGTATTGTCCTAAACGTTGATTAGTAAGTAGCAATTTTCTTGCTTTAAGAAGTGTGCTTCCTTTTCTTCCAGTGCCACAGGAGGCTTAATCAAGCTGGACCATAGAAACAAATTCCAGGAATGATGAAATGCAAAATATCCTGACCTCCTTGGAGAGTAATACAGTTTACCTGCCAAGTGAAAAGCTTTCAGCCAGCTGGATCATTTATTTTTAACTATCACTAAATAGAAGAGAAAATGGCTCCAGGCACTTTAGAAAACAAAGGAAATTAAACATTTAATTGCCTTTGTGACCAAATAGACTTTACATTATTATTTTGTTCTGTAGAATCTTTTCTCGCCTTTTTTCCTAATAACATCTAGAATGGAAAAGCTCGAGTCTTTGTAAGTTCAGGGCAAAGTGTTCAGTAATTTCTTACTTGGGCAGCCTGACAAGACACTAGGGACCTGGTGTAAGACCTCTCTTTAGCTAAGTATGTAAGTCTAACAAAGAATTTCAGAATAAATCCTAATAATCAAGCATCTCTACTCAGACTTATTGTGCAACTTCATTTGTATATTCTCCTATATTAAATCTCTTCAAAGTTTCTTCAAAATGAAACTGTGCTGAAAATTATCCCAATGGCAAAAGACTGGTAACTACATACCTACCTACAAAAGAAACTATGCTCGCAGTTTTTATTGCATTAAATTCAGTTGTAGGAGACAAAGTACCAGAAGGCTGTTATTGCTGATACATTGATACATTTTTCTGTCCTGAAGCCTGATTCACTGCAAGCATCAGATAAAACCATCCAATAAATAAAGCTATGCACTGTAGCCAGTTATAAATAATACCCAAATGTACTTCCACCAGCCAGAATTCAAATTTCATTTCAGCAGAAATAATGCAAGTATTTGCAATAGCTTCAGCTAATTAGACTTTTCAGCACATCGATGGTTTTTCCTGGCTCTTACTCTGAAAAGCAGTAAAATCAAAATTTTCATGACATACAAAAGAAACATCAAAATGTGCTTACTTAAAAGTTACAGGAAAAGGAAGCACTTTTAGACTTTTGCTTTTAAACTTTACAACCTTTTTGACAGTCTTCATCCGTCTTAACTCTAGTTTCTTAATTGAAACTTCTGTGGTAAAATGGAACCAGTTCTGGTACTTTCTATCTGGTGCCTTGGATTTTGAGTGCTTTCCAAAGTAAACAGCACCCACTTAAAGGAAGCTTTGTCTACAAAGGTCAGAATAGTGACGATCAGATGGTACATCTCAACACTTTTGTTTTCCCTAATAAAATGTTGCCTTTACTAAACACAAATGCATTGCCTCCTAAAATATCCTGTAATGAATCTACGTGGCAGTTTTGATATTATGCCTGTATTTGATAGCAGCAGCTCCTGTTGAGAGATCAAAATTTTTCAGTGTTCAAACAGCTTTTGTGAAGTGAGTTACCACAACCTGTCTGTGAACAGGAGTATCTGCTCTAGGTTTGCCAACAATTAATTTAGGTTTGTGTAGGCAAGGTTCCCAGATGGAGGTGTCCTCTGGCACTTCTTCCCCTGATTTAGAGACAGATTCCTGCTTGAGAGAACCAAGATGCAAGAATGTCTGGAACACAGACTGGTGTATTTGCCTAGATGATGTCACCCTTCATTGATGATGTTGTTATTTATGACTGTGATCACTCTGCCCTTATTAAGGGAGGTGTTTGGAATACAAAGCAGGTCCACATAGGTAATTCATCTTTTAAATTTACAGGGAGAGGTGGAGTTTAAATGCAGTTCAAACACAAGCTGAGTGCTGTACTTTTGTAATTGTATGACTTAGCAAATGTCTTACAAATCAAAAAAAGAGGAAAAAAATGGAAAAAAACCCAAAACCTTCCCATATGATGGGTCTCAGTTGCTTACCTAGCAAGTAACAGTTCAAATAACTGGAACAACTGAAATACCAGTAACCTTTGATGAACTGGGAAAGCACAGACCCAAGCCATGGTTAGGTGGTAACAGGAACCAGAACACAAGAGAAGCCATCACCAAGTTTTATCCCTGGCTACAGAAGTATTTAGTCTCCCAGTACAGATCAAAAAGCACAAGAGCCCAACAAATTAATCAAGGATCAAAGCAGAAGTCTCAGCTATTCTCAAAAATTAGCCCAGATATAATATAGGAAATTAAATCATTATTAAAAAGTTGGGGGGTTTTATTTTCTATTTTATTGTGTCAATCAGCACAGCAGCCACACAGTGGAAGGTGTGCACGTATAAAAAAAGCACATATCATGAAAATCTTTTAAGCACATCAAAATTCAGACCTCCTTAGATAACAAATGAAGGGCCTCTGCTAACTCCTAAGGGGTTTTCCATAACGGCCTCATTTTTACCCATTAAAACATACATATCAAAAAATGGCATTTTGGTCTATTCAATACAGAACCTTTAACTCCACTTTTTGGAAAATGCTCTTAACAAAAGCGATGAGCTCCCTTTTACCTGCTTTCTATAAAAAATATCTCTGACCTAAAGGTACTACAGTACTACAATAATACTATAATGCAAACTCCTTATGTTCAAAAATCTCAAGTTGAATCATTGCTTTTAGCATAGAAAGAAGTTATACAGAAAAATTGTATTGAAAACAACATGAAGAACACAGATCATTGATGGGTATGAAGTTTTGCCCATCTGAATAAGGTTTTGTGCCCTTGTTCAACCACAAGATTTCACAAAATTTAACTCAGTTATATACGAAATGCAGAGAGTTATAATGGTACCAATCCTACTAGCCCTTTTTAACAGGAACTTTGCACATGTTTCAAAGATTATTTCTATTTCATTTCAGAGTGAAGCTCTCTTCATCAAGCTAAGCACTGAAGGAATTTCAAGATCACTTTGGCCATTGGGATATTCACCTGCAGCTACAATATGAACACTAAGTGAAGCTCTATTAATATTATTTCAGTAAAAGCTACAGAAGTGCAGTATCTTGCATATATGAAACTGGGAGGCACATATTGAACAAGTATTTTACACATCCACAAAAGTAATGTGGGTGTTTCACAAATTACTGTGACACATCATAAAATTAAGACAGAACAAGAAAAATCATTATGCTGATGACATTATTTAACACATGTCTAATCTGCAATTTCAACACATTTGCAATTTCTAAAACATAAAGGGCTAAATTCTATAGAATAACTCAAGACTAAAGTCCCTTTTCTGTGGAGCGTTCTAGGATCTGTGGGGCTGTAGAGAAAACTATGGACCTTTCCTTTCTTTTACAGGTGGAAAATGTCCTGACAACTTCTTCACAAAAGATTATCTTATTTTCAGACACAGAGACCTCCGAAATTTACACAGAAATCCATAGTGCCTTCATTTCTCACTAGTCAATCAGTTTTCATTAAGTACTAAACTACTACTTTTTTTTTTTTTTTTT
>VXBB01012975.1:401836-423438 GCA_013399915.1 Illadopsis cleaveri
TTCCAGGTAGGAGGTGACAAAATAATTTACCAATAAATATACTCTGTAATTCAGGAGATTCCAACATGCAAACCTTAAAGGTAGCATTCACACCCATTTTCTACCCTTTGCTATGGTAAAATAATTGGAGGCTGCCAGAAGCAGCAGGGAAATCTGAGCACATCTATCCACTTTCCAGTGCATAAAAGCCAGACAGGCCTTCTAAACTCCATTATTTCCCCAACAGCTAGGGAAGGTATGAATGTGAGATACACGTACATTTGATAAATTCTCCACCTAGAAGTCTGTTCTCTCTTGGAAAAATAACATCAGCTTTTGAGGGCATTTGAGGCCTTCCCAACTGCCAAAGAGCACATAGAAAAAAGTGCAAAAAAATCCTACCATCAGTGATCATAATACAGTGAACACTATGTTCAGACCTAAAGGTAGTTCCTCTGAACGAGTCAAATATAAATTTGGGGCTTTCCCCAAGCCTTGCAAAAAGAAATCAAATTTACTTTTTTTTTTTATGACATACTTACCTTGCATGCCTCATGGTTTTATTATAGAAAACAAGTGCACAGTAACATATGGTACATCTGGTTCATATTTTGTCTTTCTGCTGTCGTGCTGTTTCTCCCAACATTCAGTAACACACTTCCGTTGGCTCATAGAAATTATTTTTAAGCTGCATATGAAACACAGCCCACCTCTACTGTCACTCCAGGGACATGATATTCCTCCCTCCTTCACTCCTCATACAAATGTACAGTGGAATATAAAGATAGCAAAACCAACACCAAGACAAGAGAAACCAGGAGTCATTATCCAACACTTTACATTCCTTCATTGCAGAAGTTTGGTTTTGCAAACAGCCTACGCTGTAATTCACAGAGGACGTGGTGGCAATGGAAAGGAGATGGCACCAGCAGAAACAATAGTTAAAACTCATTTAAGCAAATGCTAATACTCATTCAAATCTGTACACAGACTTATTCTCCAGCTGAATGGGCAACCTCAGGCACCAGAGCCATGTGGAAACATCTGTGAGGCAAAATGCAGGACAAGAGCTGGGAGAAAGCACTGAGAAAAGAATGGTGAGGAACTGAAACCAGGAACATGGCACGAGCCAGCAAAAGGCACAAGGAGGGGGGGGAATAGAGGATGAAAAGAGGTATTATCTGTGGGGTGAACTTTCAGATTGAAGTTCTCTGAGAAATAATAAATCTGGCAGCAAAGAATGTGTATTCTGTAGAAAACCTGGACCCAGAAAGGGGCAATAATGGCACAACAGTGGAGGTGAGATGGGAGCAGTGAATAGGCAAATAGTCAAGATAAGTTTGAGCACAGCATTATGGAGAGAATTTTTTACACCTGCATACATACAGAATAGCCTATAAGACACTGAAAAGAGAAGATATGGGGAAAACACAGAGAGAAACTAAAAAGTAACAATATTTTGTGAATCTCACACTGGAAGTGGATGGTGCTGGCATTACATCAAAAATGCAGCAATAAATATAGCCAAAAAATCTTAATTTGTCAAAAATTTGCCTCCAGTCTGTCCAAGAAAATCTAAATACTTCTTAGCAGCTGTCTATTCCTATGGGCTTTATGTCCCACTTCACAATGGGACACTGATTGGCAAACCTGCATGCCACTTTGTTAAATAAAAAAACATTCAATAAAAATAATACAGCACTGTTGCTGAAATGTGAATTTTAATTGCAGGACTTCAAGCCTCCTCATTTCTTTGTGAAGCAGATGGTAGTTTTGCTGGAAAGCAAAGAACTGGAGGTAGTTGGATTTGGCACATTGAAAGTTGGCACCAGAAGTTGAAAAGGTTCCATTTCAATTTTGTCACAGGGAAAGATGAATCTATGAATTAGGTCATAAACGGTGAAGTAGAAGCTAAAGGAGTTTTTACCTCTCCAGCCACTTCACCATTAAAGAGTCTGAAGAGTTTCCTCTTATTATACATTTTACAATATGCTGTAAATACCATAAATTAATAAATGATTCCAGCTCTAACCTGAGGGCCTCTTACTGCTTCTTCCCTGTTCTTTGTGCATAACCACCAAAATAACTGCACTTTAATAAAAAGCTGATGTATATATTTTTTTTAAAAAGAGTAAATTATTCTCATCAAGAAAGGTGTTTTAGGCACATGTTGAGCAAATACAGCATTATTTACAGGAGGAAAAGGGGTTTTAGACATTCATTGATCCAACTGATAACACTAACATGAGATCATCTATCATATTTCATATTTCAATAGAACATATGGCTTTCAGTAGATTCTTTTATGAATTGGACTGTTGACAAAAATAAGCTTTCCAGATATGCCATTGGCACTACACTAAACTGAAATATTATTATATTCCCATATATCAACATAACAATATCAATATGCTTCCTAGCTCTATGGACAGTCCTTTATACATAAAGAATCAATATCTGTTTATAAACATCTAATCAGAAAATACAAAGTCCTATGAAATTGTTTCTACAGGATGAGCCAGAATCCCAGTAGAAAGGGTACAGTAGAATTTTTGAAAAAAGCTCTAGAACCAAAAACTCAAAAAAAATTCAGATTTTTACAGATAATAATTCAGAAAGTTTTATTTTTCACTCATAAAAGGAGAGTTAGGTCATACTTTCTCAGTATTTTCACAGCAAGTAAACAGGGCATTACTAATGTACAAAATACAATGAATTACCAACTTTCTTCCTCCTGGTTACTTCACAGCCGTGAAAATACAGCAGTGTAAGGGTATAGAGTGAGGATTGCATCACCTTTTCAAAACTTATGTTTTACTTTAGAATGGGATTTTGCAAGACCTTAAAAGAATTTCACAGCATGAATTCAATAGCTAAATTTAGCGAGATCTGCTCCCAATTTCCCCAGGCATTTTTCACA
Organism: Illadopsis cleaveri; assembly: GCA_013399915.1. Taxonomy (NCBI): domain Eukaryota; kingdom Metazoa; phylum Chordata; class Aves; order Passeriformes; family Timaliidae; genus Illadopsis; species Illadopsis cleaveri. Next base: position 404,736 of record VXBB01012975.1, read on the forward strand.
ACCTCCCTTCAATGCATTAAGTACAAGCTTGAACAAACTGATTTTAAAAAGAACATTCTTCCCTATCTCAAGAAACGATATATGAAAATATGTTGCTTATCTCAGAAGTGGCAATGTTTGGGTAACATTCACTCCAATTCAAGGAAGGACAAAACAGGGCCTTCATACATCCCTGCTTCCCTCATGTATCAAGACTATGCTCCCAATCCGGATGAACTCGGAAGTCACCCTCCCATCTGCTATTAGATGTGGGTTTTTTCTTTATTAACATACAAGCAGCAGTTACCAGAGAAATACAGAAACTACCAAAAACCACATTCACAATATTTCAATTCACTCTCATTACCATGTATTTACAGTTCCACTGATATTTTTATTCCATTAGCCCTCCCTTCCCAACATACATTCATTCAGTGCTGACAGACAAGTTATTCCTTACCCATATATATGTATTTATGCCACCAACTTCAGTGCACGGTGAGGAGGATATAAACAATCTCAGGGCAGAGTAAATTCAATTATAGGCATGCAGCTAAAATACAGCACAGAATACTTAATGAAACTCTTTCATTTCTCAATTTAAGTTTTCAAAGTAAACATTTCTGCAATCATGTTATGAACTTTTTTAAATTAAGACAACCTTCAAATGAACACGTAATACTTTTTTTTATTTTAGACGGGTCTTATCCTGCCAATTTTTTTGGTAAGCTACTGCCTTTTTTTTTTGCCATGCCTCCATAATACCCAGAGTATCTCAAAAGGAAGCAGGGAAATCCAGTCCTTCCAGTGAAGCCACCCTCACAAATGACACAAGCCCGGAGCTGCCATTCAGCTGCAGTGCAGAGGCAGCCTGGCCACGCTCCAGGGGCTCAGGGGTGGCAGCAGCTGCCCTCACCTGTCGGAGGCCAGGGCATGCCTTTGGGCACCCTGGAGGGTCAGGGACCTTGGCAGAGATGCCTGGGACCCAAGCAAGAGGGTTTGAATCCTGGACAGGGGGGTGTGGAGCCGGTCCCGGGGGGTTGGAGATCCTGGCACAGAGCCCAGGAAGACACTGACTTCGATTTTAGGCCATGGGAGAGGCTTCCAACACTGAGAGAGGAATTACAAATCACAAAGGTGTGAAAACAGTAGTTTAGCACAGCACAGGGTGGAAAATTTTGTAGTTTTGGGGTTCGTAGAATGGAGGTGAATGGGTGACAAGATTGAGGATTTAGGGCGGTGCCCTGGGTTCTTCTTCTCCCTTGGCCTCCATCTTCTGATGTGATGATGGCACAAAGTAGTTTAAGGGGATTGGGTCAAAGAAATGACCCTTCTAGTATAGGTACTAGGCATTGGCACAGAATTGTAAATAACAGACACGTAGTTATCTGTACAAGAGCAAAGCAACGCCCCGTCAGCGAGGAGTCACCTCGTGTCCTCACCGCTGTCCAGATCTCAGCTGGGCACGGAGAAAATTGTGAGATACGAAATAATAAACAACATGAGAAACCTGAGAAAACAAGACCTTGAAGACTCCGCTTCTTTCTTGCAACGTGGCTCAGGGCTTTCAGGGGCAAAAGACTCTCAACCAGCTGAACCTCGGGTGAAATTCCAAAGCTGAGACTCACCCTCCATCAGAGCCTTGGCCACCGCAGTGTCTCAGTGACCAGAGGCACAGCCACAGCAGCCGAGCACGCCCCTGCTCCCAGCACGGCACAGCTGGGGGCTGACAAGTGTTCAGGTGATAACATTCCTTAGCGGTAGACATGACCTCACCCAAGGGAAACTAGTTGAGACCAAGGGATTTGACCCACCAAACACACACTTCTTTCTCCACCTAGTGAAATGTTCAAATGAACATTCTAGTATTGCTCTAATATGTTGGAAGAAGTCAGTTTTGCACATGTTAAAAAATAAATCAAACAGAACTGATATTTTGTAAAAAGAAAATTAAATTAGTATGCGAGATATAAAGCTAAATTTGCAGAAACATCCCCTATTTCACATTATAGAAAGAATTACTCTAGGGATTAATTTATATTCTTATTCACAACCATTTTTCTAATACAGTCATTAAATTCTTTTTTTATGAATCACTGTTCTCATCTGGGCTAAAGCAATTAAGTTCTCAAGACAGAACAGTAGGTGTGCTGGTGCTAATTAATATTCCCCTGAGGTGAGCCTAGAGTTTGCCTGTGTCTTCAGTGCACCTGAAGTTGGCATTAATCAAGATAATCCTTCCTTGGCATCTCTGTTTAGGAACAAACTGGGCATTTAGGATCAAATTTCTTTCCATCAGCACAAGCCCTCCACAGACTCTCTCTGCTCTGGTCCTGAGATGTGGTGCTACCTTCACTTGGAACCAGAATCTCACCCACAAACTGCAGTGCTTCCCACCTAATCCACCTTAAGGAGTCAATACAACATGATTTTAGCAATTTCAGCTTACTACTGACTGGGCAAATTCTGATAACACAGGAAAAAAACCAGCCAGTACATGTGATACTTAAGACAGCACTAAGACCTAAGGAAAATGTTTCTGAGTTTGTACCAAACCCCAAAAGAGCAGTTCTGGCAGTTTGTGTCAGCTATATTTTTTTCTATTTTTCCTCCCTTCTCATGCCTTATTATCCCATTGCTCCACCAACAAAACATTAACCAAAAAAAACCAAAAAAAAAAAATAAAAATAAACCAAAAAAAAAAACAAAAAAAAACCACCAAAAACCACTTGTTTGAATACTTTAGTATTTCAGCCTCTGCCATGAATCAGACCAAGAAATTACTCTTTTTTATTCTCCACACAAGTGTTTTGTGGGTTTTTATAAAAAAAATTGTGGTTGTGCTTCAAAAAGTTATGTTTTCCAGTTATGCTATTGATGGATGTTCTCTGTGTAAATATACACAATTTACATTTTTCCTGTTGTTTTAAATTTGTTGTGTTAGTTTATTGTTATGGTGTGTAAAGCTCTATTCCTTACACACAGTTAGGAAGGTGTACTAACAAAGAAAGCTTCTAATCCTTTTCTGTTGTATTAACAACCAGAAAACACTAAAGTGTTCTAATTTTTAAATCTTAAGATTTTGCTTTAGTTCATTAATTCAAAGTTCTCAGAAAAAATATGCAACTTTTAAAAATACTACTAAGCATTCTTTCACAACAAAACTTGAAAATCTTGGAAGTTTCAATAAAAGAAGTTTTTCCATCTCAGAAGAGTTTATGGAATAAGAGATATGTCACACAAGGTGAGGGGAACCAAACAAAAACAAAAAAACCAAGCCCCTGAGATTGCTAGTTTCCCAGTACAGAAGCAGCAGTTTTAGTCTTGCAAGTACTTTTGTGTGTCAAGATATTTTCAGTCTCACAAAGAAGGATGCTGCAATTGCCAAAGGCTGCCAACCACCTAACGGTACAGATACCTAAGAGTCAATGTAAAACTGGATTTCATTAAAGACACTTCTGCAAAGGGCTTCCATGCTTCTATGGTACTCTGAGAAGTGTCAGAAGAAATATCTTATTTCATTGGTCCACTTCATTGCAAATAGTGTCACTCATTCTTTAACATATTCATGTTTCAGCTGAAGGGGCTCACCATGAAAAGTCCCAGATGCTGCAAGGGCTGTGAAAGGACACAAGGGGCGACGCCCGAGCACCTATTCCAGACATCTGTGCGTTTTATTATTAACAGTAATTCCATTATCAAGGGAAAAGCTACTTATGCTCAGGCATACCTGAAAAGTTAGTCAAGGCATACCAAGAGCATAACAGAGAATAAAGTTAGTTTTAACTTAGAATATTACTCTGCAGATTCCAGACTATCAATTACAAGTGGAAAAAAAAAGGCAAATTAAATTCACAGTAAGGAATCAGATACACCAAAAAGAAAGAATTTCCTGAATCCCTTTAGGCATAATCACTGTTCTGATGAACTTCTTGTATGACATCTCCGAGTTTATATTTTAATAATCAATGACTATAAAGAGATAAATTTCAATACAGGATAATAATAGCAAAACATTAATGAGAATACTTATTTAGTATTATTTATTAGTAAAATTTATAGTGGTCTTAAAGGTCAGATTTGGGCTCAGTTTTGGTAACATTTAATCATGAAATCCCTTACAGCACAGCAAGAAACCATGAAACTAAAACAGTGAGAGCCAGTCTGAGCTGATGGAAAGCTGATGTGATATTTCACACCAAAAAAATCAAAGCCTCAGTCACTAAAATATAAAAATACTTTTTCATGGTTGACGAAGGCAAATTAAGTTATTTGATGGCAGAGATCCATATATAAAAGCAATGCAGGAATGAAATTCATATGCTGAGATGCTATGAAACCTTCACCAATAGGGTTTCTCAACATTAAGTTTACTCTAGATCCAAGTCACTAAATCCAAAAAAGAACATTTATGCAGTGAGTATTTCCAGATGCCCAGACACAACTGAGCATGAACTCCTTTAGCTGCTGTACAGGGGGTTTTGTTTCTGAAATTAAACCTCCACAATCTACTTCTCAAATACAGACACTTCTAAAGCATTTGTTCCTTAAATTCTTGGTACAGCACAGCTAAATTATTTTTAAGATTCTGTACAAAGAACTGAACACTCCACTTTTACCAGGAAACATTGCTAAGGCCTCTTGATTTGCTGTGTCATTCAGATTTTGCCCAGCTTAAAGGAAATTGTAAACTAAAATAGAATAGCACCACCAAAATCATGACACTGTGTCCAGACTCACTTATTTCATTAGATACTAGATAGCTAGACAAAAAGAGGAAACTGCTGAAGCAAAGGAATTCACAAGAAAAACATCAGAAAATGGAAAAGCATTAAAAGAAAAAGCTGTATCATCTCAACAACAGAGACAGATCAGGAGAGTTACTTCATATACAAGAATTATCAATTTAAAATGTAAAGTTTAACAGTTTAGCTGTGCAGAGGCAGAATTAAAAATACCAGTACAGTAAATGTGTATATGTATATTTATTCTTTCTAGCACTTATCACAACTTGCTCTGTTTTCCTTCAGATTCTCATCTGGCAGCCTGGTAAATGGAACTGTGAAGTGCAGAAGTGTGCACAGTTCCCTACTCTGGCACACTATGGAAAGTGCTCCTACATTTGTTGAGCATTACTATGCAAATTGTCAAAGCTACTGCTGGGTTCTTCTGAATTCCTGCCTTTCTTCTTTCAGCTGTTTTACATGTGTTCCTAGAAGATAAGTAAACATTTCAGTTTAATTGCAAAAAATATTAATATCCTTCTTGAAATAAAGCTTCATCTATATTTGATATTATAGGAAATCTCCTCTCTGAAACAACCTGAAGCTGTAATTTATCCCATATTTTACCTACAGAGTGGCAGGAGTTGTGACACATACTGGTCCAAAACCCATCAACTGCTGGCTAACATTGAACAGAAAAGCAAAAGGAAGTGACTATTACAAAACCTATTCGTTAAGTTAACCATCCTAAATTATGAAGTTCTCTTCAATTGTAGGGTCTGCACTGGTTTTAGGTATCTAACAGTTGCAAAGGTATTGATCTGAAGTTCATTGCTTGCCTCTCCAGGTGACATGAGAATATTCATCTTCCCTATTCTAGCTACAGGAAATGCAATTCACACCCAAAGTCAGAATCACTTCCTAATTTGCAAATGAAACTACTTCTTTACCAGTTTTCTTTGGGTTTTCTGGTTTTGCAGCTAAAGCATTAGATTCCACAGTTTCAGAATCCTTTTATAATAGAAAATTTCATCTGATCATTCTGTTTGGAGTCTTTAACAATGCACTTCCCAGTGCTTTAAAGAAAGGAACATTTCGAGCCATGGTTATTTTATGTAATAGCTCTTCTGGACTGTTGGTGGGGTCTTGCGTTTTTATTGATTTTAAGAGAGGCTTATTCTTCCCAGAATTCGCAGCAATTTTTTTTCCTTCATCTATAGTTTATGAACTGCAAATTTTAAGTTTTTTCATCCAAAAAAATGATGTCTGAGTACTTGAATTCTCTGTGTACATCTGGAAATTCACACCATAAGCATCAAGTTCAAAAGCTTGAACTGATATTATCTATTTTCCCTTATACATTTGTTAGAGAAAGTAAATTCACTCAGAAGAACTTGTTGCAGACTATCAGGATGTTTCTCTTCCCTGAACTGTGAAGAGAGCAGTATGAACCCATTTTATAATGGTCATTATAAAGGTTTAGAAACATCTACAAATTCTTCCATTGTGTCCACATCCACGTTCCCAAAGGACAGCTTGTTCCAGTCAAACTGCTGGTCCTGCAGCACAGCCCTTCACTCCATGTCCTCACTCATGGGCAGAGAAATGGGCAAAAGGGAAGGACAAACCCTGGGGAACAGGAAACATTTGCTGTCTTTTCTCCTGCCTGCTCACATCCGAGCTTTTTATCCTCTCAGACGTGGGTGGTGCCTGCTACAGCTCCTCCCTTGCACAGTGAAACAAGGTAGCACCGCCTTTAATGACCGCATGATTTAAAGCATTGATGAAGGGGAAAGAGTTACTTTTGAATCTGGGAAAAGGAGGTGAGCAGCCACACTGTCCTACAGAATTACTGCCTCAAGACACAGCAAACTTTAAATTTAGGAGTCAAAGAAAATGCACAGTCAAAGCTGAACAGCACAACAGAGGAGACAGGGATAATACTGGATGTGTAAATGTGTAAATGGTATAAATAAGGAGTTTATACAAATTGACTCACTCGTCTTAATCACACATAATCCTGCCAGTGGCCTTTTGCAAGCTGAATTAAAAACAAAAACAGCAGCAAGCCTCATTGTGGTTTCCAGAATTTTCTACAATCTGGTAAAAATGAGTCAATAAAACAAAGAAAATTTATAGCAAAATAGATTTACTATAGTTTTTGCAGTAAAAACTGTTTGGTTTTGCACACTTTAGAATTCCTCATCTGTTAAGATTATTATTAAAAACAGATGATTACTTTACTCTAGAAAAAAATGACAAAAAAAGTCTTAAAGGCTGAAATTTTGTTTTAGAGACTATTAAGCCAGGATTAGGGAACAAAAAAAAAAACAACCCCACACCACCACATATTTCCACAGTAGCAGGGAAAGACTGATCTTAGTTAAGACACTGAAAAAATACCCCAATCCTTCAGATAATATAAAGATGGAATTTAAAAATTATATTTATGGACATCTGGAAAAAAAGTGTCCAATGCAAACACCAAACACCGTGTTAGAGCTAAAATGCACTATTGACCTGCCAAAGATGGCAAACTGTGTTGTTTACTGCAGTCACAATGTTATCAGTATGCAACACTCTCATGGAACAGCTATGCAAGTGTAAAACACCTGAAGTACCCTAAACGTGTCACTGACAACTTAGGAAAAACAGCAGAAGAACACGAGCAATTGCTGGTTGACACAGAAATAAAGTCACTTTGCAAATGCTCTGCGCTCCTTCCTGCTTAAATCCAAACTTCTGCAGAAAAAGAATGGCAAAGTCAGAAGGCATCACATCACACACACTTGTCAAAGCACAAACTCTCAGATTGGGATATTAAAACACACAACTCACAAAGAGTAGAACTTGAGATAAATGAAATATAATTGAAAGACTCTTTTTAAAAAAAATATACAAGCTGAATAACCCATTCCTAATGGATGTTCAAATGGTGAAAAAATGCCCTGAGAGTTATTAAGGGTAAACCTTCCTCAGAATAGAAAGATAGAAAGTTCACACACAATGGGACTTGTTTTAAAAATGCATATAATACAATGCTCAGTTTCACAATTTTTCAATTATCTAAAACCTACAAAAGGACTGAAGAAGTTAATCTGAAATAATCCAGCTGGACAATAATGCCAGTCTCCAGAAGAGCAGGTATGTGCAGCAAATGCAAAGAAAGAAGATTGGTGGGGAGAAAGGTGAGGGGAAAGGCACCTCCACAAAATAATTGTAGAAGTTGGGACCAATTTGGTGGGAGGCAAAGGTGCCTTCCAATATCCAAACTACTTCTCTACTTTTTTAAGTGGGTATTAATTAATTAATTGTGTTAAAATACCTGAAATATTAATAGTGCAACACTGTGTCACAACATTAGCCATAACATGTTTAAGTTTAAAAATATGGCACTAATTTTTTTTAATAGATTTTATCCCCAAGTTATCCTTGAATTAAGCTTTTGGAATATCAAATTAGTTAATTTTACCTCACATATTTGTAAACAATTCAACTGGACACAGCTGGGAAATGAACACCTAGAAAAATGGGAACAAAATTTCGTTTTAATTACAGTTTCCAACTGGATCAAGTTACCACTTTCTTCTGAGACCACTGTGACATGCAAAAAAAAGGAGACCCTCTAGCTGAAACAAGTATGTAAAATATATTCCTAAAGATAATTTTGTTTTCTTGTAAATTTGTATAATCTTTCCTCCAATATTTGATTCTATGTTTAGCCATCAATGCACCACTTCTCACAATGAGGCAATGCTTCATACAAGACCTGAAAAGGAAAATGCCCTCGCCCTATTTAACACAAAATCACTGGTACCTTCAATTCATATTTTATTGTTACATCTATGTATGTCTTTAAGAAAAAAATTTCTTGCCTAAAATGTTACTTATAAATATTTTTTCTTGGACTTTGCCTGACTGGCACTGCTAGTTAATTCTGCAGTCCTGAAGCCAGGACAGTGCAGTGTACTCAGGTGGAAAAGCCCATCACAAGTGTCCTTATCTAATTGCTCAAATTCTCAGTCTGACAGTTCTCCCCCTCCCAGGGATGAGCTGCCTGAAGAGGATGAAGAATGCCTGGCTTGGCTTTCTTAAGCAACTTCTGTGTTTTCTACTCCTTAGCTCTCTCCTCCCCTCCTTTACTGCACCAGGGGATCTGAAGACAAAAATATTTCTCAAGTGTAAGGAAAGTACCAGATCATTCATACACAATTATGCAGCTCATTCATTCCCATATTTCAACCAAACTAAGAATGTACAAGTTGTATGTTATAAATAGAAAAATAAATATACTAAAATAAAAATAATATAAAACTAAAATAAATTTTATCTACCAGAGGGTGATGTAGGAAGCAGTGGTTGTCAACCAGTGATGAAAAATCATGTCAAATCTCTCTTGCTAGCAAAACTTACACCAGCATACAACCCAATGTGCTTCTGAATATAAATTTTTTAGGAATAACTTCAGACTTCCAGAATACTGTAGTATCATTCCAGTGGCATATTGTCATTTTCATTACAGAATTAATTATCAAAAATGTTTAAGGTTGTGGGTTTATTTTGGATTTTTCAAAATATATATTAGGACAGAAAGACAATATAGAGTGTACCGAAATGTATTCATGTTTACATCAAGCTTACTATAAACCTCAATAACTTTTCAACATAGAGAACATACTCCATAGCCCAGAGAGCTGTGCTGACAAGAAGGTACATTTTCAGAATGCTGTAGAAAGAATTTTGGCTTCCAAATAAAGGGTAATTGGGAATTTTGATTTCCCTCAAGATACAGTTTAATTTCTGTCACTCAAGTAAGAAATTTAGTGACCATTGAATGCAAAAGTCTGATTATTGCAACCTATATATAATTTTTAATGTACACATGTGAATAATTACATATACACATCAATAGAACAGCAGGCTTTTATTACAGACATGTTGATTGCAAACCATGACTTTTCAAGTTTGGATTGAAACATTTTATTTCTGCCTCGGTGTATCATGATTTAAATATAACCCACTAGTTCACCTCCACCTTCTAGAGTACCCAGAGGGGATATTATACCACAATATTCAGGTATTTCTTCACTGAATTAGTTATGACCATTACACTTTACCAGTAACCAGGTACCTGGAAGTTAAAAAAGAAAACGTTCACACTAACAGGACTATTCTTTCAGCCTTTCTACCTACAAATTGCAAAAGCTATGCATCCATTTACACAGTTTAAATCAAAATACGGAGAAAAGATCTAATTCTCAAAGCACAGCTCCCTGCTGCCTTCTGTGGTTCTCCAAATTGAAATGCAGGCTTTTGCAGTGAGCCTTGCACTGTATACAATTAATGCTGTAGTCAATTAAATGGAAACTTGAGTGAGTTCAAAAAGCAGGCCTCGTTTTAGGGTTTGCTGCTCCTCTCAAGCGACACCCCAACGTGTTATGCTTTTCCTGTAGGTTCTGCTGACCTTTGCTTTTCTTCTACAGAAACATCATGTGATGAGACCCCACCCTCTCATTCAGTTACAGATGAGACTGGGATACAGACATTCCAAGACCTCAGCATTCTCTGAGTCTCGAACACTGAAATATTCACATTGATTTGCCTCGGGATTTTCCTTCCGGCAATACCATCATTTACTCCTTTTCCTTCAGGGTACAAAGAGTACTTCACATGAAATCTACTGCCTCCTTTGAACATGTGTTTTGTTAGCTTTTTTATCATCCTCCAACACCAAGAGCAATAACTATCCTGTGGCAGATGCTTAAGGAAATTCAAAAAGTAAATATTTTCCCCAAAATAGGCAAAATATTCTAAAATTAGTAGATTCAAAAGACTTATTTGCTCCTGCCACAAGCAATCCAACTTGAACCAAAGTTATCCTTTATAAAATATGCCAAGGGTTCCTGAATCCTAGTTTCTTTACCTACACAGCCAACAGATTTTCCAACCATAAACTCAAGTAACAAACATTATCTTACAGCTGACAGCTGTAACAAGTGACTTGCTGGCACAGGGAATACACAGTTCCCTAGTCAGGAATGCCAGACACCTTCAACAGAGCAAACAGTCCAAATCTGACCTGCATCGACCAAACATAACTCCCAGACATGCAAAAACTCAGAAGAAAATTAAATCCATGACCAACAGGTGAAATCACCACCACAACACTGCCCTTACCCCGACAACAATCTGAAATGCATCTTACGAATCCAGGAGCATAACAGAAAAGAGAAAGATTAGGAAGTGTCATGCAAGTTTATCCTTAAATTACATCCGTATATAAAATAATATAATATAACACTTTGCAGCACAGTTAAAGGGGTTGTGTTTCTCAGAAACAGCCCAGAGCAAGAGATCTGTATTGGAGGCTAACTGAATTATCAATTGCCTGTTAGATGATTTGGGGACAACTGTCAAAAAATACAAGATGAAAGGACCAAAAGGAAGGAAATTATCTGAAATTTTACTAATAAAGACTAAAAATGTAAAATGAGAAAGAAATTACTCTTTTTTCAGTACTTTCTTCCTTTGCCCTCTTCCACTTTAGATGATGAAAAATTCTGAAAAGTAATTTCCAGCATTTTTTTCAGATTAAGTCTAAGACCTCAAGGAAGGAAACCAGTTTAGAGAACCTAACAGAGAAATAAAAATATATTTTAAAAAATCCTCCATAAACTACTGGCTCCATCACAATCAGTGGAAAAGAAATTCACCAAGGATATCGTTTGATGTATTATCTATGATACCTGTGAGAAACTGTATTATTGATGAGATTCAATGCTTAATTAACATCTCCAGGAGACAATTTATGTTTTGTAAAATTTGCTTTCCAAACAAATTCTTGCATTATGAAACCATTTATGATCAATGTGATGTATCCAATACCACCCAATTCTAACAAAATTCAAAATGGTTTATATACAATTACCTCTCTCCTAATTTCCTTAAGTCATTCTGAGAGCATAAAGTACCTACTAGGATAGAATTGAAGCTGGACTTCCCTGAATTAAGACAGGAGGGGGTAAAAAGCAGCAGGTGTGGCTTAACAGTGGGTGCCAAAGGAACACCTTCAAGCAGGGCTACAAGCATAAAGCAAGGGCAACTTAAAGGTAGTTTTGTCCCAGCTAATATTCTGCTAGGTCTGCGTTTTTTCTGAAGTGGTGTTTTCTGAGACCCTGTCAGAATCCTGGCTTCTATTAAAGGGGTTTACCCACACAGCAACACAACAATCACTGCTGAGCAACAGAACAAAGTGCATCAGACTGGGGAACAGAGAATGCAGCATCCATGAATGAATGAATGAACTTGCAAGGAAAGTTTAACAAACAGGATGAAATTACTATATTCAGCTGAAATATCTTCAAAAATAAACAATAAACCTATAGCTTTTCAGAAGACTCCTCACATGATACTTTAGTTTTAAGATGATCACCACCATTAAAGGACAAAAAAATCCACAACAGAAATAGCAACAGCTTTTGTAGTGTTTTGGGGTGAACCACCAAGTATTAGTTAAGGATGTGACTATGTTCAAAGCTGGTGGGTTCACAGTTTCAAGTCACAGAGCCTCACACAGCTCCAGCCACCTTTCATTGCAATGATCTTTCTGCTATAGAGTCAATCCACCTTCTCAAAATATTACTGGTCTTGTTTATTCTTCTACATGAAGAACACTCACTGACACTCATTATTTGACACTCATTCTAAGACTTCAAGATGCAAATGAAATTTCATGCTAGCACTTTGACACTGGATAATTGAGAATGACCTATATCCTGAGTTTAAAGTAGGTATTTTCCAATACTCAATAACTTTTAGTTTCCAACAAGATGAATAAAGTACCTTTCGTTTTCAATAAAACAGTAGTATTTCAGTTGACAGCTACAAACAGTGCATTCTAAAGCTACAGTTCATGGTCCTCTTCTTTTTTGAAATGGGGGCAACAGAACAAAATCAAAAATTACTTTCCTCAGATCTCTTTATACCTCAAAAATTCCCAATAGGGTGTAACTTATTATTACTATCCTTCCCAATTTACCACTAACATGTGATACAGTTTTCATAGAGCTTAAAGTATTAGTTTCTTCTTTTTAATGTATATATGGCTACTGTCTAAACCAGAATAGCACCAAAAGCTTGAGCCAAGACTAAACAAGTACTTGCACAGTTATGGAATCACATTCCTATTATTCCTTTTTCTAGCTCAATACTTACCAAGCTTTTTGAGACAGTGGGGAAAAAAAAAGGTTGAAGTAACTACATTCCCTCTTTCATCCTCAAGCACTTTCAGGTTATTACTCCCTCAAAATTTCCTTGGTTGTCTGTAGTATCATGGCCCCCTCCTAATCAAATTCTATTCCCCACCAGAGCCAGGAGCCTTTCCTCCTCATCAGAAACAACAGCAAAACCCAACATACACCCCTCTGGCACAGCTTATTCACTGTTCCTCACCCACTACACACCATCCCTCCTCAGCAGAGTCCTGCTCTTTTGGCCTCTTCCCATTTCACAGACATCACTATTTTCAATATAATAAAAAAATCCACTGATTTCACTCTACTTTCTGATTCAGATAATGACTGTTTGATCTGTTCTGTGTGGTTAAAAGCTAAAGCACTTTGTTGCATTTAATAAACAAAATAAAGAAGAAATATTTAGCACTTACCTAAATTGCCATCAATGTACATCAGTTTAAATGAAGAAAACAGTGGAAACATGCAAAATAAAGTTAAAACCAACAAGTATGCATGCAGCTCAAGACAGAAATGTTTTTTAAAAAGCTGAAGAGAATAGGAAACAACAGTACAGTGAAAAACAGAAAATAAGGCGAATGGATGTGATGAATCTACTGGCTTTACAGAATCATCCTAAAACACCTTAAGAAGCTTTCACTGGTTGTAAATACTATATTAAAATTTGACATTGGAAGTATTTTTTCTTGAAGAGACTCATTTTGTAAAAATACAGCTAATTACTTTTATTAAGATTATTAATATGAAAACATACCTCAGGTAGTGTAGTAAGCATAACATTTCCATTCCTCAGACTCCTACCTTTGAGCTGTGTAACCATGTACTTCATTAATATTCACAATGAGCTTCAAAATCCCTGCTGTTTCACACATTTACACAATAAGATGGGCTGAAAAGTATTTACACCCCAAAAAGTCCTCCTCTGACCTCATCTGGTACTGACAAACAATGAAAGGTCCTTTCCAACCAGTAATCAAGTGCATACTTTGACATACTAAGGAAGGCAACACCTATCTATGAACTCACTAACTGCCCAAGTGTTGGCAACTCCCTGCATATTCCACTACAATGTACCCACGAGAAGTTCGAGGGGCATAAACAAAATATCTAGCAAAGATTTTTTTTTTTTTAAAATAACTTATACCTTAGCCTAATCAATGTTTTATTAGGAAGATGGTTTAATTAGTAGAGAGGAGGGAAACATCATTTCAGAATATTTGTTAGGATATTTTCATTAATTGTTCTATTTAGATACTTGTCATGAATCAAAGTGAAAATTAAGAGCACATGAAATAACACTGAATAGCTACTCACAGTTCTGAATTCATGAGTTCACATTCTCTTGTCTACTGATTATTTTATCAGAACTATTCTGCTAATTGCAGCATCTGAGTTATTCATTTTGCTACAGATGGACAAAAGTTATTCTGAGAAGCTATTTCAAGAAAATTTTGTATTCAAAACTATAAGCCTCAGAGGAACTGCTCACTATCCTTTTTACCCTCTCTCCATCTAATTAATCAGAAGTAAATTCCTGCAGTATCAGGATAGGAACTAAACTTCAAAAGATCAAAATTCATAATGTGTTTTCAAAGAGCACATTAAGTCAATTAAAATTACCTGATTTTCTGTAAGGGAAAAAAAGGATCATGCTTGCCCATTTATTTCCAACAACATATAACCATGCCATGACTGAAAAAGAGCCACTGCTCATTGCACACAGTGTCCATTTTGTACTAATTATGTAATATTAAATGATATTTTAAGTAGGTAAAAGGGGCTTTATTTTTTGCAACTGGGCTTAATATGCATTTTAAAAAATGCCACAGTGATTCATTTTTTGCAGTGTCATAAAAGCAGCATATGAACTGATAAACACTAAGGTATTGTATTTGAAGCAGCTAAACCAAATCAATAGTTTTCCCTTCTGACAGACAGGCAACAACCTTGGAAATGAATATTGCTGACTAATGTCTTGTGTCTTCCCAGCACTTCCTGCCTCATGGCCGCCTGCTCTCCACTGAAACCTTCAACACTAATTCTTCTACACATTACACATGATTAAAATCTTCCATTCAAGCCAGATTAGAGGGAATAACAGTCTACCTAGGGGAAAAAAGCAGAATCTCTGAGACACTGCAAATGGATGATTCCAAGATGAAGAACCACTGTCAATAGTTAAAAGCATGTAGAGTACTTCCTGCCCCTATGTGTATCAACACATATATAATTCCAGTTGTGCTGTGAGGAAATACCACAAAGCATATGAAGAACAAAAGACAAACAAATGTGGGCTGTGATATCAAAGTACAGGTGCTGAAAGCCTACACTTTCAGAAATATAACAACTTTAAAAGAAAAACAGGAACATCCAAGTTACTGTCCCTAAACTTCCTCATGAATCTCTCTCTGCTTCCAAAAGGTTGAATTTTATCAATTTTCCTGGTAGAACAGATCCTGCTATTTCAAAATAATTAATTTATTTGGCAAATTTGTTTTTATTTATAATCCTGCTTTCCAGGTTGTTTCTAAGCCTTTCCAATCTGACGTTATCTGGATGCATAACACATATCCATCCTTTAGGACACTCGTGAAAGCCTCAAGTACATGACAGATCCCTACCAGGTCCCACTGGAAATCTTTCCAATTTCACCATGAATCACTGATGATTACATTTGGACACAAGCTTGCAACTAAATAGTTCTCCATATAGTGGCAATTTCCTGTCATATGCTTCCCACCAACTCACTAAAGGGAATCTTTTGAAAAAAAGCTTTGTTAACATCAATATGTTGCTACTGCTTTTGCATTATGCATAAAGTGTGTTTTCCTGTCATCCAAGAAAAATCAGACTTCTTTGACATTACTTTTGACAAATCCATGTTGGGTGTTATTTCCCTCCTCCCATATTTAGACATAGCTAATGATTTTTCAAAATAGAGTTTCCAAATAATTCTTTGGGTTTTGCAATATTTTTTCAGAAACAACTATAAAAATATGAAATGTACTTCATTCATTCTCTCATTTCACTTTTTTTTTCGGCAGGCAGATAGATTTGCCCTTCTCTAGTCTCCTGGGTATTCCCTAGCTTTTCTAGGAAAGGAATCCAGGCAGGGTCACTTTCATCATGGACAGTCAATGTGAAGACACTTTTCAGTGTTTCGATATGAAACAACTCCATTTTTAAGAAAGTTTTATAAGCCAGTAAACCTCAGACACACAAGGACAGATTGACCACTTTTAGGACAGATGAGATAGAGCACATCACTTCTTTGGTTCTTTAAAATGATAGCTTTTTTATTATGATAATTTAAATTAGTTGTTTGAAAGAATCAGTAGCCCTCTGGATAAGAGTGCCAAACAAGCTGACAGCCAGCTTGGGCTCCCAATGCCATTCCTTCAGAAAGGCTCCTCTCTAAATGCTTACAAGAAAAGTAAGCAGCACTTACATAAGAGGATGGGTGCTTTTATACACAAATATTTGATTACTAGAGAGGAAATAGCAGAAACACATGGTTGACTCCTAAAACCAACAGAAGTTCCCCTTGGAGTTTTGCTGGAACCTGTGGCTAGGCTTTGTGAACAGAGTGATCAGTAAGATGACTAATTTTCTTCATGGTGTTTGGTTATTCAGGGCAGCAAAGATAAAAACCAAATGCAAAGAAGAATTTTATAAGACTAAGCAAATAGTCAGAGGCTAGCAGATGAAATTGAGGGAGATAAAAGTGGCACACCCGTGAAAATAATCCTACCTTTAAGCATAACAAGCTGGGATCTAAACTAGTTAGATTTAACAGGGAGGTTTTTTTCTTCCTATGATAAATATTTCCATTAAGATATTAACTTAGTACTCAGTAGCAGCAAAAATAAAGGCATCCAAAACTGGAAAGAACAAACTAATTGTTGGGAATTCCTGTGAGAGACATACAGGATAAAGGGCAAACACTACAACATCAACACAACTCATTTTACACCTCATCAAAAACATAAGATGTTTTGGCCTCCTCGCCTCAAAAGAAAAAAATCCCAAGCATGTAATAGGTCTGAAAAACACCATGTTATCGTTTCACAATGAATTATCACACATAGTAGGATTCTCCTGCCTGGAAAAGAGCTGAGGGAGGGATGTGATGATGGCACTGTAAAGTCCTAAGTGGCACTGAGACTGGCACCAGACATCAATTATTTAATTGCTTCTTTCAGTACAAGGAACAGGAAATCCTAGCAAAAGCAGCCAAAGCCTAGTGCAAAACCAAAGGAAAAGCAGTGGTTAGACTGTAAGAGGCTGGGGACACTGGCATTTTAAACATGTCCAAAACTAACTGGCTGGATTTAAAGCCCCCTGAGTTATTAAGCACAAAGAAAGAGCAGTTGGATCATAAGGAATACTCTCTGGGGACCCCACTGTGTACTTGGCCTCTTCTGTGAATGCCTGGACACTGCTAGCAATGCAATACTGAGCTACCCAATCTTGGTGTTACTGTATTAGAGAGTAAGGATTCATGTTAAATATACACATAGGACAAAATACATTGTTTTTGTCAGGCTTGCTGCTACAAGAAAATAAGAGAATTTGTCAAAAAGATATGATGCGAATAAACTCATGACTAATTACTAGTTTACTTTCCCCTCAAGATAAGGAAAACTAGCTTTTAGGGGAAAAAAATCAAAACATAACCTCACTGGTGTGTGACAAAGTGTCTAAATACCAGATTCAAATTCCAAACATCAGTATAAGATATTAATGGGACATGTGCATAAGAAATACATGAGTGTATTAGAATATTTCTCCTCCTCAGGTGACACCAACTACCACCATTAAAATACCTAATCAACAAAGTTTTTGAAAAACAGAACCTCCACCATGCATCTTTTCGGTAATACTGGGTCTAGCAGCATCCTAGTGCATCTGCTATAAATAAATAATCAGCAAGTACTATTGTCAGACAGGATATAAAAGTTATACAAGAAAGCAGTAAGTTAATTCATTGGACTGAATTCCTGATGACAACCCAGTCAGTTTCCCACTGAAGTAACTGGTAACAGACTTGCCAGCTCTGTAGATATTAAGGTTCATGACCTGCCTAAAAGGTGGCAAGTTTGCTGAGAAGCTCTAACTGACCACAAACTTGGAAGTAAATTAAAAATCTCAGTTGTTGCTGCCTGCCAGGAAAGAAGTTTAGATTTGGAATCTGGAAGTGAGAGAAACACAGGACGGTGTTTTTGTCTGGGGAAAGTTAAATGGTCTAAAAAGGAGCAGCTTTAAAATAAGACCAGAAGCCAAAAAGTGTGTGGAGAAAAGAAGGATTTTTTTTTTTTATTCTGTGCTGCTGTTCCATATACCTTTGTAGATATAGCTGTATATTTGATATAGCAAAGTCTCAAAGTTTGACTTTACTGATTTATCCATCCAGATCAAAATATTTGAATCTTTTTATAAATTCAGGAAAATAATGTTACATCATGAATAGAAGTATTTGAAATACATATTTACAAGATACTCATTTTCTACAATGCAGGTCTCTGAAATGTTACTGAAAACTTTCACTTCATTGTGTAATGCAGAAGTACAGAAAGCTGAATATGAGGATTTATCTTCTTTTGACTTTAAAAACTGTTAAATCCCTGTACAGCTTAAATAAAATATGCCTCTGGGTGTTTATTTATATTTTTTCAATTAATGGATTTTTACTTATTCAGAAAATGATGCCAAGGCAACATTTAGAAAGTTGTTGCAAAAAAAAAAAAA
>VXBB01012975.1:428475-458536 GCA_013399915.1 Illadopsis cleaveri
AAAAGGCAGCAAGGTGATACAAATAAGACAGAAAACCCAAATCTGTTGTAGAGCATCCTTCCTTTCTTCATTAATCTGAGTGAGCAGCCTGGCATGTCTTCTTTTACTAAAGTAAAAGAAGATAAATACAATGCTCTTCATATGGTGTTAGTACCAGACAGCATTGTTTCTATTAAAAGGATGAAGCACTCTCTTTTCCTGCTTACCAGGCTGACCAAGTTATTTCTTCTCCCCCACCTTTTTTTAATCCAAAAAAGAAAATAATCCATTTCTTCCTGCTACTCAACTACTCCTTACAAGTTTGAAAAACAAAGTGTACATGACAACTTTAAAAGCAACCTTTTCATTTAGGTTCCTTACAGTGTCCTGAATCTGCAGTTCTTATGTAAATTTAAGTTTTACTACAGTCTGTACAATACATTTCTTTTTACTAGTTAACAGACATTAATTTATCCCCTCTCTTGTAGCTTGTTGCAAAAATTGCACATATGTAGTTGTAAATGAAGTTAGCTCCAAAGCCTGTTTTATCATCCTGTGAGCTGCTCATGTCCCGTCAGTGCTAAATGGAAAAACTGGCATTTATCACCTCATAGGAACAGTTTACCAGGCCTGCCTGCCTTTCATTTCTCTTTCACACTTTCTTCTCTTTCAGAAGAAAATATGAAGGCAAAAGTAGGAGTGGTTGCTCAATATGCATCTAATGACATATACAGAAAACAAAGTTGTCAGGCATTCTAATGCTGTCAAGGTGCAGTGACAGCAATGAATACTTGTCATGCAGTCAGAAAACTCCACCAATTGGAATATTTGCTCAAAGTGCCTTATTAAAGATCTTGAAAAGCAAGCAGTTCTGACACCATTATCAGGATTGTCAATTATTACTCTCAAATGTACTTAAGTGAAGGGTTAACAATAACTTTTTAACTATTTAATACAAGTTCCGTGGGTTTAAAACAAGCCTAGTGTTCAAGAGAGGTGCATTTCTTTCAAAGCATTTCACTCTTTATTACAATGTTTGAGACATTGTAATTTATTTAAAACATCATAATAGTTAGAAATAGGCTTTAAATAATATAAGTAGTATTTAAACTCCACCAGTTGACACCTCCTTAATTTTCTAACTTTTAAGTTAGGTCTGTTGCTCAAACTCCAATTCTTAACATTTTATCTCTAGCACTTCCACTAAAACTTCCATTCCTGCATGTGACAAGTCTTCCTGGGGTTTCTAAGATGCTTAAGGGAGGTGAGAAATTTCAAATTTGTTTTATTTTTCTGATGTTGTGTAAAATATTAAAGACCTGAAAATGGAGCATTAAAAAAAAAAAAAAAGGCTTCTATAGCCAAGCAAAGGCAGAACCATCACATCTAATTTTAATTGTTATGCCAGAGAACACACTGTATCTCTATAAAAAGCTATAGGGCAGCCTATCTGCCAAATCTGGGCAAACACAACCACTTACAGTCTGTACAGGTTACCTACCAGTGCTGAGGACTTCTCACTACCCAGACCCTTCTCATTTAACAGCCACTCCACAGAAGCAGGGATGTTTAGAGTTACCCTTTGTTTAAAGTACAAGCACCAACAGCGGCGTGAAGAGTTTCAGAGGTGCAGGGTAAAACACCTCAGCTTTAACTGCCTGAAGCTCCCACACTCACTGTGTCATTGTTTTGCTGCCCATCTGCTCTCTGCAGCTCTTAACATTGGGATTCTATTTTTTATTGATGGGTAGGAGGGTGGATGGTGTGAATCACAGGCAGCAAGGGATAGAAACACAAATTCCAAAACACTGCTTGTCCCTCTTCAGTTTCTCGGTTCTCAGCTTCCCCGCACTAGAATGACCTTCCCAGGCTGCACAGACACTTCTATAGACCTGGCAAGCTTTCGGTTTTCCAGAGAAATATTTCCTAACATTTCAGTCCTTGCACGTCTGCAGGTGTCTTGTGTGCTAAATTCTGCATCCTGGTCTGTATTCATCATGCCTTCCATCCTGCAATTGTTAATCACTTTCCTTTTATTCCCTTCCCAATAAGAATTCCCATTTATCAATGCAAGCCTGCATTTACAAACTCCAGTATTTTGTGGAGGATTATTCTAAGGCACATGGTATACCAGGCAAACAGTACTTTTCATTTAATGACTACTAAAGAAAAACAACCATATGTCTTGATTTTTTTTTACTAAAATAGACTCCTTTGGGGAGAAATATTAAAATGTAAAAGTATACGACATTTTTCAGGAGTACTTGAAAGTTATGCCTAGTTATTAGCAGTTATGCTTTGCTTTTGTCAGCATTTACCTAACTTCAATGACTAAATAACACACAGAAACAGTTATAGACTGAATTACCCTTTGAGAAGGTGGAGCCTGAAAACAAGCATGATTTAAGCTAAAAGTTTTCTAGAAGAATCTGAAAGACCAGACTTGTTCTGTCATTCTTATACTGTCAGCATTTATACAAATTCTTGGGGGAAAAAAAAGGCCCTTCAGCTGCTAATATATATACATTAAATGCATATTGAAGACTATATTCATTTTAGTAAAATAACCTAAGAACTGAAAATAGTGTAAAAGGAAATTGACTGAGTTCATACTTAGACCTGTAAATTTGTCTATTTTAACATTAAGTATGCTTACAAATATTCTGTCATATGCAACTTCTATGCATACTTTTCATTTTGAGATGCATTTATAATGCTTAATGTTTTAGAAACCAACAGAGATACTCCCACACAACAGAGTACTTTCAATTAAATTCACTAAGGCTACTCTCATGAATGTTACTAAACATGGGTTTACACATTTGCAAGAGAGTTATATTTTTCTTTTTTGTTACAAAACTTCCATTCTCATTAAAAAGGCAACAAAATAGTCATAGTCAGCTATTAAGGCTACCTGTGCAGCTTCCAGCACTTTCTTTGAATACTTAAATACTGGGATATTTAGAGCCTAAATATCCATTCTGCATCTTACATTTATTTGATTCTAGAATAGCAATATGCCAATTCAAACTGCAAAACAAGAAGCATATTTGTGCATTCAGCTTTGATGCTTTAAACCATCACAATTTAAAAACCTGTAGAACATCTCTCCTCTGTTCTCTTTGCTCAGATACAAGAGCATGCACATTTCAGTACCATGCCAAAGAAAACCTGGCTGTGCTTCAGCCACATCAGATCAAAGCTGTCCAAGGAACTTACAGGCTCTGTAAGCAATGCAAGTGATTTAGAAGATTAGCTTTCAATTCATCATAGAATCAGCATCCTGGAACCATTAGAAGACACTGCACTTCAGGAATTGCCTTTTTATTTATTTATTCACCAAAAGAGTTGAAGAGTTTCCCAAGTACTTGGTGGCTGGCCTGTAATTTCATGGCACAGCCCAATCTGCCCCCTTTGGGCTCACACTCAGCTAAGCACAATCACACCAGTTCACAAGTGCAATTTATAAGTCCTCACAGGCATCTGACTTAACATTTGAAGCTGATGACAGATGTTATTGTAACTGTTTCCTTAAGGAAAACAAGTGGTTTGAGCAGATTTCAAATAAGGTCTATAAATGAAAGCTGAGGTACATCATGACTGCCAAGACTCCACCATCAAAAATAAACTTGCTTTACACAGCAAACTGCCTTCCAGAGAAGCCTCTGAGAGTACCCATTTCTTCCACTTTTATTGGGCATAGGTCAACAAAAAGAACTGTGGTTTATTTACCGGGTCACATTTGTCCATTAATGTGAATTGTTCAAAGAACAAAAGTGGTAAGAACTGTATTTCTGCAATGTATTTTGAGGAAAAGAATGCACTACAGGAAACTGTTAAAGTCAAAAGCCTCACCATCACAGAAATAACAGACCTGTGCTGTTTTATAAAGTAATTAAATAATTCAGACACTGCATGTGCCAACAGAAAATGAAACATATATCTAAGCAGATTACCAATTAATTAATTTTACTGACCATGAAAAGTGTTTAAATTACAACACTGAAAACTGAAGAGGCATCAGTAAAATTTTTAACAGGACTCAACTCAGCTCTTTTTCTTTGACAAAGAAAAATCAGTTCCTGAGAATTCAAGCACTATGGCCTCCAAGTCTTGCAATGAAACAATCCAAACATACCAAATCATGTAAGCACAAGTATAGGCATATTAAAGCTCCAGGAGGAATTGGAATGAAGGGACCAAGATGTGTTCTGTAAACCTCTCAATGTATGCAGAAGATCAGTCAGCATCCTAAGCCATTTGAGTTATTCACTTGGAGGGAACCTGCCCCACACATTACCAATGCTCTGTGCAAAATGCACTTTTGGACTAAATTCAGAAATGACAGATTTTTGTTACATTTCATTCACGTCCATCAAAATAAATTGCACATTATATCCAATCACTATCCAATTATATCCTAGCACTAGCCAATGCTTTCTCTAGTGGCTTCCCACCCCAACTGCACTGTACTTCCCGAAACTACGGCACATCATTTCCCCACCTATACAACAAATATATTTATATATACTCCACTTTCAGTAATCCTTTTACTCCATTCAATGTCCCACGACATTTCTCGCACAATGAGATAGATTTTGGTACTAAATCACTTAGAAAATCTCTCAATTTTTAAATTTTGTAGAATTTAGCCACTAGATTCTACATCTGCACTGTGACTTCAGTTACAGGAATAGGCTAATGAGCAGGACAAACAGTGGGAAGTATATTTAAAAAAATCAGAGTATTTGCTGAAAGTGGGGTATGTTAACCAAATAGAAAGTACATTGGTCATTAAGGTAACTAGTCTGAAACACTTCCAGTGAAGGCTAGTCTGCAAGATTGTCTTAGAATGAGTTTTTAAGATAATCTAGAAAACATGTATTGCCTTTCAAAAACCTAATCTTAAAATTTCACAGAAAAGCTTTGGCTTTGCTAAACATCCAAAACGTTAAAGACTCCCACACATCCAATCACAACTTGAAACTCTGACATACACCTCAAATTCTTAGACACATTACTTCTGCTTTCCTAAAAGCACAGAAATTCCAACCCTACACATCTCCCTCATTCTCATTTTAAAGTAAAGGGACAACACTGTCCGTAACCTGTCCCTTGCAAAGTCTAAATTTTTAATATCATGAAGGGCTTCCAAGTTTCTGTGAACAGAAATGGTGCAGCAGTAATGGAACCTTATCCAGAGAAGTGCTAAAACATCTCTGCTCCTCCTCTCTCCTTTGACAGAGCTCAGCACCTGACAGACTGTCCCTGAAAGGAGATGTAGTTCCTAAGTGTTGCCATTACTTCAAAACAAGACTCAAGATATTCCAAAGCTGGGAATCTAAAAGCCAGGATCACTAAATAAATCATAAAAATCCCTAGAATAAACCACCAAGAAAGCACCAACAAAATTTAAATTCCACAATGCTAATTCAGACACCTATATTTTCTCATACAAACATTGGATATCCATGTTTAGAACCCTCCTTGAACCTCCACAAGTAGTCAACTGCTGCTTTCCAAGCAGGTTGGGATTTTTTTACATCTTATATACAAGCAGTAACAAACCAACCTAAATCCATCTCACTTGATTTCAGAAAGACTGTAGAAGATTGTTTCTTTCTATAAAATACTTTACATCTTTAAAAAGTGACTAAAACCAAAATGCTCCAGAAAAACATTTAACTGATGTTTCTGCTTATATGTCTTTGTATTTTCTTAATGTGAAAGTATCACTCAGAAGAAGCAGCACTACACAGTTCATTTTCAGAATTTAGTTTCAACTATGACCCTCAAAAAGAAATTATAAAGTCATTTTACTTTCAAATAGCTCTTACCCTTTTGCCAGGACTTAATAGAAAATATAAGCTAGCATTAGTGTTACAAAATATAAATAAACTGAGGCAAGCTCATCATTGCTAAGTACATATGAGATCGTTCAAAAACCAAGACTTAAATCACAAAAATATTTAACACAATCCTAAACCAAACAAACAAATCACAGATAAGAGGGATCACAAAACAATTTAAAAAAAAAAAAAATGAGCACCAGAGTAATATTTCCTAGGTGGATCTAACTAAGATCCTCCATATATATGTATATATACACCTATCCCAGGCATTAAAAACTAAATTAAACAGAGATGATAACAAATGTATCATAGTGGATAAAAATATAATAAACACCCTAACAAATACAGGTGAGGGGAACATAAGTTGTCTTTGGAAGTGACACACAGGCTGGTTGCCTCACCCTCTTTGTGGGGTGAACAACCCACTCTTTTTTCTTAGTCATCCTTCAAAGGTCAGTAACAATCATCTTTCTAAAGCAAAAGAAAAAATACCACCTTGAGAATGCTTATATAAGAACACACACGCTGAGTAGATAATTCTCTATCACTTATTACTGATATATCACAAATATGTGATAGAGAATCACATAGTATCATATATTTGACATTTTAAAATGGTTGAATGTGTTATTTTGGTATTTGGCTGCTAAGAATATGGCCCACACCTTTCTGCAGCCTTCAGAGCAGGAGGGACTGGCACGGACAATGGATCTCACACTACCATCCACCAGAATTTGACTACCAGTACGTTAGAGGAGTTGAAGAACCACCCACAGGATAAGAGGTGGCAAGATGGGTCTCCTCCAAATGTTAGCAAACCACATGAGCAAGGATAATGAGTATAATCAGGCACCCAAACACTAAACAATAAATTTCTCAGTTCTTAACTGGAAGATTTACCCCACCCAGGGTGTGCTCATAAAACACAGCATGGGGCTTCTCACAGTTCAATAGCGTAGTTTCAACCTGAGCTGGACAGCCACAAACGACAGGGACTGCACTTATTGAGATAAGTCTTTGGAAGAAGAAATTACGTTCCCTTCCCTCACTGGACAGAAAGCCTCTCCTTCCTCCCAGATTGCTCTAGGAAAAGTGAAAATGCTAACTCACCTTGATGCCTTTGAAAGCCATTTTACACAGAGCTTTCAAACAAAAATAACAGTAGTAAAAATACTTCCTTTAAGGCACTGAGGAGATGTGGAGTTACTTTCACACACAGCCCTTAACACAGTCACCCACGAAGCCAAGGCTTGGACTTTAGGTTTCTTCCATCTAAGAAAGCTTTTCCCACAGAAACATATTCCTCAAGGGAACTGTATTAACCATTACACGCTCCACATCTGTAGAAATAAACCCTTTAAAAAAGGGCTCTTTTCCTCCTCCTATTCGGGGAAAGGAACCAACGGCAGATGCAACCGCGAGGGGACTGCGGCTGAGGGAGCTTCGCCTGCTTCGCTGCTGGTGGGGTTTTATGGCTGGTGTTCCCTTCACCTGAGCTGTGGCAGCGTTCGCCACGCCCCGCCGTTCCCTGGGGAGAGTCCAAGGCAATGCCCCCGGCAGAGGGACTGGTTTGGGGTCCCCGTGGGGACGTGCAGCCTGACACAGCCGCCTGCGCCGGGCCGGGGTGACGGCCGGGCTCCCTCAGCCCTCGCTGCCCCGCAGGGAGGTTGGGAGGACAGTGCCCGGTGCTTCCCCCGCACCGGGGCTGGGAAAGGGCCGCAGGAGGGATCTTCCCGCGCCCCCAGTCCAGGCTGTGGAGCTCTGCAATTCCCGGGAGAGGGAGGAAGGGAGGACGGCAGCAGCGCATCTCCAGCATCTCCCCTCAGGGCAGGGCGGCGGGGCTGACATGGGGGATCTGCTCCGTCCCCGGCTTGGCCACGGGGAAACCAAATGCCAGGGGCGAAGCGACTTGATGGAGGGGAACGTCCCTCCCTTCCCCGCCCTCCGAGGAGCGGGAGCGGGGCCTGCGCCCGGCCCGGCCACCGGCAAGGGGCCGCGTTCGAGGCGGCGGCCCTGGACACGCACGTGGGGCTGGGGGGTACGAGGATGGAAATAAAAACAAATCGCGAACGGACAACAGCTAAGTGAAACCACTGATGTAGAAAGCCGACCAGAAAACTAACCCTGGCAAGTAGGATTTGCCCTCCCCTTGGCTGCACTTATTGGCCGCGCTTGTGTGCAACGAGTTTGTATCTGCCAATGCCAGTGGTCGGCCGGCGTGTCCATCACCAGGGAAAGAGCAATTCGCCGCTAAGGGAGTAGATTCCCATCCATCCATCACAAGGCTTAGCAGGTAGCCGCCTAGAAATCAATTGCACACTAATAAAAAAAAAAAAAAAATCCTTCTCCATCAAATTACTACTGTAGTGCTCCCAGAAAAATATGTATGTATCCTTGGTGAACATAGGCGTGGATTTAATCACATGCATCACATCCATCACTTGTCCAGCCTAAAATGATCTTCTCTTAAAAAAAAAATAAATAAACCAACCATCATAAATAAGGGACCTCAGTCAGTATTCATTAATTATACACCTGAAAAATAATATCCTGTTAGCATCTATTTCCATCTGCCAGCCACTAGAAGGGAACAGAAATCTCTCACCTTTTTCTTGACACGGTTTTTAAAACATCAAACATTACCCATTATGTAGGTATAAAGCTAGGATTTTCCAAAGCTCATCGAATCTCTTCTAGAAAACTTTAACAACAACAATAATATTTTTAAACACTAGGCACAAAAAGAAAAAGAAAAAAATAGAGTCGTATGGCTGCTTTTAATAGAAATTGCAAGAGAGATTTCTGGTTGACGATTCTACAGGGAGAGGCACTCTGTTATAAGAATAAGATGTGCACTTGGTCCCATTTATTACAACACATTTCCAAAGCAATATGAAAAGCCTATTCTGCAAATTCATCTCCAGATTCAGCTGCCAGACAGTTGTAAAAAGCAAGATACAGCGTTTCCTTAATCACAGCAAATTTACAGTCATGCATCCCAGCCATATTCTTGTTTAAGCTTCTCACCTTTCAAATCATTGCATCTGCCTTTCGTCCTCACGCGGATTTTACAACATCACGTTTAGCCGGCATCCCATTTGCGCGGAGGAAGGAGGCAGCGGGGAGAGCCGGAGCCGCGGAACGCCTGCGAGGGGTGAAGAGAAGGAACCTGCTGCGGCCGGGGGAGGCTCGCGTGCCCCCGTCCCTCGTCTTTCCGCCCCTCAGGAGTCTCCCTCAGTCAGCTGCGAGCCCGGCTGTCTGGGCTGCCAGTCCCTGACTCAACATTCCCAGCATTCCCGAGGAGCCGGGGCTCCAGCGGCGCGGCTCGGAGCCGCCGGGGGCAGCAGCAGCAGCGGCACACGCACCGCAGCCCGTGACTCCTGCGAGCGGCTGCCTCCGTCCATTCATCGCCAGCCCGCGGGCTCCAGTCCCCACCCAGAGAGCGGCTGCAAGTGTGTTACTCATTGTGAAACGGCCTAAAAATACACCTATGTCTGCGTAAAACTGCAGAGGCTCAATTGCTTTCCCTCCCCTGTTCACCAAAGGCCAGAAACGTTCAAAGGCAGGTGCTTTAGAACATGATGTCTAAAAATCCATTGCTAGATGCGTGCATTTACACAAACAGAAAAAAAAAACCCAGAAATCTGAATCTGTGTTTTGGCTTGAGTGTAAAAGAAGTTAAAGATGACATCAATATTTATTTGTATTTTTTTCAAAAGCAATATGCAGTGAAAAAAAAAACCCCACAGATTAGCTGCTGTGCAAAGCCTGAAAGCCTTTTTCATAACAAAACTGCAGACTGCATTAAAAATTATTCCTGAGATTTTATTGTTTTTTATTACGAGGAGTGAGAGAAACTTCTATAAACATCACTGGCTTCTTATCCTAAGAACAGAGGGTTTGTTCCTCTTCTATTTTTCTCCTCAATATTTTTAGTTTAATCGCTCTGTATACAATTATAAGTGATCACCTTCGGTCTTCAGCTTCAATGCACCTTCAGACTTACCCTACACAAACTTTCACAAACATATTTTGTGTCTTCTCTTGATCTCATTGCAGTCACATTGATTTTAAGAACCACTTCTGATCTATAGTAGCTTTAATATAATCTCTATTTATTTCTCTCTTGCCCACATAGGCACCTATAAATGCCACTATTGAACATTATTGGGAAGAACAACTTTTATGGAATTACTGTTAAAAACTATGTCAAATCAAATTGATTTCAACCAATAACGTTTAAAATTAGCATAATCCCTTTATTGCTGTATCTGAATTACCCAAAGCCCATTGAAATACTTGGCTGTCACAGATATTCATTTGGAGATGCTAGAATGCCATTCCCAGCAGGAGCATAGCAGGTTTGTATTTCCCCAAGAAAGGGACACACTCTTACAGTACCCACCTACCTCAGACATAATTGCAATAAAGGGCAAATACTTTTTCTGAGTTCAAAGTAATAGAATAACCATGATTAAAATGCAAACTTCAATTCGTTTTGAACCTGCATAGTTATTTGAAGACATTTCTGTTCAAATAGTTTCAAAACTATGAAAAATATGGACAGAGAGAATCTGTTCCTAGAGAAATTGACAAGAAGGGACATAGTTTTGTATACTAATAATTTCACTTGACCTGAAAAGCAACAAAGAAAAGAAACAAAGTATTCCCCAAAAGTTCACAAGTCTGCATCTGTAAGAAAACGGATAAGCACTACAAAATGTGGGTCACTACACTGAATGCTCCAGAGCACAAGAAGTGTCCATTTTCAGCTTAGCCCTTAATTTGGATTCAGCATGAAATAAGAATCTCTTACAGACCTGTCTCAATATTGCTAAATCCAATTCTGTCTCAGTGCTGTTAATGATGACAGGACTTTTGTTCTAAGTGGTGTCAGCTGCTGACAGTTTTTTAAACATGTCACACCATCCCTGCCTATATGAAAAGGCAAGGAACATCAGGTTCTGCCTTATCTTTTTTGTGACTCATTCACTGGCAATGACTGAGGGCCTTGTGATAGCCAGCAAAAGCCAGAAGCATCCTGACCGAGGACCAGTAGCCTAAGAATCTTCTTCCAAGGAATAATCACTGTGGGAAGAGAGTTGCCATGAGGCTGCAACAACACTGCAATGAATTAAGCTTGCTATCATTCAGTAAACTTTATAGCAGAGTTCAGCACAGCCCATCTCAGAGCAGCAGACCCTCTGCAGGGGACTGTCACCATTACCAGTGCCAAAGAACAGAATATACCCACCATGTATAAAACCATTGGAGAGTTTTGTGGGGAAAAAAAAATAGTTTGCCAAATTGTACTCAAAAAGACTTGCTAGAAAAATGTGCAGTTCAAAAGAAGGGGAAAAAAGTAATCAGAATTTTACAGCTAATCTACTTATTGTATTAGTAGAAACAACATCCATGCAAAGAACCTCAGGGTCACATAATCCAAACCCTTCAATAATATTCATTCCTTAAATTCAAGACAATGCTGGAATCCAAATCCAAAGGGTAGAATAATAACAATTGTGTCCTTAAGGCTGTCTTCTTTGCAGCTGATGAAAGTTCTCATTCCCAGTTCTCATCTCCAGCCTAATCACAGGACCATCTGTGTTGTCCTTGGTGCCATGATGCAGGTGGGTGCCATTAGGCACAAAAAGAGCCAGATCATGAGTAAACTACCATTTTTTTTTTCTTTTGTTTATTGTAAGAGGTTTCCATTAACTACTAGACATATCTTTCAGCCAACTGTTAGAGGAAAGCAGTCTGTTGTAAAACTTAAACCATTATTTATATTATAAGGTGCCATGTGATGCTATGTCTAATGTTTGCACTTGTCAACAGTTTCTATCTTCAAATAGATTTTTGGCTAGCAGACTTCAGTTTATTTGTTTTCTACTTTAAAAATGCAGTATATCCACAGTTCCTTCTGCTTTTGCATCAGGAGCTGTGGAAGCCCCACTGAAATTAATGGCAATTTTTTTTTTCTTTTTTTTAAATTTCAATCACCCCAAATTAAGGCCCTAACCAAGTAAGTCACTATGGAATACATATTGTCAAGTCTCTTGTTTTCCTCCATCTATGCTATACTGATTTTGGAAACAGAAAAGTATAAAACATACTTATTACAACCATTCTGTTTACTTATTCTAAGTATAAATAATTCAAAATAACATAATGTATAATGTTACTTACTATTTTCAATTCCTGTGCATCCCTTCATCCTTCCCAATTCTTTCTTCTCTTCTTACCTGTAGTACTAAGACTTTAGCAGCAGCTAGCTCCCTTTCATGTTTTGGTGAAGATGGATGTTATTTCGTGCTTAATTTCTTTAAAAACAGAAATACTAATAGAAGTTTGGTCCCTGCTGCATAATTGCTAGCAAGCAACTGCAGGCATGTGCTCTAAAAACACAGGAAAACGTATTTCAGCTTTAGTCATTGAACCTGGCTCTATTCCTCTGTGCTTCCCTAGTGCTACTTAATTTACACTGAAGGTTACAGAACTACAAAAAACCAAAAAATATTGCCTTTACCATGACGTAGTGATCAGGTTTCAAGTAAGCACTTGACCCAAGAGAAACAAAAAGCTCCAAACAAACAAAATAATTGACATTGAATTCAATTTTCTGTTGATTTCAGAATGAGGCCCTATCAGTCTAGTCCACAGAGGTGGTGCACTCATCAGTCATTAACTTATGGACTGCTCTTCCCTCTTTATCAGTTTATATATTCACCTACAAATACCTATCAAACTGAGTTACAAAAGAGTTTCAGCTACATGTTAAGCTTCTGATTTTGCTTTCCTCAAGTCACACCACCCAAGACATAGCACCATGATTTAAAAAGTTATTAGTATAATTATTATTAATTTACATGATCACATGCTTTCCAAAGGATGGAAAAGTGTTATTTGAGTACACCTGAACACAAAAGAGACGATTAAGGAAGTCATTATAATGCAAAAAACAAACAAGGAAAATACACTCTTTTGTAATTACATAATTCAGCAGTTTACTGTGTACTGCACAGCCTATATCTATTCAGGATAGAAATAAAGCTACTCTGGCAGATGCTGTTAATATCACAGTTACAAACAGAGCAAAAATGCTAAAATAATTTAACAATAAAAATACCCATCTCACAGAAGTTCTCCAGCTTCCACATCTCAAAACAAGGCTATTAATAGGCTTTTGCACCAACTCTACAACATATTAAGAACATTTCTTAGGAAAATTCAAACTCCAGGAAGTTCTAACAGTAGGTAGCAAATACAGCTTAACCATCTTGAATTAAGTTTAACATTTTAAATTTTATCAATGGCCCTTTATTTTCCTGGCTGAAAACACAGTATTACTGCTACCACTAATGTGCATGTAAATCTACACAGTGGCTGTTATATAGGAATGCTGCTAAGTGAGCACTGACTAATAAACTCTTAGATCCTGGTTTGGGGGGTTTTTAATCACCTTAGACACATCAGAGCTAAAGTCCAACTGACTTTTCAGTAAGAATTAAGCTTTCAAATACCAAAAATTTACTTTTCACTCCTGAAGAGTAGATCCAGATACTAAAACTTCAGTTACCAGTGTCAACATGAGGCACTTCATCTGAAGGCAGCTGAGGTCCTCCTCCAGTTCTCCAGCTGCAGGAAACACATCTCCTTCCCTGCTTATGATCTCAGCCTCTAAAGCAAACTAAGCAGGTACTAACAGTAGAATTATCAGAGTATTCACCCCCAGTGCACCACCTTTTCCCAGCAGAACTACAGGGCAGTTATTCAGTGAGGGAATCTTTTTTTGGCAGCACAATCTCCTCCAATTTTAAACATCTGAGTACTGAAGCCTGAGGTACTGCCTGAATTACATGGTGGGAGGACTGGGGCAGGAACAAAACTACCTGAGCGGGGGGAGCTAAACTCCACAGCAGTTCCCAATGGAACCAAACTTCTGCAGTGAGTAGGGCCCTATTAGATCAACCAAATTCAGCAGCTATGTGAAAATAATTAAAAACAGTAGCCGTGTTTGGCTGCTTCCAAACTGACAATGAACCTACAGCTGCTTGCCTGCTTTTGTGCTCCTTGTGGATTCTGTTGAGGAGCTGTGTGTCCAACTGAATAACAAGAAACACAAAACCCCTGAGCATGGATGGCAACTCCAGCTCCCACAAAGGTTAGTTATTAGCTAATAACTGACATTGCATAGCAGGTGTGAGCTTCACACTACTGTTAGGTTTATAATAAGGTGACTTGATAGTCTTCCATCTGTTACTTCATATAGACACACTGAAAATAATTTCTAGACTGTTTTGAGAGGGTAACACATTATATCCACTTTATAATACCTCACAGGATTACACAAAGTACATTTATGGGGAATTAAATTGGATTTAGTGTATATATTAATTAAACAATTTACAATATGGTTTTATATGTGCTTTTACAGATATACTAATACTCCTCTGCATGCAAACATGAAAAAACCTCCACAAATTCCACAGTAAAAAAAAAAAAAAAAAAATCTATGATACAGAGATTCAGGTTGTCTCAATTTTGAAGTCTTCTTCACTACAAAGTCCCAGAGCCTTTAAGAGAAAACACTTTTCCTGCTTTTGTGGTTCATCCAAAACTTTTGTGGTACTATGCAAAAAAACCAATCTAGAGAACACAAGAATGTTAGATTTCTATCTTTACTAATGTATTTTTTGCTTCATGTACAACCTAAGGCTAGACAAGGAATGCTACATTTCAGTAACCAGACAGTTGTCACATATTCCATAATCTTCACTGGAGTAATCTTAACTTTGTTGTTCCATTTTACTCACAACATGATCTCATAACCATTGGATATCCATTTTGTCATTGAGATTGTCACTGGTGTGACAGAGAATAACAAATAGCACAAGCAATTCTGACTACTTCACTTAAGTTCTGGTCTCTAAAATTGAAAAAAGATTAAACATTAAGGAGAAATTAAAATTGAAGAAAGATTAAATATAGGCCTTAAAATACAGGCTTTAAAATATCCTTTTATCAACTGATGCGTTTTAATTTCTTTATAAGCTATATAGAGGGAAAAAAAAGAGAAGGCTCACAAGTTAAAGTAGAAAGAGAGAAATATTGTTAATTGTCAGCTCGCCATTATATAACATTTCCCTACAACTGGTTATGAAATGGCTGCTGAAGTACAGGAATTCCTCCCTGCCAGTCTGGCACTTCTATTTCTAGTGGACTGCAAGACTCAGCGTGTGCAATTCGTGAGCATGACTGTGCCTGAGGTGTAACTGTGCCATGAGGGAGAAGGTGGCTCTCATAATGAAGTTCTTGCAAATTCAAGGATTTTTTATTTTTACCACTTGAGAAAGTGTCGTTTAGAGAAAAAAAAAATCCATGTGTGATTATTACTAATTTCTTTCGTCCACTTCTGTGAACTTTCTCATTGTTTAGTTGACCTTCTTGGAAGAGTCAAATTAAAAAATGACAAACAAACAAAAACACAACAGAAATGTGTCAAACTTCAAGCTTGGTAGAAATAAATAATAATTTGGAGGGTTTGTTTCCAACCAGTTCTGGTTATGGATTAAATATACCATAGCAACTTTAATTTGCCCATAATTTTTCTGTCAATTTGGACATAAACTTGGGGAAAAAACTTACTGGAATTAGCTGAAAAATTCTTCCTGAAAACACAGGAAGAAAAATGAAGTCTATAAACAATTGTTACTCTATCCTTCACTCACCTTTAAGGGTGAAGAAATACGTATGCTCCTGTCAATGCATTGGTATTGAGGATTCTTTTGGCAGATGTGAAAAAAGCAGAAGAAAACCATTATCTATGCTGAAGCAATATAGAAATGATGAGAAGCAGATTTAGAACTCCCAGAAAAAGCCTGACAACAGAAACAAATAAAGTGTTGGTAAAACTCTTTTGTTAAATTACAAGCTAGAGGAAGCAATGCAGTGCAAAATTTCACTACATTTATCAGCCTCAGAGAAGGTAAGAGAAAAGCAATGGAAAACCTCACAAATATAGCTTGTTTCCATTTTTTACTCCTTCAGGATGTCAGACACCTATATAGAAGTGAACTATTGACTCCAAACAAAAAGATTTTTCATGTTGGGTAAAGCAGTATTTTGCCATGCAGTACTGAATTTATTCAGAAATCTTCAGGGCAATCAGAAAGCGAATATGTGTGGGGCACAAGAGAGACAGGCACACCCTACGTTACAGCAGCCACTGTGAAGGGAAGGATAAATGCATTAATCACTTGACTATAGCTCAGTTAAAAAGATTTTTATAAACCATGAAAGATCAGACTACAATACAGAGCATGATTTCTTGATCCCTGAGCAGGCTGTGCTGCTGCTGCTGTGTAAGAGCTGTATATGGCCATCTTTAACATGAATTAAGAACCTGAGAGACCTCGGCATAAAACAGGAGGCAGAAATAACAGCACCAGTATTTTAAATAACATTTCTCTGCATCTTATTTATGCTTACTCAAATTTCTCTGCTCCTTATTTAATGTATTTTCAATTTTCAAATATATATTTTTATTTCCTGCATTAATTTTTTAATACCTTGACCAGGCAGCCATGAAGAGAAGTACATTTGAAAATTAGTAGAAATATTTTGCAGCTACAGCAATTGGTCTAAGAAAACATATTACCTCTCTGCAGAAACTTATCTCACTAGAAATATTTTGTCTACTTCTTTCATGCAGCTAATTGGATTCATGGTTTTGATGTTAAGGTTCAGTTGCAATTTTAGGATCCTAAACATTTCCGTGGCCGGTGCTTGACAAACAGAAGGGTTAATTTAGAAATAAAAGGTAATCTAAACTACTTTGTGGTTTTTAATGAGAAGAAAAGATGGGAATATGGGAGCATAACTAGAGAAAATGAAGTAGTTTGGAAGCTGACAGTTATTTAATTTATAATAGTTTATAATTGTATTAATTGAGTGAAATAGCACTTCTGTGGTATCCTTACAGAGCAGAGATTATGTTGATTCACAATGTATTATAAGGAACACAAGTGAAGAAAGAAGATCAGGCTTAGGAAGGATTTAGTTTGGTACAGCAGCAGGTACTCAGGAGCATAAGGTGAGTTCAGGTTGTGAGCACATAAACCCCCAGCTCTCCAAGAGCTCTCATTGTGCCTGCCGAGCACACCCATTACTGAACCTTCCTGTCATACCTGCTAACACAGAGGCTTGGTGGGCAAGGAAAAATGCCTGGCAGAAATATTCTGGTTACACTTTCTCTTGCAGGGCTCCCACCTGCATTCGATTTTCATGAGCTCTCTATAAAGCAGATTAGGGTGCCCAAAGGCTCTGATTCTTGGTTTCAGGCCCTTCTCAGACTCTGGTTGCACCACAGCACAGGTTTTCTTTTTCTTCCCAGGCTCCTTTCTTTGTTTCTTAAGAAGCTGCAGGTTGTTGGTTTTTTATAGCCTTCTTCTTCCTCCCATTTTTTTTGATAAACACAACACAGCAACAAAGGCAGCTGGGGAACTGAAGGATGGTATTTGACAGGTAGCTCCTGGTGAAATGAAGCCAGCAGGGGTATAAAAGCCCAAAATCATGCCTTTGAAAGAAGAGTCATGTTCTTAAATATTGAGAAGTGATTCTCTTAAGATAACACTTGCAATCAGCCCCCAGCATGTGCAGCAGCCACGTTCTGGAAGACAAAATTGGCTGCTTCAGAGAGTTCAGCATAAAGCAGACGGCTGGGCTACTGCAGTTCTCCTACACTAAGTTATTAAAAGACAAATCCTGTACGCTACCGAAGCTCAAACTGAGGTGTTCCAAAATCATGCAGTTCTGATATAGAACAGAAAATATTCCAGATCTGCATATTGCCATTTGAAATTTAAGCTGCGGTCACCAAACCCACCCATATAATTAGCATGGATCTCAGAGATGCTTCTGGCAGATTAGCTTGCAATGTAGAACACTTTCAGAGGTGTAGAAATGACTAAGACACATACAAGTAGAGGGGGAAAAACCTAAGGAAGATAAGAGAGATGGGGGAAAGATCAGAATAAAGTACTGCAATCATTAGAATTTTTATTTGTAGAAGAATAAAACTCCACGTTGCAATGGAATTATGGCTGTGGTTGTGGACTAGATACTGGAAGAACAAGTGAAAGCTACTGAGTTATTGATGAAGTACTTTTATTAGCCCAGGTCCAGCAATGGTCCACACCTCAAGTACAGGGATGAGGATGCCTACAACAATCCCCTCTGGTAGTCGGGTTTTGATGGAATTTAGGATACAGTATTATCCCTCAGATTGCTATTTTCTTCTTACAGTAGAACCAAAGGTGGACCAGTATCCCTAAGGCTGCACAGTTCCCGTGCTCAAAACCCAGATTAACTGTTTCCTGGCACTATTCTAGCACTATAGGGCTATTTTTTATTGCAGAAACATAAACTAAAGATTCATTCATTTTATTGAATCTCTCAATATTATATCCACCTTTTCATAATACATGGTCTTTTCATGGTCTGATTTGGAAGGGAAGCTATCAAAAAAACCCCACAAATTGTCGAAACATTATTTTCATTTTTATATGCTGTTCATTCTGCTGCTCTCCTGATGCAATCATATTTTATAGAAACACAGGATACTTCTGAGCTATTTTTATTTTTCCCAAGTTATTTATTTGCAGTTTCAACTTGTTAGTCATAATTTGCGTAAGCATATATCTAAATTACTGTTTATAATAAATACATATCTCTCTAAGAAAAAGGAACAATTCTTATCTTTAAAGTGCTGATATACAATTGACTGGATACATTTACAGTAGCTCAAATAGCATTTTTAAATCTAAAATAAATGCTTGTGTAATTTTAGTTAAAAATTCCATTTGTGTCAAATTAAAGACACATCAAAGGTTACAGAGCATCTATGTGTTACATACAATAACAGACATTTAGCTTTGTCATCAGAGGAAAAAGTATCTATTAATTGATAAGCAGCCTGAGTTATATTTAAGAAGTATTACCATTCTGGTCACTCAGTTGTTTCCAGACATCCTTTGGATGACCTGTTATTACTCAGAGGTGGTGTGTCCTAAGGACACTAGAGTGCAACTGTGCTTTTTCTTAGTTATTTCATGATAAGCATTAGAGACCAGAATTTAACAACCCCAAGAACAAAAATGGCCTCTTGTAACAGGGGCCCTCCTGCCAAGGGTCCCACAGCTTCTGTCACATGCATCCTATGGGTTGTTTAGTTTGTAAATGCAAACACTGCATAAATCAGAAACCTTTTTGATCTAAACAGGGATAAAGTATGACAGATGGGTGTAGAGTACAGATGGATGGAGGGAATAGAAAGTCTTCATTGCCATATTGTACTTATTAGGAAGACAGAAATAGCTCTATTCCTGAAGCACCTGTAGAATGTATTTTGAGCTTGGAACTCTCATAAATCAGTTACTCATAAATTGCTCAGCAGCTTATTTAGGTAGTCAACAGTCCCACTGCCCCTATTTTTCTCCCTTTCTTTAAATTTTGCACCCATGACAAGAAGTTCTAATTGTCACAGACATCATCTTCTTTTCATTGACCAAGCCAAGAGTTAAATGTGTAAGCATTTTACGATCTCCCAAGTGGTCTTAAAATTTAGTTTAATACCATGGTGGTGTTATTCGGCTTATTCCAACTTCACAGGTATACAAAGGTCATTCAGAAAGATCTCAAGTGTTCTATGTTGATTTCCTCAGCATGAGAGAAGAAAACACAGTAACTGCTTTTTATTAAGGAAAGAGACAAGTGAAAAAAGACACACAGGCAACAGGTCCCTTCTATCTATTCTCTCTCTCTCTCTCCATATATATGTATGTATACAGAAAGGGAGAGATCATTCAGACAAACACCCCTTCCACACTGCAGCTATCAGGGGTGACGTGTATACAGCAAGGCCTGGCTAAAGAATCCCTTTCAGAGAAGCCTTTATGCAAAGCTTCAGTCCTTCAATTTGCCAATTATTTAAATCATTTATGAAATATTATATATCACACACATGAAGAACCCTGTAGCCTTTCTAATACTATTATTTTCAGTGTTTTATTTCTCCCTGAGACTGAACAAAAGAATTTATTTACCTTGAAAAAATTAAATTACAGTTTTTCAAGAGTCACATTGCATAATGCCATGTAGCCATAGAGATGAGATGAAACTGCATTTTTCTGTGTTACTGGAAACAAAAGTAGTGTGCATGCTATGAAAGGAAGATGCCACTTAGAGCATAATCTAACATATTTGAAGAAAAACCTGATCAAAGTGTTTATTAATACTGGTCTTTTTTGCAAATGGAAAAGTAAAGTAGGGAGGGAAGAGGTTACACACCAATTATCCAGGAATAGCAATCAATGTGTTTGAGCTCCTGCCCATAGGGCAGTTTCACAGGCTATCTTTGGAAATTCCATTTGGGCATTTCTGACAGGATAGCAGTAACACACAGTATATCTAGCTCTGTAATTTAACTCCCAAAAGATAAGTCAAAAAGCACTCACAAACATGCAATTGGCTGAGAATAATCATCCAAAATTTCAGGGAAAATATTTGTAATCACTGTTAGAAACATAAATGGTCATTACTGTGTCAGTGTGCAGTCTCTACACTTGCAGCTTTCCAGATACAGATTGCTTTTCTGAAATGTTCATTGGTCTGGCAATAATCCTTTTAAACTGCAGTTATCTTCAACTTAGTGTACATAAAAGTGACAGAATTCAGCTCATTCTTATGATTATGATGCAATAATATACACTTCTGAATCACCCACATTGTGAAAACAATACTCAATTAAAAACCTAGGTATGGCACAACACTACAGAACTCCCTTTCAGAAACTGGTAACTTTTTACAACCCAAGAAGATTTGTGCAAGTATGAAGCAATTACTTGTAGATACTGGAATAATGGCTGGCAGATTTCATTTGTTCCAGAATATAATACAGCAGCACTATCAGAGGTGCACTTGCATTACAGCAGGACAGAAAAGCCCCTGCAGAAGAAACTCCATCCTGACCTGACCTCTGGTAAGAACGAGATGGTTCCATGTCATGTTTGTCATCACCACGTTCAGGCTCATCCTGTAGGAGCCAGATAAGTGTTTTTTCTTTGAAGAGAATGTTAATTATATCTGGCAATAATTGTTTTGCAGAAGCACAGAATATTTTTGAAAGCCGTGCCACAACAGTTTTATCTCCTTTTCTTAATAAAGCTCCTTTGCCTATTCAAAAATAATATCCTGAATTACTGGTGTCCCAATCTTTTTCCAGTAAAGCTTATCTAATACAACAGTGTGAAGCTTTCAGAACAAGCAGAAAATACAGTAAATACTTATATTTATGGGTAAATATGCTTATAAGAACTCCACATATTTTTATATATTTAATATATGTATGTGTATGTACACACACCCCCACATATATAAAGCTTTCATTGTAAAAACAAAACAGTTGGCAAAGCTTACTCATGAAGTGGGATTGAATCATAAACCGTTCAAGAGATCCAGGCTGATTTCCCAATTTTCTTCAAAACAATTATTGCCAGATATAATTAACATTCTCTTCAAAGACTGATAAGGACTACAACTAAATTAATTTACATGCTCAGAAATTCTAAAGCGCTAATGAAAATGATAATACACAGCAAGTAGCATTTGTTGAATTAAAATTATTTTGAAATATATCCAAGATCAAGTCTAACTTGGTTTAAGAAGCAAGTTACAATTAAAGAGCTTTGCTTAGAAAACTTGACAAAATGGGACACTCGTACAAAAGATGACAGAAAGTATTACATTAGCATAGGTCACTCTTTTCTTTTCTGTTAAATCTCCATTATGCTGCATTTTATGTTTCAGCTATACCTAAGTTTTGGACAGGTTAAAAACAAGGCATAAGCATAAAAGCAAAATATTTCCAATTCTAAAAGCCATATTTTTATTTTTAAATTTAACAGGCAGGAGGATTCAGTGTAGTTGATGGTTTTTAACCAAATCAATTTCTGCAATTATTTCTTCTACTCAGAGCTGAATCTGCAATTACTGCTTTGGTTATCTTTTTTATGCATGATTTAGCCAGACAAAGATCTCCACAGTACTGCACAAAATATGAAAGAAATCCCATGAATTTCTGGAAGTGGAATTGTTAGGGCATAGTTCATAAATCTAAAGTCAATGAAGTTTCACCTATTGCCAACTGTAATTACAACTGTCAAATTCTGAAGGAGGGAAGGCAAAATCATAATAAAACTTTCCATTTGGGAGCATTTATGATACTCTACTAATTAAGTTCACCATGACATGTAACCTGTAATGTTAACAGTATCTTTGGAAAATGCATATAAAATTCTGCTTTTCCAGCAGAAATTGTCACACACTTACCAGGAATACCAAAATGGCAAAGAAAAGGACAATTTTTATCATTATTATTATTATTTTTACATTTAGGTTAAGTACTCTAGCAGCAACCATAAGAAATAAATGATCAACCAAAAAAAATCAGAAACCCATGGAACAAAACAGAAAATCGTGCTAACTATACATACAACATTTTCCTTCATATTCTAACTCCATATAATGCAGCAGGTGATGTTTGCAACAATTTATCACTCCTCCCTCCAAACATAAATACAAATCCAATTAAATGTACAGTTCAAAGGTGAAGGAAAAGAGACTGGGCTGAAATTTTGGGAAGAAACCAATACTGATAAAGGAAAAGCCAGGAAATATGGAAATGCCTATGAAAATGACAGTTTGCAGTACAAAAAGAAAAGGAGAGATGAGGAAATTTGGTAGAAAATCATATTTATCCTTCAGCATGAATATCTTCATATTCAGTCTGCTGATACTCAAGATTTTTGCTAATCAGAGTAGCAAAAGTATAAAAATACACAAGGATCTGAAAATGAGTCTAGAGATGTCTGCTAGCTCGTTTTTGCCTGTGGCCCATGGATGTACTTCCCTACTTTTATCAGACAAATATAATTTAATGTAGATTGGTCATGTCCACAAAACTCTTAGATACACAAAATAATCCCATATTCCCTAAACATCACAATGATATATTAATTATTTTCCTAAGTCATGTTACAATAAAGTGTAATATTTGTACTTACTACACCCTCACTGACCATTTTAACATGTGCAGCATTTCTGTAGTTGCCCCCCAGTCATAAATTTGAAAAAAGTATGCAAAACATTCAGTTTTGAAGAAAAAATATTTGTTTGTACATACTGTCAGGGCTCCATTTATTTCCTGCTCAAAAATAAGCCCTTATATCTGCCCTCATTTCCCAAGCTGAGGGAGCTCTGCAACTCAGTGCTGAGTACACCCTAAAATACCTGAAAAACTTGGCTTTAAAAATTGAACACAAGAAGCCCCAGGAGCTCAGAACATACCTTTCACTTTGGAGATATGATCCATTACAGCATGAACACATGGTTTTACTTTCCCTCAGGGGTTCTTCTAAACAGTCCCTTTGCCCAAGTTCTAACAATCAGAATGGTTCAGAATGAATAAGCTGAATCTTATCCCAAGAAGACAAACAACATAATACAATGTGATGGAAATATAATTACTAGCATTCATTTGCCAAAGCTATAATTTTCTTTTTTATTTCTGCAGCTGGTTTAAGTCTGATTGCTTCACTGCTTTCTCCTAGAATATCCCCTACATAATGATTTGTCCAAGCTCTGATGAACATTTCTTATTGAATGGATACAGTTGTTTTTATTTTAGGAGTTTTTAATTTATGGCCATTTTCTTTTTAAGGTAAGTTGCACTTTAAAAGTCTATGTATACAGAAGCAGAATAAAGAAGAGAGGGAAAGTGATCAAGTGCTTGCTCAGAAAAATTCTGTGGCTTGACCCATTTTTTGTATGCAGAAGACTCAACTTTCTCCCTCTTTTCTGCACTCCTTTGGTCTCTTTAAGACGACATTCTTAATTTTTAAACTATAATATAGTTTCACTTTATTAGTATTTGATTTACCACAGTTTTTCCTGAGTTTATGAAAATCATTAATATTTGATAAAAAATGCAAACAAACAGCATTACTAGTTCAATTATTTGGTTATTTTCTGCTGTTCTTGCTAAGGTTCTTCTTGTTTTTCACTTAGCTTTCACTGGTGTATGTTCCAATCCATGCTGATTGATTTCTTGTGAGGACAGTTTCTTCAGTCCTCATCCAGGACTTTTATTTTATAGCTGCTGTGAGATATTCATTTTATAACATTAGATGGGTCTGCTGTGTAGTAAAATCTCGTCAGTTCACGTGGGCCAGTCACTATGCATGAAGCTGAAGAACCCAGCAGTGCCAGTTTGATGTCTCTATCCAAAAGAAGGATCCTTCAAGAAAAGTAGTAGAAGATTTGACAGCCTATTGGAATTTTATGAAGGGGAAAAATGGGAGAGGAAAAAAAAAGATCAGGCTTATTAACCTGGAGCAAAAACTCTGAGCTGTCAAAGGCTAATCCTGAGACGCTTGCCATGTCTTAATTAAACATAACATGGGCTAATAAAATGCAGAGGGCCGACCTAAACTCCCTGCTGTACAGCGAATTTCTGCCTAGACATCAAAGACTATTTTGAATTCTCTGCAGCTTGCAAATTGTACTGAGCAGTTGTCAGATTTCTGCATAATGCATTTCAGTCAAGACTGCAGAAGAGACTCATTTGTAAGTATTTTGCAGGAGATGCTTTCCTGACAAAAATGAAATGTTAAGTGGTAATCCTTGCTTTTATAGTGTTTAATTATAAACTATATCAAAATATATTTTTAGGGGAACAAAAAGATGATACCTTGTTCCAAAGGAACACTCATCCATTCCCACTTAATAAGCTGATCATTTTTAATTTAATTATTTTAAAAATCCAAAGCTGACACTACATATTAGCATTATATAAATAGCACTCTAATCTCTCAACAACAGAAAATACTGCTATTTTGATGCAAAATTTATTCTTTCCCAACATTTGTTGAGATATATATTTGTAAGGAATATGACAACTTCATGTTTTGACAGTCACTCTGCAGTAAAGGACCATGAGGTTTTGTTCCTTTGCTAGTAAGGATGTAGGAAGAAAAAGGTAAAAATCTGCAGCCCCTCAGGTTCTTGACTTAGACCACAATCCATTCTTTCCTTGATAACCTTTTGCCTTCCCATCTATGTTCTACACTTTATACCACTTCTATCATAACTCTACATAGAAACCTTTTTTAGTCACATAAACGTTGAAATAAGTTTTGTGATGGGTTTGAGATTTATTTTTGCTTTCAGTTAAAATTTCCATGTGAAGAAACAGTACAGGAATTGACTGTGATGAGAACTATTGCTATTTGCAATTTGAAAGGGTTGTGCACAAACAGACATGCAGCAACTACACCTGTCCTTTTGAAGCAGGCTCGCTTTAAAAAGTGCATATCCTTTTGGGAAAGATCCAGTTATGTAATCTCTGAATAATTCCTACAAATAAAGGTGAGTGCAAAGGTTACCACTCTTAGGTGTGCATGAGATACCCAAATACACAAAATACTTCACAAATACTTATGGCAAATGCTATAGAGCCCAAGCAGCCGATTGAAGGGTTTATCTCAAGGGTGAATTAAGATTTCTTGTTCAGTCATGGTGCAACTCCACTGGAGCAACAGTCATTTTTACCACCCACTGATCTGACTGCAGCCCAATCAAACACATGGACCTGCAGGTTACGAAAGGAAAAGGCTGCTGCAGGGTTCAATTTACATAAATTTGGGTTGTTTATCCCCAAGTTTCTCCTCCCAGTTTAATGTTGTTCAGTAATATATATGCAGTAAGAACATATTTTCTTTACATTCCTTATGTGCTTCTTGGTGGTCTAAACCGTG
The DNA here is from genome assembly GCA_013399915.1 of Illadopsis cleaveri. Classification (NCBI taxonomy): domain Eukaryota; kingdom Metazoa; phylum Chordata; class Aves; order Passeriformes; family Timaliidae; genus Illadopsis; species Illadopsis cleaveri. The sequence continues at coordinate 454,181 of VXBB01012975.1, forward strand.
CATATTTGAGAATATAAAATATAATAGTCCACAGAACAGGTTATGCAAACACAATGCCCATGTACACAGTCTCAAGCACAGCTTTCATCTGTATCCATCCGTATGAAGGAAGGAAATGTGCAAACCCCCATACTGAGAACAAAGGTATGGTATGGATGGCCTGCACATTTCTTGGCCACAAAGGCAGGTCTCAGAAACTGAATTCCTCTTCTACAGAGGAATATATTTTAGAAATATTCTAGTGTTATAAACTTCTCAGTATGTAGTAATCTAAGATATCAGATATAATTTATGGACATCATGTAAGCCCCTGTTTGGATGTATAGTTCAGAATCAGAACATCCAGTCCTGTATCAACTGGAACATCAAAAAGCAAATTATTTTCTTTAAAGAAAGATTTAAAAAAAATTTTAACATTCAGTTTACCTGGCACACAGATCACACATTCATTCCATTAATCATCAAGTGTGTGCTGGCTAAAGATTAACACCATCTCATGCTGGCATTTGATTGCATTCAGTTGATAGTTACTCTTCATCGTGGTGCTTTTGCAGGAAGCAATCAAGGAAACAAGTCTCAAAACTTCCATTTGCATTATCTAAAATGTATTGGAAGCAAGGCCAAAACTGTTTAGGTTTCCCATTTAACTCCAGAAGCCCTGAAAGCTATGTATGAATTTGAAACTTTAAGGACACTCCTGATTTACTTTACTGCAATGGCTGAGTAGAGAAACTACATGCAAGTATTATGAGGAAGGATAATGACTTCTGCCCATCACTGTAGGGTATAAGGATACACTTTCTATGAAAGTCACATTATTCTGAAAAGGTCTGGGAATCCCTTCCTCCAAAAGTTAAAAAACAGAAATTAATGGACTCAAACCACACTAGCAGCATATTCAACTACTTGAAAAACACTTGCCCATGCAGAAACAATGCCAAATACAAATCTGGCTACATTCCATATGCAAGCCCCAAAGAAATGTATTCTAGGGGGACCCTCTCAGCTGCATTTACATTGTAAATACATTTGCAAACTGAATTCCAGGCCAAAGCCCTGCTGTTCCAGGTTCCACAAGGCATCACTAACAGTGTTGAATTTAATCATCGTGCCAATCCATTTATCCACTTGGAAAACAAATACAACCATTTGGAGTGGGGTTCTCATGAGTAAGTGATTGCAAAGTCAATGTGACTTGTTCTCTTTAAGTCAATTACAACCAGATATTAATGGTATTTATGTGTCTGGAGATGAAGACAGACACCTAATGGGGCTTTCATAACACCTCCCTCCCACTGAAATCTTATCCTCTTACCTTGCTCATATGAGCTATTACAAGGTTTAATTAATGAGTGATTGAAGTATTTGTACAGTGTTTCATGATCCTTAGGAGAGATGCATTTCTATTTGGTCCTCCAGAATGATAAATCAAGGACTTAGGAATGCTGGTGATTATCAGGAAGTGAAATAGAGCCTGGTAATGCTTTTCCTGCAAGCACTACAACAGTCCTTACACTATAGAAACAAGTATTACCTCCTCTAGTCTCCTTTCTAAAGGTGTAAGGACTGTAATAATATTTTTGGACAAGCAGTAAAAGAATCAGTCTTTAGATTTCTTCAGATGTTTCATTTAAACTCCTATGCTGCCCATTATGTTTATTTCATGCCCACATGAAATTCTGCAAAGCATCAGTGAATAGAACTATTAAAGGTAATTGTAATATGGAAGCATGACAAGTTAGAATGTAGTCCATGCAATGAGATTTACTGTCATGAATAGGTACATTATCCATAGTTTGGAATGCGTGGCTAAAGCATCCAATCCAAAATACCAAAATGCCTAATGATAATATGTAGATTCTGCAGCCACATATTACAAAAATATGTGTCAGTTGGAGGCAATTTATTTCATGTCATGGGAAAAGATACAGGGAAGATAAAACCAGCTTAAGGCTGGAGTTTCACTCTCTGATGCATCCTACATTAAAAGTCTTTAAATAAAATAGTTGTCTTAAATTTGAAAGGTTCCAATGAGTATAGTAACAAATACTGAAGGGTGAAAAACCCAGTATTTTTTAAATGTGTATCAGAACAGGATTTATCTTCAGACTCCTTTGTTGGTTTTCAAAAAACATTTTAAATTACAGCATGTAGGTAAGATTTCCATGCCCATCTAAGAAAATGTGTCAATTTGTAGATTGCCCTAAAATTTGTACTGTCTGCATTAGTGCACAATGTCCCCTCAGGGCAAGACAGGTAACTCGCCTGCTGAGGGACAGAGTATTCTCCTTTCCATCTTTGATAAATACATTGGTGCAGTCCTTCTCCAGTACGTAAACATTCCATAGGGACTCCTTGTGAAACTGCAGCTCCGTTAAGGGACTTGGGGTATTTTTAGACTTCTGCCTCTTAATGCAGGAATGACACATGACATTCCCAAGGCAGTTTGAAAGCAAAAAAGAAGTTATCTGGCCTTCATGATAAAATAAAGCCAAGTGTGCAGTAATGGAATCAATAATTTTTTTACCATGTAGGAAGTCCTTTTACACAATTTACAATCTGCTTATTTGCCCAAATAATTTTGCTTTGTGTAGTATTTTGTCATACGCCTGAAAGATTTGTCAGTTTTGAAAGGTCCAAATCCATATATATATAGGACAAGTTTTGTAGATAGCCTTGATTTGTCTACAAAGAACACAACTGGTTTTTTACCCAAGTTCTGAAACCACTGATCAACTACTATCAGCTTTTAGAAAGAACATATCACTTGCCTAGCCAAACACTAATAATTTACAAAATATAAAAATAAAAAGAAATCTAAATGGACTGTGAAACTTGTTTTATAGTCCTTATAAGATGATTTTCTCCATGACAAAGTTTTGAAAAGATGCTTGAAATTATATTGCCACCTGCTGTTTCTGACAAAAAAGCAGGAGCCAGGTCTGGTTGGCTATATTATTTAAAATTCTGCAAGTATTATGGAAATTTAGGGAATCCATTGTGAAACAGGGGATGAAATCTCACTGCTTTTATCACCCATCTTGTATGTTCTGTGCTTCACAGGACTTCATAAGCAGTGCACTATTGAGAAAAACTCTCTCCTCTCCTCTCCTCTCCTCTCCTCTCCTCTCCTCTCCTCTCCTCTCCTCTCCTCTCCTCTCCTCTCCTCTCCTCTCCTCTCCTCTCCTCTCCTCTCCTCTCCTCTCCTCTCCTCTCCTCTCCTCTCCTCTCCTCTCCTCTCCTCTCCTCTCCTCCCCTCGTTCTAGTCCCTAAATGAATGTTTCAAAGACTTCTTAGCTGATTTATAGGTAAGTACCAAACAATAAGCTGCAAAGCAATGTTTGGGGGGAAAAATGTTGTAATTTTGTCTGATGAGTGATAATGTTATAGAAAGACAAGCAAAGCAGTTCAGAGACTTTGCACACACAATAAATGCCACCTCAACTGTCTGTTTCTCTATTATTGCTTCATTTCCATGCAACCTGCCAAGGGCAGCACTTCTCTGTCATCTGGAGAATGCACTACAGGATCTGCCCCTTTATCTATGGTACCTTTGGCAAGACAGAATTAAGCACATCTGGAAGCAACACTATTCCAGACACACCTTGAGGTCTTAACATCCTTTGAAATAATGGAATTCAGTAAGCATTTGGCCTTCAGCATAAGCCTAAATGCCATCCTGAATAGTAAAATAACTCAACGGGTTCTGAAGCATGTTATTAAACCTGATTATATTCTTTAACACAACCAGATCCTCCTTTGCAAAACCTAGATTCATTTAATTTGCGGGTTTATGGGTCCCATTATTCCAGCAGGTGTACCCACACAACCGAAGTGTTCTATCTGCAGCTCCTAAAACGCTTCTCGAGCATCACAAACGAGCCAGGAACACGCACCAGCACCCGGAGCGCGGGCTGGGAAACCACCAGGCCAGTGGCGATGGCCAAGGGCGGCATGGCCCGAGTTCAGCAGGAGCGCGATGCAGAAACCGCGCGGGCAGCGCAGCACGGCGGGAGGCACGGCCGGGACGGGACGGGCCGGCTCCGGCAGGGACACGGCCGCGCTGGTTCGCTGCGGAACTCCTCCGCTCCCGCCCGGCCCCAGCCCCGCGCAGGGTCTCGGCGACAGACAGATGATAGATAGATAGATAGATAGATAGATAGATAGATAGATAGATAGATAGATAGATACATACATACATACATACATACATACATACATACATACATAGATAAAACGAGCGAGCAGCCCCCGCCCTCTCCTGGTTCCCCTCCTTCCTCTGCAGCCGGGGATAATCGCCCAGCAGTTGCTTCGCACCCTCGGCGGGGCTGCGAGACCCCATCCCCCGGGACGAGG
>VXBB01012975.1:458892-476929 GCA_013399915.1 Illadopsis cleaveri
CCCCGGTCCCTGCCGGCTGCGGCACAAAGCGGGACGGGACGGGACGGGCGGCGGCTCCGCTTGCTGAAGGGCCCCGTCCTGAGTGACCCTTGGAAAGCTGCGTGCGAGCTCGATCTGCGCTGGATGTTTTCATTGTTAACATTTTTACAATGAAAAACGTGAAGAGAAAGTGTTACTTGGAGCGCTTCTGGTCATGTTGGATTGTCCCGGCTCATGGAAGAGAGAAAGGCAGTTGGGTACTTCACACTGCCACGTTTTTCTGTTCTCGTGAACGCTTATAGCAGCGCTTGTTCCACCGGCAAAGGCGAATTGTTGTGCGTGGAAGCACAACCAGAGGCTGTTCCCAGAAAACAGCCCCGCTTTGTGAGCAGCGCTGGCCTTCCGGGAGACTTGGTTGGCGATTTGTGTAGCACCCAGTTTATATTGTTGGATTATTACATTGTCGAGGCGTATTGCTCTGTATAACGATATTGAGTGGCGCCTTTAGCGTTAAAGGTGTGCTTTGCAGCATCAATAAAACTATACCCTTTTCAAGACATGTTGATTGCTTTGTTTGAAGTAACTTCTCAAAACAGAGCTTGAGATGTGAAGGATCATCTGGAAGAACAATAACTGCTGTAACTGTGTTACAATTAAGTACAATTGTTCTTGTTATTAATGTAAAAATCTTACCGATATCAGGTTACTTAATATTTCAGATCTCTCTCTCTCTCATTTTGCAGCGATGGACTGAAGCTCAAAACTGAAGTGCTGGATGGAAAGCCTAGGCTAATTTTAGCTTCTTCTGGTATTTTTTAAATTATTTATCTCAAGTAATCTTTAAAGCTTCTGGAAGTTGAACCTAATATCCAAGAGATATAAAGCCCAGCTTTCCTGAAATATTTTTCAGATTAAGAAGAATGTTTGTGTATTGTTATTTACAAGTCCCCTCTCTCACCAGCTCGATTTGGAACAGTAGGTTGATAATGAACTCTGGATAGTGTGTGCACCAGGGAACAGCTGGCAAATAGTCTCCACTGCTTAGTTTGTCATTAAAATAAAAAGTTAAGTGCTATTGTGTATCCACTGGCATAATTTGTTAATTTCTGTAACTTCATAGTGTGTTACTTGCCAGGATAAAAGAGGCTTAATAGCTGCTTAATTTACATAGCTGGGCATCATTTGTGATCATAAAAATGTGACCATAAAAATCACATTTTTAAAGTAGCTTCAGTATTTGCAATTAACATTTTTAATTTTCAGTAAGCAGTTTATTTAGGCCAAATCTCACTATTACCATCTGAGATATACTGAAGAAATGTGTGTTGGTAATTAAGTGTTAATAAATTCTGTTTCAGTGATTTGTCAGACATATGTCTGCAATAAATTCCATTTTTGTGACATGTCAGACATACATTTCTGTATAAGTCTGCTTTTCCTAACTGTTCTGCATGGTCAGGATACAGAAACTCTCCATTAAATGTCTTTTAAATTATATTTCATTTTCTGCATTTACCAGACAGCTGCCTAATGAGACATTAGGTGGTGTTTTGAGCCAGGAAGGAATTCCAGTGCTCTTTACAACCATCCTTAGCATCTTTGGCTGGGTAGGGGCAGCCTGTTCAAGATGCACTTGTCTTGGACTGTGAACTAGCCTTGACCAAGCAGTCTTTTCCAGAATTACCTTGTTTGTACACTGATATAAACAGCATTTTCTTGAATTCAATGCTGTCAAAAATTGCATCAAGTTGTATTTTTCTGAATTTTGGTTTCTGCTCTGAAAAGCACTGCTCACATCTTAGAGGCTAAAGTAGGATTATTCTGCAGTAGCTTAAGCTGCTACTGGATATAGCTTTTGTCTCTTACACAGAAAAAAACCCACAGAGAAAATAGCTGTGTGTACAGGATTTCCTGAGTCCCACATTCCCTCTATTAAAACATTCTTTATTCATAAGTATTAGATTGAACATTATATTGAACTTGTTATTCAACATACTACTACACCTCTATGAATCCTGTAGGATGTGAGTTCTAAGGCTGAAAAGTAATTCAGGACACAGTGTGGGAGTAATGGAGACAAGCAACCTGGTGGAACCAGAGGCAGCATTAGCACAGGGCTCTCTGAGGAACAGTGAGTAGCAGGGAAAGGTCACACTGGCACAGTAATTTGATTAGATGTGTATAAAAATTATACAGGCTTTTCTTTACACAAAATAGTTACTGAAATGGTCTAATTTTTTTTTTTCAACATACTTTTGAAGAGTGTATACTGAAATAAGTAAAAAAAAATTAAAATAATCAGGGCAGATGGTGTGGGAAAAGTACTTTCCCCTTGATTTACAAAAATCAGATTAATATAATGTTTTACTAATTTCTTGAGATTGTTTTTCAGGAGCAGGTTGTTATTAAATACTTCTTTCATACATTTGTGTTTGTTTCCCAAAAGATAAATCAAAGCCTGCCATGAAGGTAAGTGTAAAATTTTCAGAACACACAAATTCACTGTTGGTTAACAGAAAATTTGAGAAATTGAACTGTTTAAATACTTGCAATCAATTACACTTATCAAAGAGAAATATGTACTTATGGGTCCCTTCTAACTTGAGGAATTCTGTTATTTCTCAGGTTTATAATAGCTGTTCAAAAGGATGAATTCAAAGTTTTGTGACTATTTTTATCTTTTCAAAATGCTTTAGTTTCCTTGGCCAAGAGGCTAGAGCAGCAGAGGGAATCATATAAATCAGAACTTGCAGAGACCCTAAAGGAGTTCTGGTAAAACAGAGATCTGAAATGTGTTTAATTTCAGGTTTGGCTGTACAGGTTGTCTCTGAGTAAACTCGAATGTGGTGGGTTTGAGAAGGAGAAAAAGCAGAAAAAGGTCCCAATACACAGGAAATTATTACAAGTTTGCACCAAGGACCTTGGAAAGGATAAATCTTTAGTTCAGAGTGGAAAAACCGAGATTAAAATACTGCTGGCTGCTTGGTGAAAACATGTACATCTGGAGCCAAGCTTCAGAAACACCAAAGTAAAGCAGAATTAATGCTTGTTAATTCTTTTAAATGTCATGCTGCCTAAAATTATTGTTCATACTGTCACTTTGAAATACTCAAATTCAGGTGCTGTGTCCTCTTGGAAAGTATTCCTGGTACTCATGAAGATATTTCATTAGCTTATACAGAGTTTCTACTGATGGAACAGAAAAGAGAAATTGCACTTATTTTCCTTCTTGCTTCAATCTTGTTTTCATTTGTTACAAATACATTTTTTTCCCTTATTTAGTAGATGGTGAAATCTTTTTGCTTTAACAGATGGGTAATAAAGCCAGAGTACCTAAACAGGCATTGAGAAAAATGCACACTGGGCTCATCTGGAGGCCAGCACAAAATGCTTGTATCAAGCAGGAAAATTTAACAAAACCAAGGAGTGAATCAAGCTTATCAATGACAAAAGGTGAAAAACTGCAAGTTAATAAACACTCCTCACATGAAGCCACAACTAAAGGTTACCCTTTGGTTTTCCAAAGAGATAAGACAAACAGATATCCTGATTCAGAGGATCATAGTATTGTGAAAAAAAGCAAACACAAACCTCAAGCCCCACATGTATCAGCTGAAGACTTAAAAAGTTTGGTGTGTTTAACACAAGCACAGCTTCAACAGATTTTGATGATGGTTAAAGAAGGAAGAAGCATCTCTGAGACTCACAATGAAAAGCAAGAGGAAATGGGTAAGATACCAGGCATTGCATGCATTTGTTTCATGGCAACAGAGCAAAATGTGAAAGCTTAACTTTTGAGTTGATAATTTAAGTTTATTTGCACATTGTAGAAATGTTTCACTTATGTTGGGTGGTCTTAGACAAAATACCATTTGCCATTATGGATGTGACATTGTTTCTATGAGGAACCAAGCGTTTCAGAATTGTAACAGTAAAGAAGAGTGTTTGGTAAATTTCCAGTATTCTGAGGAGCAAACCAGCAAGACACATTGTCATTGATGCAAGATAAGAACCATTTTACTGGGGAGGAAAAAGCACAGAACTGCACTGTACCACTGCCCAAAGAGAAGGGCCCTTGAGGTTTGTGAAGGGTTCAGGCCTTCCTCTGTGTCTCAAGAGCAGTTCTGCCATTTTCCTGTGGCCAGAGGTGGATTAATCCTTTTGCCTGACTGGACTGTTAGTGCTGAATTGCGTTTTTCTTCGCCTCTCCACAGTTCTTAGAAGTGTAAGAACTGTTGCTGATCTTCCTTTATTGCATCATTCCTCCTGTTGGTGGATCTGTGGAGGGGGTCAGCTATTGCACCAAGAATAAGACATCCTGCAATTAATTAGAGTCCCAAATCTGAGCCCTTAGCCAAGACTGATTACTAAGTCTAGCATTAAAAAAATACCCTGTGAATGTCTAACTTGTGTGCCTTAACTATATAAACAGGGCTCAAAACACTTTTGTTAAATTGTGGGGAATCTACAAGTTTCTGCTGCTCTCAAAGTATTTACTCAAAGCTGAAGAAAGTTTAGTGGTTATATATACATTTACATATATTTGTGTTCTACCACAGCTTCTAATGAGTCACCAGTGGAAAATGTTATAGCATCACTCCAAAAAGATTGTGAGGTTCCAGATGAAGCAAACTCTGATTCAGGCAGGAAACAGGAAGCACATCCACAGCCAGGGCATGAAGTTATGTAAGTACATTTGTGTTACTGTGTACAAAAATTGTCTTCAATAACGTTTCATATCATATGTTCTTAATAACATTAATATTGTTTATAAATATTAATTAAAAAGTTACCTGTAAAATTTAACAGATTGGCTTTCTGGATAAAAATCGTCCCCCTTCTTCCTTTTCTCTAGAAAGGATTTATGGAAACCTGCTGACTTGTTTAGTACCTTGGGTGAAAGAGAAGGGGAGAAAGCCTTATTGGAATTTAAAAAGACCCAGTGGAAGAAGGAATTAGGTATTTATGATGTATAAAATACATTTTGGTCAATTTTCATTACACTCAGGATGACAAGAAAATTGATATTCCTTATGCCCTTCTAAATTTACTTATATCAGTGCAGTTGCTATGAATTGAAAAGTAAATACTGAGTCTCCAAGACAGATTAAAATTTTTGAATTTCAAAAGTTTATGCCAAGAGTATAAATTCTTGCAAGAAACACTTCTTTGTCAATTAAATATTATCTCAAATTAAATGTATTGTTATGCTTTGTATTTTAGGTGCTGCTTGCCAGCAGTTTTGTCACAATCTGACAGTAGCTGACAGCCATTATCATTAAAAAATCCATTTGTTTTTTAATGGCAACAGCATCACCCTAATCTACAAGCATGACTGAGTGTATGAAAGTGCTATTTGAACTTGGGAGAGTTTGCAGTCCAGCCCCATCACCAATCAAGGGGTACCTCTGGAGGAAACTTTAACTGTTTAATACAATAGTAAATTGTCTCTGACAAATTAAGGTTTTTATGATTCACATGGAGGAGTGCTGTGTTTTGTTTTGAACATGGATTTAGGCTTTTTGGTTTCAAGGTTTAATTCTGCAATGTTAGTAGCTTCCATTATAGCTCCATTGGTTTTAATAATATTGAAGTAGTTCAAGACTGGTGTAACAAAATGGAGAGAGTTGATATACTTGCTTATTTGTAAGTTTTTCCTGGGAAATTGTTACTCAGTTACTTCAGAGTGACTCCCCTATTACCTCTGCATCCCTGGGCAGACACTCTGTAAGAGCAAGGACTGATTGGTCAGACTTGCTGCTGACAACTCTTGTCTCCATTTCACAGTCCCAGGTGACAGGGGAGACATGCATTGCTGTCTTTTTCTTTTTTTTTAATTGCTAAATGTTTGCAATAGGAACTCTTACTAGAGTTTGGTTTTATTTGTTTAAGATGAGCAGGTGGCACTGAAGAAGAAACTGAAAGAAACTTCGGAGGGAGAAGTGGGTTGTTTCTGGGCAAAACTTGGCAGTAATAAAACCCATGAAGTGGAAACACCTGACCCAGACCAGGTAAGGCTGTCAATAAATACAAGAACAGTTTTCACAGAACTGTAGCAGAACAGTTTAACTTCTAATTCATAGAAGATTTTATTTTCTGTACAAATCCTCTGGAGTCCCACATTGGTGGTGCTTTAAGCCCTCTCAGGGCTGCAGCTTCCTGGTCCACACTTACTGGTTGCTCCAGTTTGTAACTTCTCAGCCTAAGATCTTTATAGCAGGGACAACCCATTCCTGTCCCTTCATTTGGATTCCTGGCTAAAAAGTATAAATCTTTTCTTGTTCTGTTTGGAATAGTCTCAAATCTAATTCCTGGCTGTATAATTGTATACATTCTTCATGAACTCACATGTATTTGATTGCTTGTGTAATGAGCATAGCCAGTATGACTTCCAGCTTTTTTAAAAGGTATCATTCTGAAAACACTGTGTTAGATAAATACATTATATTGACAAGAGACTTCTCCAGTGAAATTTATTACTGGTAAACAGAAGCCAGGCTTGTAGCTGCTATGTATTCTTACAGCAAAGGCAAATTGCACTTTTTTTGTGGCACATGCAGCATTCCTAACAAAATTTTGACTCTGTCCCATAAGAATTTCTTTCAGTCTACACAATTGATAAAGGGTGGATAGGAGATGCTTAGTTATAAATTTTGACTGAGGTTTTAATGAACAGCAGCTTCTAGAGGTATAATTTTGTTAACAAACGAAACAGGTGAACGAAATGAGGCTTAAAATGGTCCCTTTGTTTGCAGACAGTGTTTCCAGCTGACTCAGTTCATGGCACTAAGGCAAAGTCTGCCTGTAGAGCTGCTTTAGCCACAGAGGCTGATGGAGTTGCACTGAATGTTCCAAGAGCTCCAGCTGGGCAGTCTCCTGATTTCAGTTCTGACTTTCCAGCTGGCAGTTGCACAGCATTGCTTTTCAGGGTAAGATCTTAAATTGCATGCTGGGTTTTTTTACTTATTTATTAACAATGAATGTTTGTCTGAAGAAGTTCTTTTAAACCAGAAGAATTCCTTTGACCTTTTTGCTGTGTATAAATGACTTTGTCTGAGTGAGTGTTTACTAAAATATCAATGCTTTGAAGACAGCACTTCCTTTAAGGCTGATGTGAAGAACAGTACTAGAGCTGTGACATGCAGTATTAATTACTTTTTAAGTATGTGTTGAAGAAATAGAGAAGTGAGAACCTATATAAAATAAAAGATATTGCTGGTGAAAGGTTCAAGAAGTAGGTTCTAAGTTATAGATGGTAGGCAGTGATTGAAGAGAGTTTTTTGTCAGGTGGCATTGGAAGTTCCCAGTGCCACTGGAGCTTGTTGAATAATACAGAGATCCATTAAGAAGCAGAAGAATGAAGATGGTACCTCCTTAATTTGAGACAGATCACTGCTAATTAGACTGTAGTGCTCAATCTACATGGAACACAGACTGAGCAGTGAACCATAGGAAGAAAAAGGAATTATATTAGTAAGTAGGGTTTTCTGGAGTGAGAGGCTGATGATTCAAGTTAGTAATAATCAGAATTCATCTTTCTGTTAGCAGTCAGACACTTGCTGCAGTTACAAACTTACATCCTTTTTGTGCTAGAGAAAGGCCCAGTTTTGCTCACCAACCGAAGGCAGAGCTTTCTGCCAAGTCTTCATTATGTGGCTACACAAGATCCTTATGTTTTGGTAAAAGAACTAGCAGTTGTCTTATTTCAGGAAGCTGTGCCACAGGAGCGACCTTTTAGTGTTTTGAAACATGAGCAACAGAAGTGGCTTGAAGAGCTGGACAAGCAGAAGGAAGAAGCTAAACTACGAAAAATAGAAGAAAAACTTAATTTATCAAAGGTATCTGTGGTTTAGACAGACTTCTTGAAATAAGAGAAGTCTCCCTCTATTTTTGTTTTAAGAAATAAAAAATGTAATTAGTGAAGTGGCAATAAAGATGGAATTTTCTGCAGCATGTCCAGGTTTTTACCGTAAGGATGCCCTTACTGAACACTGAGCCAGTGGCTGTTCAGTGTTTCAGTGTCTGGTGTGTTAGAGGGCTTGCTGCAGGGATGGAGACAGTGGTAGTAGCATCACTGGAAATCGGGGGGGAAAATGAAACCCTCTAGCACTGTATTTGAAGTAATAGAGAACCAGGCAATACTTTTTTTTCTGGCCAGGATATGCCAAAGAAAATATTCCAGACACATGTTTTTGCAGGATTTTCCCCCAAACTTTATATACAGTCTAAACCCATAGAGATGTACTGCTTTAAAGTTCATTTAAAGTCCAGAGCTGAGCAACCCCCAGTATTCAGTTTCCCGTTGGACCCCAATCTCCTGGCTCCGATGTTAATCTTCGTTTTCATCAGTCCTTTCCGGACCAGATGTCTCCAGTTCTGCCGGAGGCTGCATCTGAGGGTGGATGTTCAGAGAAGGCCGCTGATGTTTTGTTGATGTTCCGTTGATGGCCTTTTATCTTTGTGGGTGTCTTTGGGCTACTCCCAGTCTGTTGGTATGTGCAGCCCATCTCCTTAGAGTGAGGCTACATCTCCTAAAAAAACTAAAGAAAATTCCTTTCCCCAAGGCAAAGTCAAGTCAAGCCTAACTAGAGAGACAAAAGTTTATTGTTTCCAACAGCAGTGCTATACTTTCTTTCTCTTTTCCACCACGTGTAGAAGCACTTGGGTTTGCAAAGTGGTGTAGAGACCATTTCTAAACGCTTTAGAAAAAGAGAATTTGTCTAGACTACAGGAGGTGAGAAAAGAGAAAACAGAGTACAGTGGGTCAAAATGATGCTAAAATCCTGTTTCTAGAAATGTTTTTTAATACACAAACACATTCATAGAACTTTCAGAAAGTTAAAAAGGAAGCACTTCTCCAGAAAGTATTGAAGAAAATAACCTTACCCTGTTTACCCCCAAAAGACAGCCTTGCTGCCAGGGGTGGTTACAGACCTACACACAACACAAGTCTTCTCTTGAGTTGCTGAAGGGATCAGGCTTCCTTTGTAAACTGAGTTTAGCTGTGAAGGAAACACAGCTAGGAAAGATTCCTTCATTAGCTGCCTTGTTAATTGGGTAGGTGTGCTGTGGAAGGAGGGCTGCCGGCACGGAGGAGTGACCTTTTCCTTTTTTTCATGAGAATGTAGCAGCAATATGTTTGTGCTGACCAGGTATGGATCAGCACTATAATCTGTTATCTGACTTGCACTTTAAGTAACAGAGACACTTGTTCTCTCACTTAAGGAATTAACTTCTGTGTGCATTGCAGCTTTTCAAATGTTCCTGGTGTGCAAAATGTGTATTGTCTGTTTTATTAACCACACTTTATAGAAACAGTGTAACTGAATGCTGTTGCCCTTTTTTTTTTTTTTTTTTTTTTTTTTTTTTTTTTTTTTTGTTGTTTTGTGTTTTTTTTTTTTTTTAATGCAGAACGTTTTTTTAAAGAAGGACATATTATTTCCTCCTCCTTTCCTNTTGTTGTTGCTTGATACTTACTTAGGGAGAAGAGCATGACAGATGGGAAATGCATTTTGATTCTTTTAAGAACCACTTTAATGCTAATGCACAACACTCCTTAAATGGAATGCACAGAAAGCCTGAAAGTCTTTCCCTGTTCCCTGACCCCAAGGACCCGGCTGCTTTCATTCACCCTTCCTCACCTGCAGCTTTAGGCAACCTCATGCCCTTACAGATGGGAACTGCAGAAAATGCTGCTAAAAATGGTGCTTTGGAGCCAAGTCAGAGAGTCAGGTGAGTGAGCTTTGTAAAGGTAATTGTTTTCCCAGCCAGTACATTTCTGGTACCTCCTCAGAAATATATATATAAAAAATCCCTTACATTCATTTGGCTTTTGCTTTTTTTCAAATACCTATTGTTTCACTATTGAAAGACACAAGTGCTGCCCTTGTTTAATAATGAAATTTACTGCAAATAACCTTACTTGTTCCTTAATGAAAAGAATTTCATAATCTATGGGTTAACATATATATTAATTTATAATTAACACAACGGGATAACCTCAATATGAAAATGAAATCTAACTGATTCTAATTAAGGAAGGCTTAAGGATTGTCTTCTAATGATTAAGAACATTGACCTGTCCCTTTGTTCACAGTTTCCTCCGTTCCATGACGGCTCTGCTGGACCCTGCACAGATTGAGGAGAGGGACAGAAGGCGGCAGAAGCAGTTGGAGCATCAGGTAGACTTTGGTTTTAAAGCCTCACACTTATTTAATAAGAAGAAAGGATGAAATGGCGTATGAATAAAGCATGAGATTTAATGGCAGAACCCAGAGAGGCACTTGACTTTTATGCTTTAGATGACATATGCATTGTTTGGCAGCATTTCCTTCAGTCAGACTCTACCATTCTCTTTAAATATTTGCATGAGTTTATTGCATTTCTGTAACTGAATTCCTGCCTCAAAAATGTACAGTTCAGTCTTTAGAGCTCTAGGAGGTTTGTGTGCATTTTCCTTCAGTCTCCACTGTTACAAGGAGGAGAAATCTGACATTTACAGATTCCCGCTCTATGATGAACCTTTAGTTAAAAAAGGTAAATAAAACGATAAAACCTTTAGTTTTTTATCTACTTTACTGACATTTACCTAACCTCTGTGGCACCCTAACAATGTGTGTCTATGTGCTGGTGTCTCTAGCACGGGGTGAAGAAGTGTCAGTATAAATGACCAGTGTTCTATTACTCCTGGATTATGTATGTGCATACGGTGAAAATCAGACCTTCAGCTCTTTACAAGAAAAAAACCTACTTTCTAAAACATAAAAAGCTCCTTTTTTCTATTTGAGTATTTCAGACTGCTTGATTGGGCTGGTGCTTTTCCAGAAACAAAACTAGGATTGTCTGAAATGAATTGTCTTTAGGTTTGGTTTTTTTTTCACTTTTCCAAATCCAATTCTACACATGCACAAAAATACACAAATAAATACCTTACAATATGTTAATGTTACTTCTTTTACTTTGCCCTTTTTTTGGATCCTGCCAGAAAGCAATAATGGCTCAGGTGGAAGAAAAACGGAAGAAGAAACAACTGGAGGAAGAGCAGAGAAAATGGGAAGAGCAACAGGAGGAACTGCGCCTGGCACGAGAAAAAGCACAATTGCAGAAACAATTTGAAGAAGAAATGCTCAAGCAAAAACAAAAGGAGGTGGGGTTTGCATTATCTTTAGTGTGGATAGTCAGTGATAACACTGAATTTTGAGGATAATTCCTCAGTTGCAAAATTTTCCTCATCATTTTGAAAGTGAAAACTATCCAAAAATGAAGACATTTGAAACCAAAATCTGCTGTCTTAATTAATAAACATACAACATCATACGAGAAATGATAAGAACTGGCAAAACCAGAAATGTAGTTTTAAATAGTGCAGAAACATCTGTTTTAAAATGCAAATTTAAAATTAAAAAATACCTCGAAGTATGTAATCCAGTTATTGTTATTGGTAACTTGATGCTTTTAAGGTGCTTCAGCACCATGAAGTTCATCTAAGTGAATATGCTTTCAGTATGAATTAAAGACTTCTTAGGATGTAGTCTGGAAAAGGCATTTTAGAAGGCATTCAAGTTCTCCATTTTTCCCCTGTGTAGCTGTTGCTGAGCTTTACACAGTGCTTTCATATAAAAGTTAAACCAAACGTACATTTTCACCTTTGGTAAATATAGATTTTGCTTTTCTATCTCTCCTTTAACCTCTGTGGAAGGTTAAACACCTGGTCTGATGTTTCATTCTTCCTTTTGGCACAGTAGAGCTATAACTGTTTGCTTTTTTGGAGCAGTAGCAGATTCCATGGTGTTACAAGACGAGGTGATTTCAGAAACAGTCTTCTCCAAAGCCTGCAGAAATGTGCATTCCTGGTTTCTCCATATTTTCTGGATGGAAGTGTGTAGCATCTGCCTGCAGATGCTTGAACAGACTGATTGAACATGGGGAAAATCATCCTTCTCTGTAATTGCTCAGCTCCTTTGAAACATGTGACAGCACCAGTTGTTCTTTCCAACTGTGACTGCAGGAGGGAGTAGGATCAGCTGCTAATAACAGTTGGCCCAGTCCCTCCTGCACCTTGAACCCACTGAGTCAGGGAATTGTAAGCCCCTGACATTTGCTGGGGACCTTTTACTGTCCCCTTGCTGTGCAAGTAGGAGTAAGGTGGGATTTGTTACTTTTATTTATGCTCCTCTCATTTCATTAAACCACAAGAAGTCACAGAGGGCTGACATCAGATGGCATCTAGAAAAAGAGGAATTTATTAGAAGGGAAGTAAACATCCAGATAATTTCGAGGATCTAAATGCTCACTTTTTAATGCTAAGACTGAAGAGCTTTCATTACTACAGCAAAGGTTCTGAACTTACAATCATAGAAATTATAGATTACATACTGTACTTAACTAGTTTTAGTTTTGAAAAAAAATACTTTCCCTAAATAAAAATACATATAAACCGTGAGGATTATATGGTGATTAAATAATCCAACTGATTTTATTCTCAAAATAAATAATCACTTTATTTTAAAGGAACTTGTAACTCTTAAAGCCAAAGAGCTTTATCAGACAATGGAGAAAGCTCAGGAATTAGCCCAAGGATCAAAACAAGAACAGCACACTCCAGACTTGGCTCAGAAGGCACATGACATTTCAGCACTTCAGAACAGTCTTGGTGGTGGCAAGTATAAGTCTCTCAATTTGTCTGTCCTTTGGTGGTTGAAATCTAGTTGTTTCTGGGATTGGGGTGGGTTTTTTTTGGTTTTTGTTTCCCTGTCTGGATTTGGGTCACAAACCAAATTTCATTACCATTTATTTACCTTTCGAACAAATATATGCATTAAGTCCTGTGGAGAATATTATGGTTTAGAAAGTTTCAAATACTGTATTATATAAAGAAAGAAAGGCAAAGATATTGGCAGGAATGCACAGGAATATTCAGACCTGTGTGCTGACAGATTTCCACTGGAAAATGGAGAGTATTGGGATTTGGACCAGAGTTCTCAGTATTGCTTTGAGCTCTAAACCACAACAGTCTGATAAAACTGTGGAGCATGGTTTAAATTGAATATAGGTTACTAAATGGAACAACTTTACCACTTTTCAGGTGATGCAGTGTTTGCAAACTGTAATTCTGGCATTTCAGCACAGAGTACTGATTGCCCTGGTGGTGTGGAGAGGCCCCCTGAGCTGCAGGCTTCCCCTCGGCAGGACACGGCAGTGCAGACAGGTACAGAGCCCCACCCCGGCTACTCTGAGGGGCCTCCACACAGGCAGGGCTGTCAAACTGAGCCAAGTCACTCCTACTCACAAGGAATAAAGCTGGAAACACCTGCACAGACACAGTCATGTTGGTGTATCAGTGTACCACTTTATGCCTCTATTTATCACTGTTTAGTCTTCTAAATAAATGATATTTCTGTATAGTTGTTACTTACCAGTTACAAATCCCACAGTCAGGAATATAGTGTCAGCTTAGGATCACAAGCCACGTAGGCCCAAATTTCTTATGTACCTTGATTTGGTTCTCCAGTCTTTTATGTTTTATCCTTTCCTCACTGAGTTTGCTTCTACAGGTCCTATCTGTGTTCCACAGAAAAAAAAAAAAAAAAGAATAAAAAAGCATTATAAAACTGTAGCAGCCATTTTTAAAATAAAATAAGTAATGGTAGATTGATACATATACAAAAGTCAGCCAAGTAATTTGAATAGCTCAGATGTGGAGTTAAAATACAATTATTTTTTTTTTTAGATTGCTTTAATACTTCCGCATACACTGAGTCAGCTGAGGAAAGAACTGCCTGTTGTGAATCGCCTGATATTTCTGTGGAATATGAAGAAACCTCTAGCAGCAAAAAATACCAGAAGGAAATACAGTATATGGATAAAAATAAACTTTCAGGAAAAGAGACTGGTGGTATTTACAGTGATCTATATGAGCAATATGGAAGAAAAGAAAGTCACATTAAATCTTCAGAAAAATACAGCAGAAGACCTGACTGGAACATAAACAAGCCTGGGAAAAGATACGTTCCAGCCTCAGAAAGGTACCCTAAAGCACTACAGAAACAGAGGGAAGAGAGCAAAGTGCGCCGGCAGATGGAGCTGCTGCAGCTGGTGGAAAGGAACAGCCCGGGGCAGCGCGGTGCGAGAAGGGCGGGGCACTCAGCCAGGTCCCTCTCGCCTCGGGAACAAACAGCTGTGAAGAGTAAGGGCCACAGAGCCACAAAGGTGGGTCACTGTTTGGCCTTTGAGAACAATGCTGTGTTTTTAAGACTCTTGTTCTTCACAGTTTTACCTGGGTGGGAATTCAGTTATTTAATTTCAGCATTGAAATTCTCCTGTGGCTCATCCTTATGTCAGCACTCTATTGTTCATTAGGAGCAGAAGAACATATTCAGATTTTGTGACTCTGTTTTTATTGTTATTTCAGTCTTCCGAAGTGTTGATTCCTTTTCATTTCCTCACTGATTTATTATGTAAACAGCTTGACTGCAAGCAGTGTGCAGGACACAGTGACATCACTGACTTGCTTTTTTTTATACAGTCATTGTGTTGTGCTGACAGGTGAGGTACAGCAGTACCTGCTCAAGAAAACAATGTTTATTTCTGCAAAGAATATGGATTACTGAGGATGTACTCCCTTGCCACAGAAATGCATCCTTCTTAGTGGAGGCATTCTCCATTTGCAGTAAGCATTATATCAGTAGAGCTTGTGGCTGGAAAAAAGTCTCTCAAAGAAAATACTAGCAAATATATTCTTGACTTCTCTCTTGCCCTCTCTCTCACTTGCTCACTCTCTGTATGCATGAACACCCCACTTTCTCACACCTTCAAATAGCAAAACTCTGGACCTTTCCTTTAATATGTTGGGTTGAACCTTTCAGCTTTATACCAAGGACATAGGAAAATGTAGGTAATATTTTTGATAGTGCTTAGAGCTGCCAAAGACAGAAAATTGGGGCAAATCTTCCTGTAACTTGTTGATTTATTTCATGGGCACTACAAGTCTCTTAAATGCAAATACTTCTCCTGAACCCAGGTCAAACAGTCCTTTTGGAATTTCAGAACAAACTTTTTCTGAAAAATTAAAGCTTTTAATATTAAAAACATGGAGATTTTTTTGGTTTACTTTGGACTTCTTTGATTTTCTCCTAGGAAGAAAAAATTCGTAAGAATCACTTGAATGAAGAAAGGTATGTCAATGCTCTGCATTAATGAAATGTAGAAATACATTATTACTAAAATGCACCTGCTTTTCTTTCCTGATTTTTTTTAAAAAATAAGATGTATCCAGTTGTCTGTTATTAAAAATACACAAGACCATACAGATTGCAGGTATAAAAGCAGAGTTAATGAACAAAAATCCTGTCCTCCAAAGATTCTTTGTCCCTGTTACTTGAGAAAATCACACTATTGAAGTATTGTCTGGGCTTTCTTATAACTTCAGTTGTTCCATACAGATGTGAATCACCACATGTTCCAGCAGTTAGGAGCAGACTGCCCCAAGCACAAGGAAGACAGATGCAGGCTCCTGGTTTCCTGGAGCAGCAGCAGCAGCAGGGTGGCGGAGAGGACAGCCCGGCAGAGCCCCGGCAGAGCAGCCCCCCGTCGGCGCGGTTCGTGCCCTACGTGCGCACTCGGGAGGTGTATTGCCTCCAGCCAGGGGCTGCACTGAGCCAGCCCTCAGCACAGCAGCACCCCCACGGTACTGAAATGATCCTGGGACAGGAGAAATGTTACTCTGGTTCACATTGCACTGCTGCAGCTTTAGCCAGCTTCCTGTTTGCTTTTTACTGAATTTTGCAGTACTCGCTCATGTCGCAGCAGTGCACAGAAAGGCTGTGCAGCCAAAGTATACTCAGCATTTAAAAAAAAGCAAACCACAAAGTTATAAAAAATCAGAAAAGCAACAAAAAATGTACTATCAATTTCTTACTTCTTTGTTTACCTTTCATGAAGTATGATTGCACTTCCTTGCATTACCGTATAGAGATTGGGGTTTAGGAATCTCAGTGTTGCTTGATTTAAAAAATAGAGATTATAATCTCATTAGCAGCCAACCCCTGATTTTCACAGACTTTCAAAATCTGCTGCTTCAGAATTAAAAGAAAATTAATGAAGAGTTTTATTAACTGATTTGATATACATTTACTTTTAGATTCTTACCAAATGCCACGACAGATTTTTAGCTCAGATCACATTAGAGATCGTCTTCTAAATCCTGATGTAGTTACAATAAGAGAGAGACAAGAAGCAATTCTCAAAGGATTATCAAAATTACGACAGGTAAGCAAAAACTGATGGGATAACTGTGCATGTGTATATATATACTGAAGTAAAAATTATTACATCATTATCTTTAATTCAATTTCCATCATTTGATTTTTGTTTTGAGCCCTGTCCTCTACTTCTGTTCCATTTTACTGATTTTTTCACATGTTGCTTCCACTCTTGGACAGTCTTTAGAGAGAGAATATGGATTCCTTAGTCCTTAAATGAAACTATGAGTGAATATCAGCTATGAAACAGTGAAGTGCCTGAGCAAACTTGAAACCAGGAGAAATTACTTTGGTGTCCAGGTATCTGTGGTTAGGGTTTTTTATAGGAAATGCATCAGTTTCAAAAGAACAGGGTTTTAACACAACACTGGAACCTTGTTAATAAGGTTTTCCCTCTGCAGTTCCCAGGTCAGGACAGAACAGTGGGGTTGATGCAGAAGGATTGGTGGGGTAGTCTCATGTCAGGCCTGGAAAAATATTGTAATTTGCAAATTGTAAGTGTGAACACTTAAAACATCCTTCCAAGACAGCTGCTACGTGTTAGCATGTAAAAAGAAAATTCAGGATTTGTCAATCAGACAGGTTTTCTGAGAAGAAAATTCAAATTGGCTTAATGCCACAGAACACAAGCTCCTGCGATCAAAGGCTGTGTGTGTTTGTGTACATTGTTCTCTCTGTAGTCAGGTACTGGTAATGGCATCTTGTTACTAAAGCCTGAGTGAATTGGACACTGCACCTGTTGGCAGCAAGGTGTGGCCACAGCCACTGAAGCCATAAGTCTGGACATGCACATGAGCACTTCTCTTTATGCTGCTAAATGGCCTGACAGGACTGCAAGGCAAAAAAATGTTTACTTCAGGCTTGCCTTTTTGTTGTGAAGAACACTGAGACTAAAAGTGTACCAGTAACTTCCCTTGCTTTTGAATGGGTCCAAACTAAATGTATTTTATTGCTAGCAGCAGGATTTTTCTCGGCCTTGAGAGGGGAAAATTTCGTAAGTTATCAAAATAACAGGAAGAAAATCTGACAGTGAAGCACAGCAAAATTAGCAGTAGTTGATGCTGTTGATTATCTGTCATGCTTTAGAAAGACAGAAAAACTGCCACACGTGGTGCTTCAGCAGTAAGGATCATGACTTTCCCCAGATCAGTAAGAAAACTTGTGACCCAAGAACACTGAAAGGCCAGTTTCTAACAGCTTCTGTGAGAAATGAAGCCCACTCCTCTTAAATTTTTAAGAGTTTTAATAAATGATAATAAGGGACAAAACCTAAAGCAAAAGACATAGGCCTGGGTGCATGGCAAAGCCAGTGGCACACCCACTTCCTCAGTCTGCAATCTTTTATACTGTTACAGTTGTGTCACTTCCTCAGACGATTTGGTAGATCTGTTCTGAGCTTGGTGACTACAATCTTGCTTCAAATTTTCACAGTGTTTGCACAATTCAGTAGTTGCAGATGTTGGCAGTCCAGGGTGGTCTTCTGATGATCTTTGGATGCCACTTTTGGGCTTGGTACTGTCATAAGTAGACTGAGCTGCCAAATTATCCAATTTAAAAAAAAACCCAAACAAAGTTAAATGTAGCAGCAATTTTAATTAAAGCAGCTTAAAGATTACAATAATTTGCTAATAATGATTAATATGAATATATGGGTTCTAATAATACAAGAGCAATTAAACCGCGGGGTACGGTGCAGGACTTACTCTCCTGTCCCCCGTACAAAGCCAAAATAGCTTGTTTGTCCTTTTTATCTTGTTTGTCAACACCCCTCTCCACCTATTTTCGATTCATCACTGCCC
>VXBB01012975.1:477181-505972 GCA_013399915.1 Illadopsis cleaveri
CACACGTGGTGCTTCAGCAGTAAGGATCATGACTTTCCCCAGATCAGTAAGAAAAGTTGTGACCCAAGAACACTGAAAGGCCAGTTTCTAACAGCTTCTGTGAGAAACAAAGCCCACTTCTCCTACATTTTTAAGAGTTTTAATAAATGATAATAAGGGACAAAACCTAAAGCAAAAGATATAGGCCTGGGTGCATGGCAAAGCCAGTGGCACACCCACTTCCTCAGTCTGCAATCTTTTATACTGTTACAGTTGTGTCACTTCCTCAGACGATTTGGTAGATCTGTTCTGAGCTTGGTGACTACAATCTTGCTTCAAATTTTCACAGTGTTTGCACAATTCAGTAGTTGCAGATGTTGGCAGTCCAGGGTGGTCTTCTGATGATCTTTGGATGCCACTTTTGGGCTTGGTACTGTCATAAGTAGACTGAGCTGCCAANCACGAATCATGCTCATTTCTCACAGTACTTTTATGGTCTTCTGCTCTCTGCTTATGCTGTCTTGGACATACATTTTGCAATAGCAAGTGTATCTTAAAATTCATCTTTCACAAGCCTGCTTACATCTTGTGAAAGCCCTGCTTCCCCATTTACACTGCCCACAGGCCATTACAAATTTTATCGTACTTAAAAAGCAATTTAAACTTACAATAATTATTTGCAAGCAATTACAATTTTATAATTAAAGCAAATAAATTGTAGCAAAAGCCAAGTACTACATAGCCCTTTATAACAGCTCCATTGGTCTCACTGGTCTGGTCTTCCCCACTGCTCATTAACATTTTTGTTCAATATCTACACCTGTTAAGTATTTTGGCTTCTGATCCAAAGGAATCTACTCCACAGCAGGTACTGTAAAGTAAAGACACCTTTACTGGTGCCAGGAGCATGCAGGGGTCAGCATCCCCATCTGCACGTCCCACTGTTGTTCATTTCACACCAGCTTTTATTCTTGTACAAATCTGACACCAGTCCCTGCCACTTACTTTTCTTGGAGTCCCAGATCTGGGGGTTAGGGCCTTACATAACTTGTGGTTTTCTTATCTTCAGCTTACAAATACAACATGCCATTCCAGCCTAACTAACATAAATAACTGCATCTTCCCTTATGACACAGAGATCTTCACATTAGATGTATGGGCCACCTACACCTATTTCACTGGTGACACTCTAGTTCCATGTCTGTTCTAGCAGAACCTGTGACTTTGCATCTTCACTGGTTTCTGTTGGTACTTTGGGAGTTTTCACTTTCAGCTGGCCAGGGCTAGGTCCTTGTTTGGGTAGTAGTTACAGTTTGCCCTTGGGTCTTTGTCTTATTCACAGCCTGGTTCACCTTATTGAGACAAGTCCATGTGCTGTATTTCACTTCACTTGCCAGTGGCATTTTGCTTGAGTGAAGCCAGATTCAAGATACACTTTGATCCTTGTGCTTGCTGAGGTTGCCATGGTTATTTATACAGGTTAAAGTTGGCAAGCTTTGAGAACCCACATGAACCTACAGTCAGTTTTGCAGTGGCTAAAAAGTAACACTAAGGTTAGTCTGTGAGTGGATCTTGGTTCTTCAAGAGAGTTAACTTAAAAGATGTGGAGTTCCTTTGTAAATACCCTGCTGCTGCAGAAGGCATTTAGGGCATGAATTGTTCATTTCAGTATATCTTGTCTATGTTGTGTACTCCAAACGTACAGATGATGCCTGTTTCACATCAGTTACTTCACTGAGAAAGTGTCAATAGTGCAGGATTTTGTCTGAAATACAAAAAGCTGAGTTTTCTGTTTCAGAAGATAATCTATTTTTTACATTTATATATACATCTATAGAGTGGATTGATAGTTTCAGACTACATACAAATATCTCTATATTTACAGCATTTAGCCATTGCTTGGTCTGGGGGAATTCCCATACTAGTCACATAATTTTGACCAGTCTTTAGTCTTTGAACTCCACAGTGATAAATACAGCTGGGCTGGTGCAGTAAGAGCCCAGTGGGACTGGCTGACCCAGGGAAAAGAGAGGGCAAAGGAAGGGTGAGGGCGAGTCTGTCACTGCATTTGCTACAAGACAGCAAATCTCTTCCTCTCAGGTCACAGCAGGAATAGGAACTAGCAACAGACTCACTGAAATCAAAAGTCAGTGGATAAGCTGAGCAAAGTGAATTATTTGTGAAAAAGAAGGGCCAGAGTTTAAGAAAGAGGAGCACACCCCCCTCACCCCCAGGTCAGTACTGCCAGAGGCCCCCATTGTTCTGAGGCAGCAGCAGCTGCCAAGGGCTGCAGGTGACAATGGCTGGGAGGGGACACACCCCCAGGGCTCCCTGGGGAGGCAGTTCCCAGTGCTGAGCACCTTCCCAGGACCGGTGCAACCCATGTGATCAACACTGAACTGCCAACTTGCAGGGTGACTTGTTCCCCAGCTCTTGGTTTATTTAGGGCAGTTTATTTTATAACTTGGTTTTGTCATGTGCTTCTAAATGCAAAAAGTGCTCTGTAAAAATAGTAATTATTGACACACAGACTGAAAACACTGACCCATTAATAGCAATAAGCAGATCCTGTTGATTAATTAGAAAGCAGTTCATCAAATGATTGAAAGTAGGCAGCTGCTGCCTTAGAAGGAGCCAAATTGGAGTCTTACAGGCTGCCTTGCTGGCTTTCCTTTGGTGCCACCAGGACTCTCTGTCTAAATTGCTGTAGGAGCTGCTGCCTTGCATTGTGTATGTACTGAGCTGTGCCAGCAGCCTGTAACTCTTATCTTTGTGAAAGGCCTTGTAACTGAGAAAAAAAATCCTTTTTCAAAAAACAAACTTCCATGATACCAAATTATTTCTGACAAGTCTAAAATAGATGGAGAGCAAGGGGCCAGATCCATCAATATATATGATCCTGTTAACTACAGAAAAAATACTTAATTTATGCATGCACTTGACATAGTTCTATCATATATGACTTAAGAGACAAGGATACATATCCAGAAGGGGTTTTTTGTGACAGGTTTTCTCTATCATCAGTACTTGCAAGAAGTGTTGATCCAGCAGGAACCTTGACCCTGCAGACAGTTAATCTGTGTACCCTGAAATGTCTGACACTAGTTCCATGGCAATGCTGCCCTTGCTCTGAAGAGTGTCATTTGTGTTAAGGCTGAAAGCCAGTTCCCGTGAGGGTTTGGGTTCCCCTTCATGCAAGAATTCACTACAATCCTGCAAATGCAGAGGTGGTGCACAAAGGGATGAGGAAGTTCCATTTCAAACAGGGCAAAAGTCCTTTTCCTCTGCGTGCTCATCCCTGGAACCTGGCCTGGCTCCCACTCCAGTCACACTTGAAGGCTGCTGCAGAAATTCCCTCCTCCCTGAGTCTGTGAGGCTGTACTGCTTCTTCTGAAGTTGTGTACTTAAAAACCATTGGGCCTTAACAAGGAAAGTGTTTTTAACAATGATATTCATTTGGTCAGGCTGTGTGTGGAAGACAGAACATTCACATATGTATTTATTTCAGGGCCTCCTGCAGAAGCAGAAGGAGTTGGAGAACACCCTGATTCCCATCGTAGCTCAAGAGAACTTCGTGCCACCGTTTTGAGAGGTGCATATGAATGTTCTGAATATGGAAATGCACAGCACTTTGCTACTGTATTTAATTATGAACAACTATCTCTTTTGTGAAAATTAAATTATGAGAATTTTGATAGACTACGAGGTCATGTTACTTTAAACTCATGATGGTTTGTCTGTTTAGAATGGTTTTCATGCTACCTGAACACGTGTCCATTTAATACAAACCACCAAAAACATGGAAGTAAATTGTTACATGGATTGTTGTAGAACTCGGTGTGTCAATTTTGATAAATAAAAAGATCAAGATGTATTCTGAATGGCTTTAGTCATCTTTGTTGGCATTTTTAACTGTACAAAACTGCTTGTATTTCAATATTCAGCCACCTTTTAGGCTTACACAGTGAATATCAACTCAAGTACTCCCAGATTCTAAGACCACATCTCACAATCTGGTACAATTCATTGATAAAATGCCACGTTTGGGGGGAGGGTAACAAGTGTTAGACTAGTCTAGTACTGGTTCTTAACTTGAATAAATCAATCCACTGTTTATAGAGGGAAAGAATCAACTTTAGGCAAAAGTTTATGGGATTCGGGTTTTTTTTAACTGCCCTTTTTAACCAACAATTTTGTCCCAACAAATTTTTGAACATAGAGTTACGTAGTTTCAAACACTCACCTGGTACCAAACAGTGCCCAGAGTAAAGCACTAAAACCAAATTACAAACACGAAATCCCTCAAACACAGGACTCTGGACAACGTGAAGATCAGTAGTAAAAGTCAGGAGTCAGCAAAGGCAGCAACAAGGGTGTTCTGGAGACTCCACAGCTGCTCAGCTGTGGCTGCTGCCTTCAGAAGCCTGGGGCAGAGCACGATGAACAAAAGAGGAGAATCGCTGAGGGGGAAAAGGTTGGTAACTCAGCAGATGTGAAATTTAAAAGACAGGGTTAAGAAACAGATAAAACTGTACTTACCCAGTGCTAGTTCACAAAACAAAACTGAAAACCTGAAAGCCCCGGGAATCATGAAGCTGAAGTGGGAGAGGATTGAGGTTTTTCTGATGCAAATTGAACTCCCAGCGTCATTAAACCCAGGTTTGTCCTTCTCTCATTACAGTGATCACAGTGACCACATAAAAGCTGGGAGGACACTGATGGTGCTGCAGTGGCACACCCAGTGAGACACAGAGATGATCGCTGTGCATGAAACCAGGCTTGGATGTTCCTCAAACACTTTGCAAAATGTAAAAACCACAGACAAAGCAATGTGTTAGCAAGTCCCTTGTGCATTAAGAGTTTATTGGATTTTTTGTAATGGAACTGCACCATGGTTACTCTAATTGAGGTATTTAGCCAAAATCCAGTATATAGTCATGAAAATAAGTACACTGCCTTAGAGCTATGTAAAAACATTGTACAAAATTTGTGTCAATGTCAAATAAATACATTAATATTTATGTAAAGAAACATGACTTGGATACTCTTGCAGTTAAAAAAAGAAAACAACTGGCTCTTTCACATATTTTAGGCAGACATTCAGCTTTACATTAAACAGACCTCAAACTGAAGCCTAGGTAACAGGTCAAATACAAATGTAGAAACTTAAAAGTGCCAACAAACAAGATAATTCAAGTACAGTAAACGTTAAAAAATATATGTATTTATTTAAATTTTCGGATGGTTCCAACAGGGACAAGCCATCAGGAATTTAAATAGAACATGAAAACATCTGAAATAACAAGAAACATTTTGTTCCAGAATAAAATAGAAATCATTAATCCAACATTAGAAACAGAGAAGTCCACAGCAACTTAGAAAAAGAGACTTAAGAGTTCATTTCTGTTCTGCATATGGCCTGGAAGAATCACAGGAGCTATTCCAGCCACCAGGTGATGATGACTTTTCTGTATCCATGCTCTGACTGTAGGCAGATAGAAAATAATTGCTCCCTTCTTGGTTTTGATTTGCAGAAATTGGGTATGTTGTTCCCAGAAAAGTCTGATGAGTGAGTACATTAAAGTGGCTGAATTGATGGGACATGTTTAATTGTCTGCTATAAACCTGGAAGTTAGTGAAAGGAGTTTGTTCAACTGCATTGTGTTTTTCTCCTTCAGCAGAGCATGCTGTAGAAACTGGAGGAATTGGCTGTTTCTCTTCCAAGTCAGGTTTGTAAGTGTTTTCCACAAGGCCAGTTTGTGCTTCGGGAGATAACTTGGTAACTGATAAGCAGCTTGCTTTAGCATCTACTCCATGTGGGCCCTTGGCCTCTGTCTGCAAAGCTTCCACATGAGTATCATACTTAGAGGCATCACTGCAGATTTCTATTTCTGACAATTCATCCCCTGAATCCAGAGACATGTCCTCCTCATCCTTTTCATCCTTTTCTACAAGAACTACATTAAAAGAGAGAGAAAGTCCTATTCTATTGAAATACAAACTTTGGTTAAAAAGGCCATACACTACTCACAGTGTTACACTTCAGGTCTGCCAGTCCAACAGCACTTTCTTGGTCTTCTGTCACTCGTGTTCACTTACTCAACACACACACTCAACCCTCTGTGGGAGTGTCCAGTTACTTGGTGCTAAAAGCTTCTGCACACCGTGTTCATATTTAGTGCTGGGAAATCCCAACTCCCAGCTCCAAAGGGGACAATGTCAAAACAGCATCTAAAGTTACACAGCAGGTGAGTATTTGATCAGAAAATTAAAGGAGTACAATTACTGACATCTCGGTACAGTTTATCTACTCTAAGCAGATAAAGCAGGTAGAGACAAGTCTGTTCTTTGCTGACATGCCCTGTCTAGTGCCTCGAATACCATGTTAGCCTGTACTTCAGTATTTAAGGTCTCTGGTGCTCCATCCCCACAGCTCTTCCCCCATCAGTTCAAATAGAAAGAGTAGCTTGAGAGTTGGGTTTTCCTTGCCAGCTGCAGTGGCCACTGACCAGAGTCAAGGCACGCTGTCCCAGGACCTCTACCCCATGCATGCAGTTTGGAAAGGAAAGTTTAAGTGTGTTTGACATTACCTGATTGTCTTTGGCCAGCACTGCAGGGAGGAAGGTGGTTTTGCTCAGTAACAGAGTTGTCATACCCAAGGAGAGTTTTAAAGTTATGCATGAAGTCATCCACAGCAGCAACCACTATGCCATTATCAACATAACTCGAGAGGGTTTTGAGATTCTTTTCTAAATACAGAAAAGAAGGGTTTGCATTAATATTTAGCACCTATTATCAAAAAAGGGGCAGAGGTGTTCACGAATGTGGGGTTCACCTGTTAAGAAGACAACATGTCTCTGCTGTATGTTTTGAGCCTGTAGCCTGATGAGACAGTCAAGTTCTGGAGCATTTCGAGTTTGAGAATCACAGTTATGGTAAGACAGAATCTCAACCAAGTGCTTCTTTTGATAGGTGTTCAGAAGGGTGAGCAGGTTCAGGGCATTGGCATTCATCCTGCAGTGGGGGAAAAGCTCACTATGAAAAACAATTTAATGTCAGTCTAAATATCAAAAGACAAACATAAGAGTAAGTTCTATTTAAGTGTGTTTTGGAGGGCATAATGAAAGCTGAAGGATTTTACCAGCTGGTATTATAGGACCTTACTTACCTCCCCAGCTCTTTCAGTTTTTTTTGTATTTTGCAGTGGACTTTCCACTGCCATTTTCCATCTGGGGTATTGAGATCCTCCAGAAACGTCAGGAACTGTTTTAGTTTATCTGTTATAGAGATATTGAATAAAAGTTAAATTTTGTGGTATGCAGACTGAAAATACTGCTTCAGTACATACAAAAAGCTGTTTTCTGTTTTCATCACAGTACAGTCACACAATTACAAACAGCAGCCACTCACTACAAGTTTTCTTCCAGGCAGACTGGCCAACAACAGTACCATAAAACTGAGCTGCTTTTCTGTACCTCGGGTGCCCAGCAGTGGTATTTAAAAGCTGCCCTCAGCATACACACTCTGCCTTGCTGAAGTATTTCAAAAAACTGTAGCTTCATTAACTATTCAATTTCAAATAAAGAAAAAGTATATATCATGTATTTGTGGATGGAGTAGTAGGGAATAAAAGGCTCCACAGACATAACTACACAATGTAATACAAACTGAAGACAAAGTCTCCCTGTTCATGGGTTCTTCAAGGCCACTGGGCTGAGAAAGAGACTGAATTAGCTGAAGTTCTCAAAGAACATCATAAAAATTGGAAGACCTGATCCTCCACTGTGGTGAGTATGGGACCTCTCAGTACTGGAATGTCAGGATTTTATTCTAAAGCTTCCAGAAGGATCACATTTACCTGTAGTGATGGATTCTGGGTTAAGGACAGATTCATCTGACACAACAAAACCCCCAGACACAAACAGCTCATTGTAAGTGCGATTTTTCACATCATCCAAACTATCGACCCCTGCAAAGCTGACACAGGAGAGCCTCTTCAGAGTCACCAGGCCAGGGATCTGTTTGAAAACATTTGAAATCAGAGATGTAACCACAGGTCACACAGAAAAAAGAACTACAGAACTCTCCTACCTACTAAAGCCAGGCACCAAACTTCAAAACACATTTTCAAAAAATTACTGTTTCTTCTCTTGCCTGGGGTGGTGCTCTCTCAGGAGCATGACAGTAATAAGGTAAATGGATGTTGAGCACTTGGAGTAATTTTACTTTCTGTCCACCACAGGGTCTTAGCTCAGGTCATCTGACAGCTGCCTTCACCTGCTGTTAGAGCATCACAGAACCAGAAGCATAACTACTCATGCATGGTGGTGGAAGAAGTTATGGGTAAATGTTGGGACAAGACCATTTTTACTACAACCATTTTGTTTCTTCAAACAGCAGCTAAACACAGGGCACTACTGAATGCTGTGCTGCTAGAAGGAAGCAGCCTTGCTCCAAATGAGCCCCTCTCACTATTGCCAACAGCTTTCCATAGCACACAGTTACTTAGGTGGGACATACCTTATGGATGAGGTTGGCAATGTCTTCATTTTGGATAATGATCAACAGTTTATCGGAATAATCTTTTCTTTGAAGGAACTGCTCTGGATGGCACTCTGTATTCCCTAACTTTCTGAGATATTCCTGCCACCAGATAAAGAAGAGACAAGGAAAAAGTCAACAGGTAGTTTGGTAAAAACAATGCCCAGATGACACCCAGAGCAAGGTTTTCAAGGTCAGTGAATCCCAGAGGGACCGGCTTCTTTATCTCTCCCATACATTAATCAGAAGGATGCAGCAACAGAGAGCAGCTGTTTCAGCAAGTCAGTCATTCCTATCGAATCACACACACACAGCCAACTGACAGTATCAAACTGCCTGAGTTTGCAAGGAAAGCCAGAAGTTTACAACTTTCATCTTACACATGTAAGTGTACAAAAGCACTTTCTCAAAGTTCTCTCTACTATTAATTAGAGGGGAAGAGAAAAAACCCCAAAGGCACACAGAGTGACTTTTCATACATTCTTTCTAAAATGGTAGCAATCACATTTCTTCCGTTATTACCTTTTTTCTGTAAGGCCACCCCCTGGCAGGATCTTCAGAAAGGACCAACTTACAGCCTGTTCTGTTTTCCAGCTCCAAGAAAAAGACTTATGTAAAAGCTAAATATAAGCAAGACTACCTCAAAAGCTCAAGGAAGAAATGGGACAGGACAGCCTACTGTCACAATTCACTTTCACAGTGAAATTGAGTCCAGTTTCATACAAGTGGATTTGAAAGTTCTGATACTAGACAGAAGTTGAACTGAAACAGCTTTACCTTGATTTCTCTGCAGAGAACACTTTCTTCCTCTTCATGAACATAAAATTTGACAGTCTTGTTCTGGACACCTTTAATAATTTCGACGAAATTCAATACGTTAGGTATTAAGTGGCTGAACACTTCAGGATTTAACCGCCTTATGAAATCAGAAAAATCTGGTTGACTTGAAACGCTTAAGTTCTCAGGGGATTTCTGAGTCTTTTCTGGTGATTCCACAAGATCACCACCACAAGAAGTCTGATCCTCTGGTTTAGCATTGCCATGACCCATTTTCTCCTTCCCTAGGGGCAGGCTGCCTGAAGGCTGCTCCTGAGAGTGCAGCTCTTCCCCCAGGTGATTGCTCTGTGGCTCTGGTGCCATGTCCCTGTCCCTGCACACAGGCCTGGGGACAGTGCTGCTCACCACCTCCAGGCCTTCAGGAGTACAGTGAACTGGGGCAGTCTGCTGCATGCATGAAGAAGCCAAAATGACACTACTCAGCTTCTCACTCAGGCTCTCTATATATTCTTGGACAGAAACCTCTGATGCCTGCAAACAGATGTGTTCAGAAAGTCTCATTATCCTCTCCTGGGCAGAAAGGACTGGTGTGGACATGCCACTGATATAAGCAATGTTCTTTTGCTGCAAAATTTCTTGAATCTTTCTTGCAAAGAGCTTATATTCTTCTAACAGTGTTGTTTCTATTACTGCACTAATGGAATGCTTAGCTGTAAAAGGGTGATCTGTTAGCTCATACTGATCTTCAAGTTTCTCCACTTGTCCTGTGTAATGCCCATCTTCTGCTGTCCCCTTCTGTGTGTCTGCAAATGGAGAGCACAGCAGCTGACAATCAGGGTTTCTCTGCCGATTTACTACCCGGGGGTCATTAGGAAGTGCATCTGTTGGTGGTAAGTACTCCAGTGGCTCTTCTGGTGATTTCAGACCTACAGAGGGAGAGTTCATCATCACCATCATCTCATGTTTGAGAGTCACAGACAGCCAATACACCAAAACCTCCCAATCACAGCCTGAAAACAGCATTACTGTTATGCCTTCCCCACCAACCAACTGAAATCCAATATTCAAGTGTTACAGTCTGCTGAGGTACAGAAGCACAGCACATTTAAGAGCTCCTAAGACAGTGAAACAGCACAGTCCAAGTCTGCTGAAAAAGCAGAATACAAGTCATTTTCCCAGAGATTAAAACTAAGAGTAAGCATAACAGGATATACTTCCATTACAAATTAAAAATTAAATTAGAAATCAAGGAGATCAACATATCATTCAAGGATTTTCATTTGCAACTACATTAAAATCCTCACTTAACAGCTTAAACACAAATGACCTTGTGGACTTGAACGGCAAGCTGCACCTGATCTTGAAATTGTGAACACAAGGTTTTTTTCTAGAAAGGGGAGGATATCAGTCTGATTGATTACTGACACAGCTTCAGTGGTGCTGCAAGGAGTGCTGAAAGCCCCTCATAACCCCAGCTCAGTTTTTTCACCATCTATATTCGAAACTATAGTTTTGTTTGTTTTTAAAGCTTTCACATTTCTAATTTGTGTCAATATGAAGCCAAATCAATATTCTCCACCAGTATCTGTTTTCATCCAGCACATTTCTGTATTAATCAAATATAAGGAACAACTGCACAGGCTATAGATATGCTTGTGTATCAATATATGATCCAAGAATGGATCTATGAATCCAGATACAGACCTTTAGAATATGTTTTCATTCACTATTTGTAGGAACAGAGGAGTTTAAACCCATCTTACCTGTAATTGGGATAAGTTTCCAGTGCATTCCAACTTCCCCTACATTATTTGAGCTGGTATGTTGCCTGTGATAACCATGTTCTGTAGGTGCATTAGGACAGGGACTGCAGTCTTCAAAGATACTCCCAGTGCCTGCTTCCTAAAAAAAAACCAAAATGCTCATCTCAAAACAACTTCTTTTGGTTTTGCTTACTATTAAGTTTTCACACTCTGAGCAGTTGACAGAAAGAACACACCTGAGTTCACCAGCACACTGGCAACTCTGCCATTAATCTAGTCCAGTCAAACTTGGAAACTTTTCCATGAGGTACTTCCCTGGTCTATCATGAAATTACTAAGGCAGTGTTGAGCACTGGCCTTACATTATGGAAGCTGGGGGTGGCAAAGAGGAAGGGAGGGGAGAACTGACTGCTCCCTCACTCTTTCCAGGATGTTGTCTTGATACCTGACTAAAGCCATGAGATGTTGGCATTGCTGAGGCACTGTCTGCAACTAGTACTGGGCCCTTAAACAAGCCAATTCAACTGCACATTCCAGATGGGTAGATGCAAAACAGCGTGGAGATTACAGGTAGGACACACTCACTCCTGCTCTGTGACTCAGAAACCAGGCTTTGTGTGTAATACCAGTAACAGAGATCATGGAACAACCATTCTTATAGGGCAATGAGCTGGAGCAGGGAGCTGAGGCATTGTGATCCCTAAGCAGAAGGGAACTCATATATAGCATTGCATCAAGGCGCACAAAGAGAGCTGAGCATGCAGTGAAATGCTCAGAATTCTTCAATACTGCTCCTTTTCTATTACAGAAAGAATGAAGAACCAGGAACACATGCTTAAGAGTGGAGAAAATTTCCATCTATGTTCCTACCGAACAGAAATGCTTCGCAGAAAAGTTAGTACGTATCTGTGTCTGCCTCTGTAAAATAAATAGAACATTCTTTTCATTTAGGCTCATAATATTTATGAAAATAGTACTTTCACTGTCAGCATCTTAGCAGTTTCACTCACTTGTAAATGTAGTGAGTGCTCAAGGGCTGCCTCGTTGGGTGGGGGCTGCAGACCGACATCGACAGGGTAGGGCAGGCACAGCATGTCAGCCTCCAGCGTGGCCGGGCTCTGCGGGTCCTTGAAGGTAACGCTGTCAGCCTGAGCGCTGTGAGGGTCAGCGTTATCATCATCTCTGTCCTGAGCTGGAAGGGATTCATATTCATAGTTTTGTCTCATATCCTCTTCAATTTCCTCAGTGCCTAATGCAAGGGCCTGACTGACAGACTGTGCCAGCTCCGGGTCCCAGCGAGTGGCCAGAGTCTCCAGCAGCACTTTGAAGAGCCCAAGGTCAGACACATCCGCCTGCCTGAAGTCCCTCTCGTGGCCACCATGGTCAGAATTCATTGACAACACAGAGTGTGGTGAATCCAAGGTTCTGCCCCCTTAGAACAGGGTGAGAAGGGGAAAAGGAATCCACTACTCAGTCTTAAAATAAAAAAATCAAATCCCCCACAAACATCTACCACATACCCACGGTCTCACTCTTTAGCATCAGTTTGCATGTACACATACTTATTTTTACAGAAATGTAGACATGCATTCATCACATATTCTACATTAACAATCAACATAAAATGACCTTTGAAGGTTCACAGAATTCCAAGCAGGAATCCCAACCATGAAGTCCACCCTCTGCCTCCTTCATCCCTACATGCCAGTCACTATTTTTTGTCCCCCTCGAGAGAACAACTAAGTTCAGTCACTTCATCTTCCAGTGATTCACATACACGAGAGTGACTGGTGCTTGATGGAAATGCCCTCTTGTTGTGTCACCCTGCTCCCATTTCCCCCTGCTGCAGGAGGCCTCTATAATTGCCTTGAGAAAAGGATCAGGGAAACAGATCAAAGGGGTTTTTTTCTGGCAGATCTCAAGTCAGAAGGTATCTCTGATACTTCTCTGAGGTTTGGATGTAGATAATTTTATGTATAGAATAATTTAATCTTATTAGGTTATTTCCTTTGTCCCACTACACACATTACTGGCTATTTCAAAATTTAACTATGTTTTTTCCCTTCAATCTGAACTTCTTAGGTATGACACAGGGTATTAGACACATAAAGAATTACAGCAAAGTCAAACTCTACAAAAGACAATATAAAGTCTACTGAGTGTTCTGTATTAGAAAGTCTTTGGACAGCTCCACAGGCAAGTAAACTCTCTGAAAGTCTGCCTTCTTTCCAAAGAGGCAAAACAAAAGCAACTTCCAGGAAAATTTCCCCTAACTTGTCTCCTAGAAAGTGGAAACCTGCAAAAAATAAATTTCATCTCTATTGACAGATCTCAGGCCAATATTTAAATGAGCCATCATGCATTAAATTGTCACAGCATGCAAAAAAATGCTCAATCTATAATGATTAAATGTTAAAAATGCTTTGAATAACAATGTTTAAAGAAGAGCTCTAAGCAAAGACTTTCTTACCTTCGTACTGACAAATATGCTCTGAAGAGTCACTCATTTTTAGGTATTTCTGTGAATTTTCAGACTGTCTTTCCAGCTTTCTTTTCAGACCACTTCTAATTCTGTGGTCTTCAGAATCAGAATCTCCACCTACATTTTTCTTCCTACACTGGATCAAATTAATAAGGTCTTTGAGTCTTTCAGTATCATATTCTCCAGAAGGAGACAGTTTTTGTTTGGCAGCAGCAGCTTCATATTTGGGATGAGTTCTTTTCCTGCATTTTGCCTTGGCAAAGTCAGAGTAGTCTTCTGCAGCTTCATAATCTGAGACGGGACCGAAGCGCTGAGGCTTCCGACTTCTATCCAGCAGCTCCTTGGCTCTGGCAACGGGGAGCTGATAGGCCTCACAACCAAACATATAGTTTGGCAACCACCTGTCAATGTGGTCTTTGCATTTTGGGGCAGAGTACAGAGATGGTTTGTCATCCAGCACTGTTGAGTACTCATGGAATATAAATTCTCTACCTCTTCCAGGGCCACTGTAGAGTTTTTTAAAGTACTCCTGTATGTACTCTTCCACAACAGCAGTGAAATCTGGACTCCTCTCTTTACGGGACTGGATTAAAGCAAAATGCAGAGACTGTATCAACTTGGTGAATTCTGGAATGATTTCCTTTTTTTCGTGCAAAACCATGGTAGTTGAATTTTTCTGTGTTCCATGTGGAGCACTTTTTTGAGCTGCCATAGGAGAAAAGGGAATCCACAATTAAAATCAAGCCACAAAGCTATAAATAAATGATGACTAGTTAGCAATACTCTGTGTTAATACATACTGGGTGAAACACACTTTGGAATGATCATGAAGAAGTAATTCAGAAGCCAGGGAAGCCGTATCAAGAAATTTCAACAAGTTTTACTTTCTCAAATATGAACAAATGAACCTACAATGTGTGGTATTTGCTTTTGTGAAGAAACAAATATTTCTTAACACCAACACCATGACCATAATCAATGCAAACTGTTACTCTTAGTTCACAGTGACTGAGTACTACAAAGTCTTCAACAGAATATCACCTCTGTTTAAATAAACCTGCACACAACAGTGAACAAACCTACCTGAGTTAATTACACCTCTAGACTCTGGAAACAGAAACAGTGCATGAAGCACACGGGACCGTCCACTCTGGTGGTCTAGAACACAAAAAAAATAAAAACGGTTAAAAAGGAGAGGACCACCAAAAGTCAATCTAATACTCAAAAACCCACCCCCCTAAAAAACACCAAAACAACAAACCCAACTCAAACACAAACCCCGAGTATGCTTACCATAAGGGGACATCATTTGCCAAGGAGAAAGAAGCAAAAGAAATCCTCTGTCCACAAGTGGTTTCACGAGGACCTGTTTTCAAGCAAAAAGAGCAAACTGCTTCAAAGACATTTGCTCACTATGAATACTCACTGTAAGATAACTCTGTCTTGGGCAGAGAAGTGCCCTGATACTTAAGAGTATGCCAGCTAAGGAATTCCAGTGAGATTGTGGATCTTGCAGTATGCCTCAAATTACTAACTAGTAAAGTTATTTTTAAAAACAGGAATAGTCAAATCTGTCGTACTCACAAGTTTCTCTTTCTCTAGTTTTTGAAGTAAACCCTCCAAGTGACTCCCAGAACGGGACTTCTCCACAACTTCATACAGGCTACAGTACATGCCATTCCTCCACACTGACACGATACAAGGGGAGAAAGAGAAGGTAAGAAAAAAAGAAACAAAATTGTAATTCAGAAAACTTGCAAATTCTGAATTTAAAGAAATTAAGCAAGAACAATTTACCTTCAATTCTTCCTTGGTAATTTTCTTTAAGGAACAACGCTGGTGAAATTTTTTTCTTCAACTCATCAATGCTTACAGCTTTTTCAACCTCAAGCTTCTCAGGACTGGAGAAGAAGGGTGGGGGGGGATTAAAAAAAAAAAAAAATTTCATTTTTTACCTTCTATATTCCTATGCTCACTGATAAAATAATAACTAGCAAATACATGCCCTTAAGAATAATTTCTTTCAACTATCTCATGAGCCAGGGGTGTTTACTCCTGCAGAGGAGTGTGTGTCACTTCAATGGAAAAAAAACCCAACAAACCCACAAACAACAAAACACCAAACAGCAGAGAGATGTCGACAGCTGTGTGCCTGAACTCAAGAAAGTTCTGGACACAGGACTCAAGTCTTGTTTGATGTATTTAAGGCACTTAGTATTCTAGATTTTCATCTGAATATATCCAAAACTCACCAGTCTCTACTCAAAAGAGTTTTAATAGAGCAGTATTTTAAACTTACTGTCTAAATGGCGATACTCACAGCTTGCATGGAAGGAAAAGTCGTGCTGCTGATTTTAGGGAAACGTGGCACACAAGTTTGCCTTTATTCCAAATCTGTCCCCTCCACAATGTAATGTTACATTTCTCTAAATGAAGATGGAGAAAGGAAGACCAAGTGAAACCACTTGCCAGCTGTGACTGAAAGAAGAGGCCGCTGAATCTCCAAAACCAGTTTAGGGAAAATTTCATACTAACACCAGACCAGACAGTAATGTTACAAGGTAACAGAAAGGATGTTATCAATCCTGTTATGTACTGACCTGCTCTGAGCAGAGTAAAGCAGGTTGGTTTCTTACCTACAACTGTCAGTATAAGCACAACCTTGATGCCAATTTCTGAGGAATTATGTCCTCTTTCCTTACCTTAACTGTCAAGCACTTTCATACATATCAATTTTGCTCGAATGAGGTTCAAAACAAAGCATGACAGAGAATCATATTATTTGAAGGGCCACTGACCAGGAGATTCAGGAACTGACGATCAGTTCTTACTACATGCTAAGTAGGAAAGAGGGAAAAAAGACTTTTGGTTTTGTTCACTTGTGGTTCATTCTGATAAAAGAAGATTAAGGTATCTGTTTGATCATCCACTATCAGCAACCAGTATGGTTCAGGATAAAATTCAGGTATACACTCAGCATAACTTAACTGGTCAAACAAACATAAAACTACAGGGGAAAAAACATTAAAACTTTTCCTGTCTGTAACCAAAAAATGGAATTCATTCTTACCTGTACTTCTGTCTGTGTGGGAGGTGTTTGCTCTAAACAAAAGAAGACAGACAGAATCACTAGCCTGGAACAGAGAATTCTGGCCACCGAATTTTACATTAAGGATATTTTATCAGTCCAGCAAAATAGCAAGACTGGTAATTCCCACTCTAACCTCAATCTATCACTGCTGCAGCACCTTGCACTATTTTAGAAACCTTGATAACTGCTTTTAGCATAGTACAGTCCTAACACTTGGACATCTTCCTATCAGCACAGGTATCAAAGTGCATCTCTGATCAACTGGCCATCTACATATTCTCTCCACAAGCAGTTAGACAAAAGTGAAGGGTTCAGAGACAAAATATACAAAATACTATTTTAGAGCAAGATAATGCTGTGAATGTTTTTATGTCCACAAATTTCCTCAGTTAGGTAAAGCCCCCCCAGTATTTGTGGATTCCACCTGGGCAAAAGGCAAGCAGGTGGGAAGAGCAGCAGAACTTCCCTGCTTCCCACAGGGGCCACCCTGCAGCATAAAACCAATTCTGCCAACTCTTGCTTTGCATTAGAAGTATTTATTATGCTAAGTCCCTGTGACACATCCATTCATTTCAACACTATTCATTTACATCAATTCAAACCTACTGCCAAGAGCTATGAATTCTTCATGCTACATGCAGATTTTCCAAAACTCATTTCCTAGCTTACCTTGATGAGGGCACAGATTTTGGTCTTTGCACCATGTCATCTTTATAAGTAAATGAAACAACAGCGTAAGGACAAACATGTCTTGGTCTTCGCCTGATCTCATCAAAGCCGTATTCATAAAAGTAGTACTGGGAAAAAGAAGTGACAATGTTAAATCAGAAGGCTGGAGCAACAGTCAATTTCTTTAAAAGCTGGTATTTAAAATAAAGAAGTTTTTAAATGCTCCTCTCACAGGTACTATAGAATACAATCAGTTAGGGTAGTTCTCCCTCCTTTATCAACCACTTAGATATGGACGGCACTTCAGGAGTGCATCAAGAATGAAACATTCTTGAAATGCAACATTTACTTGAAAATATTCTTTGCAAGAGAAGGCATAAATAATAAAAACAAAACAAATTCAAAGTAAAGTAAATATTGCAATGAGTATCCTTAGTTCAGTCACAAAATTGTAATATAAAATGTTAATTTAGGCAAATTTGTAATGAGAAATGAAAAAATACATTCATTTTTTAGCCATCTGATTCAGTGTCCAGCCCAGTGATTTACAGAAGACAAAAGAAGTTCTTAATACTGAAGAGAATGCTTTCAAGTAAGGATCCTGAAACCTACAGACTTGGTGGAATAATCTGATTGCAACAGATTACGGCTGTAAGAGGTAGAACACCTGAAGGAACATAAAAACTTAAACTGATTCCATTCTGTCTTCCCTCATCATCTCCAAACCTGAGAATCTGGAAAGGGGAATAAGAAAAAAAAAAAAGAAAAGAAAGAAAAATGCTATCCTTTCCTAGCCAACATTTTCCCTTTTAGGAGTCTCACTTAATGACCACAAACCAGTAGTACTTTCACACTTCAGACTCCCCCCACTAAGTCCTCTCTTCCAGCCTCCATTCCAGTCTCAGGTTCGTTGCCCAGTTATTTCCTATTCCACCTCCACCCTAACCTGAGGGAACCTTGGCCTGAGGTTCGGGATCACACAATGGAACAGGAGAGGCTGCCAGGCTGCCCTGGGATTGCTAACACAGGCACCTGTGGGCTGCTACACACACCCAGCTGCAGCTCCACAGGGGAGCTCAGGGTTTGTTGTATCTTCAGTGATTTTCTCTCCATGGGTTCAGAAGTTCTGTTTATGAAGGTTTTATGTAAGAAGGTAACACAGGCTCAGCTTTACCTGAGTAAGTTCGTAGGCGCGGTAAGCCAACAAGGAGTTGACTTTATTTGCATTCTTTGAAACATGACACTCGTGCTTTGGGGTGGGATCCAACACGCCCTTGACAGTAGATTCCACTGTTTTCACACCAATGTGGTCATATATGCTTTTCATTTTTCCCTGTAATAAGGCAGAATTGTCAGCAGGAGCTTTTTCCTGGAAACTGGCAAATTGCTTCAAGTACCAAAGACTTGAAGAGTCTTTGCTTGTAAGAGCAGAGAAAATAAAACCAGCCATTAAGAATGCCACTTCCAGAAGTGTATTTTCATACTTTCAAAAAAACCAATAGATTTTTGCCTTTTATAACAATTTATTATGCTTTATTTAAGCTTAATATCAACATTGGAATTTAAATCTAGTAGAGATCTAGTTTCTTTATAAGCAGATGGCTGTGCAAATTAAAAGTAAATTAGGTTAAAACCATCTGTGTGTTTTCAGTAAGCAGTGCAATCCTTCAAGAATAGCAAGATAAAATTACCTTTATTATTTTAAAAACAATCACATCTCCAGTTGCTCCAGATTCTAGAGGATTAGGCTGCAATAAATCAGCATACTTGGAGATATATACACCTGAGAAGAGTATAAAAATAAACCAAAATACATTATGCTAATAAATGTCAAAACATTATTAGAGATTTTAAAAAGCATTACATGGGATTAAAACTCAATGGACACAGAAGAATAAAGATACAACTGACACTCAAGCACAAAGGTAAAATAATTTTATGCTTTTCCATACTTAGTAATTTCACAGATTTTAAGGCCTCAAACACACACTGTCATTTGTTGGTCTGGCTGACTACCTCAGATCAAAGAACTGTAACTGAATTCAGATACTCTGAAAACCATCCATTTTGCTTAGGCTCCTCTCATTCCAAGTCTGTATTTAAGTGTTTTAGCAAACTGCTTTGTTCCAGACCCTTTACCAGGTAAACTAGTAAAAAAAATCATATGCTCATAAAGCTTTGTTTTCTCCACCTCACACCTATTTCTGCTTTCAATATTCATGTCTGTATTCATTCACATTCATATTGTCTGCTTTCAATATTCATGATACCTCTGTACCATGTTCCTCTTACGCAGGATGACAGAATCAGCTCTTAATTTTCTCTCTGAAAAGCTTTGCAAAAGGAACTTACTGTCTTGCACTCTCAAAACTCTTTTAACACCTTGTGACTCTTCTAAGCCTCCAATTTATCTACGCTCTTCTTGGATTTGTGGATTCAAGAATTTTAGTTCCACCTACATCCAAACTGAGCGGAGCTACTGTGTCCACAAGGTATCTCTGAACGTAGACACCTACAAACAAACACAGAGGCAGCCAGCCACACACTGCATTGGCTCTTTGCTCCCCAGGTTTACTGGAAAGACATGGAATATTGGTTTAACTTTAAGCCAAAATGAGAATTAGGTCTTCTCTTTGGGAAGGGAATTTAACTGAACTACTCAAAAACAGAGCTATGAAACAATGCTCTGATGTCTATTTCCTTTGCTAAAAACATCATGCTGTGATATTGCTGCAGTCAATCAGAAAAAAGACTGAAAGTTCACACAACTCAATCACATTATCTGCCAACTGCTACTGAATAACCAGCACTTATAATCAAAAGATAGTTACCCATGGAAGGGCTGCCCAGAATTGTGATTTTGGAGTGGCCAACCTGCAGCCCCTTTTCACATATGCTCTGGATCTAAAGAGAACAGACAGTTTTTTAAGCAAGTCTGTTAGGAAAGCCAGGATATGAATAGAACAAACAGTGAGAAATTACAATTACAAAATTTAAATTGAGATTTAAACAAAAGCCCAACTCTTACAAAGAGAGGTGAGACTAGTCTGAATTCTCTATAAAACTATGAAACTCTGCAGGTCAAACTCTTATATGGAGCAGCTACATAGACTCACCTGTATCTTAAAAAAATACAGCCTCCCTATACCTGAACACTGTTTATTAACAGACTTGCCTTTAATACAGAAAATTTTAATATTTAAAACAGAAGTATACCTGTCAAATGATTGCATGCTTAAGAAATCCTGACTCTATAATAGCAGACAAAAGCACAGAAATCACTTTTCCATCACTTTGATTAAAAGTATATGACCAAAGAATAGACAGAGAAGACAATGTCCATTTTCTAATACTACAGGTTACCTTGTTGATGCAAAGAAAAAGAAAAACACACCAACACCCACATGCAATGAAACCACAAAATATTCCTCCTCAATTAAAAAAAAAAAAACAAATACAAATCCAATAAAAACGCACATGCCATCCAGAAAATCTATCATTTTATTTATAAAACAGAGCCTCAACCAGAGAAGATGCAAAGACATTTAAATGGAGTACCTTAAGTAGCAGGGAACAGAGGATTTAAATGCTGATATATTAGATCCCTTTCCCATCCTTCTAAACCTTCCAGTGCTGAATTTTGCAAAAGTAACTTAAAGATTGTGTCAGTAAAAACACTCTGAAAAACAAAACCCCACAGCCCCAAAAGCTCTTGACTGCTGAAGCAAGCATCTCCTGCAGTGTTTCACTGCTCACCTGGCAGCGATCCACCATGAGGAACGCGTAACTTTCCGACAGCTCCTTCTCCAGGCGCCCATCAAACCTCAGCTCCCGGCGTTTCTCTGTGAACTGTTCAGACAGAGTTCTCAACACAGGCACACACACTGCTGCTGCCACAGTCAAGAGTCAATGCTTTAAGGCCCCATCTATGTTAGCAGATCCAAGTGTACAAAAATAATCCAAATTAAATCACTGGGTGCTATAATAAGATTTCAAGAACATTATACTGTGGGAAATCC
This sequence comes from Illadopsis cleaveri, assembly GCA_013399915.1. Classification (NCBI taxonomy): domain Eukaryota; kingdom Metazoa; phylum Chordata; class Aves; order Passeriformes; family Timaliidae; genus Illadopsis; species Illadopsis cleaveri. The sequence continues at coordinate 498,503 of VXBB01012975.1, forward strand.
AACTGGCTTAATCTGCCCAAGTATTTGGTTTTGAGACACTCTTCAAACAAACCTGTGCAGTGACGCTTTAGTTTGATCTTTGTAGCAGAAGTGGCTAGAACCATCCAGCCCAGTGCCTTCCATATCATCTTTGAAACTCCAGAAATAAGACTTTTTCTCTTTTTAGGAGACAGCTCTCTTACACTCTGCAAATATTTTTGCAGATGCACCTCACTTTTGCTGAGGTGGTTTTTACCAATATTTCTCAGCTGCAACCATGAATAATTAATGTAATAGCAGAAAATGGTTTGGTTTACTTTACAACTTCAAGATGATAATCACAGCAAACTAATTATATATTCAATTACTTCATATATGATGCTTTTTGGCACTGGGAATGCACACTTCATTTGAGAGTGACAAGAGCGAGCCAAGGCTGAATTTAAGAGACACCACATAAGGCACAATAAAAGGGCTTCAACCAAGGTGCTCCACTTACTGGATCAGTAATTAACTTTAAAGTACTTCTTGGAAAACAACAAAACTACAGAGGTTATGGAAACTTGCATCAGGCACATGTTTTAATCTTAATTTTCACAGGAAACATCAGCCTTGTAAAGGAGACATTAAAACATCTTTCCAGGTTATTAAAATACCTTAATAAAAATTGAAAACTAAAAACACACAGACTTAAGTGGTGCCAAATACAATTTTTTTCTTTTAGTCTTCTTGGAGTATGTGGCAGGCAAGAGTTTAAAACTACGCAGTAATAAATTTGCCTGAAAAATAGCTGCTTCCATTTCTGGGGATGTGAGTTTGCAATTAAAGTCCAACCACGTAACTGAAAATAATCCCCAGATCTCTGTTTCTAGACTGAGAAGAAGCACTGTCACTTGACTGGTACCTTACCAAGAAGCAGAAGCCACAAATATACTCACTTCCTTTTCTAACAGTTCACTATGAACTAAGCTGGCTTTCCTGTATTTAAAATTGGACACTGAACTTAGATCCAAGTAGGAAGAATGCAGAATCTTCAAAATATCCTCAAATTCCCGAGAACCTGGAAGCACTGGCTGAAAGAGTGCTATAAAAGAGAAGAAATAAAATAATTAGCGCCAATATACATGTGAAAACATCCAGAACTTTCCAGTTCACTGACAGTTTCTGCATGAAGATAAATGGTTTGTGATTCAAATCCAACACCCCTAGAATACTTGGCAAATACGGACTTCAGAAAGTTTATCTTAAAATTTCCTAGAATAACAGCATCTTTAAAAAATCACATTTATGTTGTTTTAATATTACTCTTGAACAGCTACTAGTTCTCAGAAGTTAGTAGGGGAAGCACTTCAAGTCTGAATTTACCCCTTGAAAAACATCTAATATGTACTGCAAAATACTGTAATTACACTTTCAGAACTGTGATTCATTAATTAACTCTTTTAATTAAGAAGTGGGAACAAATTGTCCTGATAGAAACATCAACAAGAGTTTCATAGCTTGGCCTCACTTCAGAACTATTATGAGGTTTTGTGTTTGTTTGCTTATGGCAATTAAGCTAAATATGAAGAAATCCAATCCTATTGAAAGAAAACAAATAAGCTCCTATTATTAAAAAACCCCACTGCCTGTGTTCATGCTTGATGATGTTATTCCTTACTAAACCTGCTTTAAAAGGAAAACCGTTCATGTGCTGTTGTACAAATTCCCTCCTGGGCAAACCTTTGCCCGAGTTCCCACAGGGAAGCAGTCATGTCCCTGAGCTTTTTATCTGTGTTTGGGTGCCAAGGTGACAGACTGATCAGAGGAGCAGCCCCAGAGTGAGCCAGCAGAGGATGGCAGTGCAGATTTTGAGAGCAGTGGCCCAGGAAAATAACATCTCTGGGGAAACTGAACTAGCACAACACAAAAAGTGGGTTTTTACCTCAGAGTAACTTCCAAAACATGCACCAAAGTGCAGGATTTTTCCTGTAGTTACAAGAGGTAGGAAGAACAACAAGAGTACTAGTCTCACAAAAAAAAAATAAAAAAATTACTACTACTCTAACAATAAATTAAATTTAATTACATCTTCAAAGTATACTCTCTAATTTCATTAAATAATATGACAGTAGATTTAGGCAGCAATCTTTCCCTCATTTGCAGAAAAGATTTACTGCATAAGCCACAATATAAAACAAATGTTCCTAAGGAAAAGTGAACTGTTCTGTGTTACTTACTAAAAGCTGCACACTTCAGAATGCAACAACACATCTGCAAACTGAACTCAAGCAATGATTCCAACACCACCAGTGAGAAAGTGATTTTTTAAGAGTGAAAGTTATGAAAGTGATTTACAAACCATACTTATGTAACATCCTTTTTAGTACTACACCTTCATTTTTGAAAAGCCAACAGCAATATGGGAGCAGACAGAATTGAGTGAATGGAACTCTCAGCTTGGTATTACTGGGACTGAATGCTCGGAAGAGGAAGAGGAGCCTGCTGCACAAACACACGCCCTGGGAAAGCACCCCCTGTTCCACCCCAGCCCCGAACATCCCTTGGACACTACAACACTAACTCCCTGTCAAAAAGACCTGGGACTCACATGCTGCCAGCTCCTCAAAAAGGACCAGTTAAGGTAGAAGGTGATCTGTGCCAGTTGCTTGACCAAATTTCCTGTTTTCACTGTTTTTACCAGTATTTACTGTACCTTATCCCTTTTTCCTCCTTCTCCCAGGACACAAGCTCAGTAAAAATCAGCCTCTCACTTCCATCTGGAGCCCAAACAAGTAGAAAGCATTGCAGGGTGAGCTAGGAAGAGCCACCACAAACCATACATAATGGTTCACCTACTTTCCCAGATGCAAAACTAGGAAGAGGCACATTATTACATGAACTAAGATCACATCATACAGGCAAATATTATCAACCATGTTCCTATTTGTGTTTAAACATCTTCTGCTCTGAGGAAAGCTCTGGGGAGCGAGCTGAGACAGACTTGCCCTAAACCAGCAAGCTCCCCCTATTCTCCAGGTAGGAAGAACCTGTATAAACTAGTATACACTTAGTTCTCAACACACTTGTGGACAAGCCCTACCTAATCATTAAATTATGGAGAACAGAAAACAAGAATTTTTTTAAGACTGTTCCAGTTTTTTCTTCCAGAACCTGAGGCACTGTAGACCTCATGTTCTCAATCAAAACATGTAACACTACCCTAGTGAAGTCAGTAGCCAGGCAATAGTTCTCAGTTTGTCACTTGAGCTGTGATGTCCAAGGACAGGTATGGTCTAAAACATTAATGGCACCATAGCAGGGCCTGTACCTCACTTCAAGGAAGGAGTGCAGAAACAAGACAAAACTAGAACTGAGAAGTACTAAACTAGATCTTGTACAGCAGTGACAAAGGGCTGTGCTCACAGGCAAACCATGAAATTACTGAGCTAATCTCCAGCCCTCCATCACTGCAAAGACCAGCCATGTGCATGTACATATCTTCCAGCCTTGCTGAACAAAGCTGATGAGGGTCTGTTTTACCTTTACTGCCCTGTGTTAATTAAACAATAATTAAAGTAAGGACTAACCTGCAGCATCCTTATAATAGAAGTCAATTGTTGTGGGGTTTGTTGGCTTGTTCTGCACAGGTAAAAATAAGTAAATAAATACTGGGTTTATTCAGCTTCTACCCAGGGCACTGGAACACATGTAATTATTTTTAGGTGGAAATTGAGTTTAACTAGTAAGTATTAGTCAAGGGACAGGGACTGGACTGGACATTTGGATATATGTTGTGCCTGAGAGGCTCTGCTTTTCTTTCACAGCTGTCTGATGCTTCAACTTCAGAAAACTGAGATTGGAGTTACTGGGTTTGGTTGCTTTAAGTCAAAATGTGGAGGCAGAGCTATCCTCCTTGAGCAATCCTGAACAAAGTTTGAAGTGAAGGTAAGTAAATTGCTGATTTTCTTATCAGCTAAGTTGGCAGAATGGTAGCATTCTTCACACAGAAGTGCTCCTGCTACAAAAGCTCCATTGAGAAGCACCCTTTTAAGTCTTCATTTTCTTCAGTCTTCATTTTCTAAGACTATGACAAAAAATCTGTGCTGTTAATGAACTATGACATTTTTACCTTTAGGACTTTCTCAGCCCAAAATATCTTGTGCTCTCAAAAGGTCTAAATAGTTACCAAGTTCAGGGACTGACAGAGTTCTCCATCTAGAAATATCCTGTAGCAAATAGCAGATGCACATCCCCACCAAAGAAAAGGAAAATTAGAAGACAAAAGACAAGACAAAATGATGAAGTACTGACTGCAATGTCAGCATCATCGGTGGAATTTGGTAAGGGGATCGCTCATACAGATCATCAAGTTAAAAGTGCTCTTACACGGCTTTATCCTTAAAATTTGCTTTCCTAATCCTATCAAGCACCTCTCAAGTTTCAAGCAAACTTGGAAACCTCTGAAGATCTGACAACTGAATTAGAAGAGGCCAGGACAAGCCTGAAGACAAATGATAGATAAGCTGCTCAAGAGGGCATAACCCCATTGCTAAACTCTATATACCAAGAAAACAAACTTTCAAGAGACTTCTAAGGAGGAAGACAAATGCAGGCACACCTTAAAAAAATAATGTTGCGGCCAACCTTTGTTTCTTGAATTCCTATGCCAGGAAAAAGAATGAGGAAATTAGAAGTATTCTCTGTGCCAACTGATCACAATTGTTTTTAAGAGGTATCTTTCCTCCAGATGCATTTCTTCAGATTACAAAGGATTTCTGTTGACTTTCAGTCCCTACTTAAGTCTCCAAGAGGAGAGATAAATTATGAAGATATAAATAAGCAGCTAATGCCTGAATTTTCTAGGGTTTTTCTCTTATATTTTGGAAGCTAAAGCTTAAATTTTCTCTTACATTTGTGGATTTAATATGCAATTTTTAATTGCTTCAGTACTAAAAATTGTTCCTGAAACACATTTTGTTGTTTAAACAAATTTAAATATCCACCAAAAAAAACCCACCTCCAAACAAACTCAAACACCTCTGACAAAGTCATCCTGTACGTACTTTGTACATAGTAGCTAAGCCTTCACAATCAAGGCAGCAGCTATCTCAGGATGGTATGTCCAGGAAAGAATGGTGGTTTAAAAAGCAAACCAAGGACATTTCCAAGGCAAGGAACGACAGAGGAAGTTTTCATGTGGATTGCTTCATGCTGGGCTTAACAATCAAGCCAGGAGTTCTTCTGATAGGGACTGGTGCCATTCCGATTCCTTTGCAATGTAACAAGATGTATTTAAGCACTAGCAGTAAGGATGCTGCAGGAACGCGCCACCACAGCACCAGATGATCCATCCAGTGCTGATCTTCCAGTTCAGTTCCAGAACCGACTGAATTGCATCATTTTTCAAATGACAATACAAATCCCAATAGCAATTTGGTTGTTCTCAAACTGCGTGTTTGGCGTCCATGCTGTGACAACACCCAGCAGCTGTACGCCCACAGGCACCTGGGCTGAACGGAGCAGGGTCTGCTTTGAGAGCTTTGGAAGCTCTTAAGTCATCAGAAGGATCAAAATACCCCGAGAGCCTTTCTGCAGGCCAAAAGGAAAAAAAGGTGAGAATGGGTCAAATGACCATGACCTCGATATTAGCAAGCCAGTTTTTGAAGTAAGAATGGCTTCCACCTCTACCTTAGAGTCCACAGAAGCCTGAGGTGTGAACTACCCAATCCAAAACATTTTGCACACTGCAGATACCTCTGCATAGGCAAATGATGAATCAGATGACCTGAAAAGGTACTTTGCAGGTTTTCATTCACATTGGAACCAAATGCTAAAGAGGAACTTCAAATATCGTTGGTTAAGTACTAAACATTTCTGAAATACATTCAAAGGTAACCAGAGTTGCGTGTGACACACAAGGCACTTCAGTAGTTCATGAGGCACCACGTTATATCCAGGTATTTTTCTGTCAGATGAATTATGAAAGACTTTTTTCTCCAAATCAACCCAGTTCTTTTTACAATGAATCTCTGCCAGACTTCTATCACCCCAGAGTGGGGTGGCAATGGGAAAGACGAGGAAGGAAAAGGGGTCATTACTGCCAAAAGGAATTATTCCATTACTGGGGAGAAAAGACTGGACAATGAAATAAACCTACCTTCATCTCTTCCTTACAGAAGAAAGCATTTCAAGAAGATGTTACTCTCTTCTCTGAAGAACAAGAAGCCTATTCAAACAAGTATTTCTGTGATATGGACTAAGTTACTGACTCCATATTGCAAAAGGGCAAGAATTAAGATAAATTTCAGGGTGGAAATCAAACATGTCTTCAACTCCACTTAACAAAAACGAGGTTATGCAGAAAGCAGGAGTCTTGTGAAAAGCAAGAAATACTACAGGCTTTTAGAGGAAGAGTTACTCAGGAACAAAAAAAAAAAACAACCAAACCCTGGACACTTAGAAGCAGAACGCTTCCAAAGCGAGGCACGAGAACGAGGCACGAGAACGTGGGATGCTCCCTTCCTCCCTGCAGTGAACTTTCACCAGATAAGAACAGTCTTCTGCGTCTCATCAATGAAGGACAATTCTGCTGTGTTTGTTTAGTCTAAACTAACCAGGATTACACCCCTCTCCTGCATGGAGGTCAGGGGGAAGAGAAAAGCGAACCATCTTCGCTGATGTCGGTGTCTAAAAGAAACATCTTCTCCACATGCCAATGCACCTCTAGACGCAAAGCTGAGATCAACTCAAGCCCACCCTGATCGCATCCAGCTTCTCCTCCTTTTAAAGCAGAGGTCTGAAATTCAAGCCGAGTTTTTGTTTTGGTTTTGTTTCATCCTCGTGACAAAATAAAAGTAAGAAAGAAAAGAGGAGGGGTAGGAAAAGAATGTAAAAGCCTGACACTAAAATCGGCTCCCCAGCAGCGTCGCGAGTGCGAGCCAGCAGAGCCTCCTCCACACCGCAGGGTTTGCATGCAGCCGTGTGAGGCGTCTGACATCTGCCTGATGAATCGGATGGAGAGGGGAGCGAGGTAGAAAAGGGAGGGGAAGGGAAGGAACAACCTTTCTTTTCTCTGCTCTTCCTGGGGATCTGAAAGTTCCTCCTAAGAGGCAGCTGGTCTTCTGGGGGCTTATGGAGAGGGGGCGGCCCCCCAAGCACACCGCTGGGCGGCTGCTGCCGCTGCTGTTCATTTGCCGTCGAGATGCTGCTCCTGTTACTGATGCTGAGGTTTGTGGGCACCTTGTCCTCTGCAGCAACAGCAGCCACCAGCAGCGCCTCCCCAGCGCTACTGCTCTCAGAGCGCCCGCCATTTTGTGTGGTGTCCTCAGCGGCTCCTGCTGTGTTACTCTCCGCTCCGAGGACGCTCGTGCTCGTCTTCTCCGTCCGCTGATGCTTCTCCGGCTCCATCTCGCCGCCACTGCGGATCACGGCATCCGCCATCCCCTCTGGAGAAGCGAACCCGGCCGCCCGCGCCTTCTCTTCTTCCCAGCACAGCGCCCCTGCCCACCG
>VXBB01012975.1:507084-536869 GCA_013399915.1 Illadopsis cleaveri
CGGCACCGCTCGGGACCCGCCGCTGCCACCGACCGGCACCGCTCGGGACCCGCCGCTGCCACCGACCGGCACCGCTCGGGACCCGCCGCTCCTCCTCCGGGGCCGGGCGAGGGGGAGCGGGGCGGGAGCGCTGCCCTGAGGGGACGCCGCTCTCCCGGGAAGGCCGCAGCCGGCACCGGGCTCCTGCCCTGCAGCCGGGGCACGGCGCTCCGGAATGGGATCGCCCCGCAGCGAGTCCTGCCTTGGGCACGAACCCGCCCTGGCAGTTCGGGTCCAGGAAAGCTGGCACAGCCTTCTTTGCCAACTGCCAACTCTTAACTACAAGTTCACTGCACTGAGTGCCATTGGGTCCTTCTTACTCTCAGATTCAAAGGTTTATTCCAAGACATTGGACAAAATGACAACATTTCACCTTTGAAGAATAAAAGTACATTATCATGGTTATGAAGGGCAGGCAAAAAAACCCCCCTTAATTTACTTCAGCAGGATTCTTTCATAGTTGGATAGTGAGTTAGAACAGCACTAAATAAACCTATACTGGAGGCCAGAAGGTTAACATTCATTGTCCCTGTAAGGCTCACTTCTGGTGCGAGAGGGATGCACTGGGACAAACAGTGCCTGCTGAAAATAACCATTTTTGCAGTGCCTAGTGTCATAAACAGACTGAGCTGCCAATTTATCCAACTAAAAAAAAAACAAAGTTAAAAGTAGCAGCAATTTTAATTGAAGCAGCTTAAATGTTACAATNAAATCATGCTCATTTCTCACACTAGGAAGTGCAAATACCAGATATTAGTTTTACAAGTAACTAGCAAAACACTAAAAGCCCATAATTTGTTTTCTTTGTTAAAAGTATACTAGTGCTGTAGTTGTAGAATAGATGCATATATTCATTAGCTACTTCTACCAATTACCTTCAATCCCCATAACTGTAGCTATTCATATGTCACCTTGAAAGCAGCCACTGACCTTAAAAATACCAAGTTTTCACGCTTGCAAGGTGTGGAAGGAGCAAGTATTTTAATCTGGCCCTTTTATTTTATTAATTTTTTTTAGATTAGCTGTAAATCGGAAAATATAAATAACCTATCAGCTCACAAATGGCCTGATGCTTGTGGTAGCCTCCAGGGTGTTAAAAGAAGATAAGCTAATAATTATTAGTAGTTCTTAGAAGTGTTTAGAGACCCAGCAAGTTTAAACAGGGTAATTAGTATCTGTAACTATAATTTACATAAATTACAGAAACATAACACCCAATACTTATCTAACTGCAGAACCATGTTGTTCCATTATCTAGAGGTAATAAACCCCACAAATACAGTGCTCATCCTATGGATAAATTAAGACTCTCCCTGAGAATCTGATGTCCTGCCTCTGTGAGGATTCAGTGCTGATAAAGTGTTATAAATACATCTTATAATATTGGCTTTTTGAAAATATTAAAATGGATGCTATATGTATAGTGTTAAAGTAACTTTGCTATAAAGATATAGTTTTTATTTCTACTATTAACTAAACTTAGACGCAGTGGAATAGCTGATATAGTTATACTTGTAATTGAACTGCCTGCTTGGTTGGGGAAACATCCAATGAACCTCGCTGATGAAGACCCCTGCTACTGATATGCCAACTATCAGCACCTGCCATCTGAAGAAAGCATGGACCAAAACCCAAGCTGGAGCTGATAATAAGAATGGACTAAAACCACAGCCAAGAAATGTGCATGCTCTAAAAAGGTGGACCCAAGGAGGAACCATGCTAAACAGTTCTTGGAAGATGTAAACTAATTTGGGGGAAAGTTTAAATGTGCATAATTGTTTATGAATATGCAATAGGCTGATGTAATAGAAAAGGCATGTAAAGGGTGTCTCCAAAATAGCAGGTGTGCTCTTGGTTGAACGCCAAGCACCCGGCCATTAAAATTTGCTGTATTATTTTTGTCTCCTATTGTCCTTTATTAGACTTCTAAATTTTACCAGAAGAGTGAACCTTATTTTTCACATGAAGAGAATATTACAGATGTGTTGATATATTATTGAAATAATTTTGCTGTCTTTTACCTTGTTTAAATAGAATTTCCATATGCAAGATAAAAATGGAAATACCAGTCTGGTCTCATTTAAGGGTGTGTTGATCCATTTTGTTGATCCATCCAAACATGTCAAATTGCTTTATCAATTTTGAATTGGTAGTGCTGTTAAAATCACTTTCAGACTGTGCATGTCTTCAGTACACAAGCAGCTCAGTTGATTAGTGTTTGGACCAAACAATCTCTGAAGTCTTGCTTATTGACCAAGCAGCACACAAAGTTTTCCTCATCACTTGCTTGAACAAGATATGTCTTTGCAGTTGTACAGAATTATTTTTCTGTATTAATTAACCTAAGTCTGGGAGAGATCATCACAAAAATTACCCGGTACTAATTGATAAATGCTCCAGCAATTCCGTTTCACTGCACTGCACCACACAGTGCATCTTAAATCCCAATAGATACCAAACAGGTGCAAAGAATCCCAGTTGAGAAAACAACGGTTCAGTGAAAAACCACCATAGGAAGAGGTTACTTGAATGCTCTGAAGTGAAAGAAAGGGTTATAAAATCTGTCACCTCATTCTCTCTCTAGTTTCTGGTTTCTGTGGTTTTTGGTACTTGCCAAGTATTCGACCATGACTCCCGGGCTTGCACCAAGTGGTTTTCCACCCCAGTACAAAGCAGCTGCAGATCCCTTTGATTCTGAAATCAGATAATTTTAACACATTAGTAATACAGATTTAGATCAATTTAAGAGCCACAAAGTAAGACACAAGGGAGGGTTGCATGCTCAAGGAGCAAACTTGGGTGCTTCCTCCAGACATTACTTCACTATCCTTTTATGAATGCAAATTTAAAAAAATTGAAAACTAAATTAGAAATTTGAAATTAATCACAGTATATTGTTACAAGTTCAATAACCACAAATTCTATTTTACTTTCCCTTATTACTCTAATGATGCAAAATACATCTAATTTCTTCAAAAGTTTAAGAGCTAATTTTGTGCCAACTAAATTTCAGATGCCAGCAGATCAAGGATAGAAGAACTGCATAACTAATCTTTCTTCCTAGACCATGCAAAGAGAACAACCTTTGGAAAACTCAGAAACAAAACCTAATTTACACACTTGGAAAGAGCTCGAGTATCGTTTACCAGCCATGGAGAAAATATGCCTATAATATTAAAAGGTGAGACAAAATGGGGCAGTAGTCTTGACCTGGTTCTGTAAAACCAGGAATTACTAGCAGAAATTCACCTAGTACTTTTTTTTTTTTCCTAACAAATATGTGATCCTCAGGTAAAAGACTGAAAATATCTACTTGGATTATTTTAATACTTTCATTTTATAATTAATACATGTAATATCTTAAAATATTTAAAATTTTGTGTAATCAAATCAGCAGTGAAACTACACCATTATTTCCAGGAGATGGCAGCACCAACCTGTAGAACACATTACAGTATTTTAAAATCAGTATTCATGAATAAGCATTAAATATGGAAGAGCTGCCCATTCTGGATCTGAAACCCCCTTTTAAAAGGAATCAAATCAGCGTCCATATATATGGAACTTGGTTTCAGACTCTGTTACATCCTGGGAATCAAGATTTTTCTAAGTGCCAGGTAGTGTCACCATAAAGCATCATTTTTATCAAAAAGTGCAATCCATTAAACTGCTTTCTGAAAGTTCTGATACAGCTTTCAAATTGTAGAAATTCTGTGAAACTTCAAGTGACCTGGTTCCCACTGTCACAGAAGCATTCCTAAGGCAGAAGCCCTGGTGCAAGGTGAGTCATGCTAAATAGGAGAAATACTTTTTCTACCCTGCAATTTTGGCCCTATCCTCAGATTCTAGCAACTGATTCTTGGTACTGAGCTTCACAGGTCTCAAACTTACTGTTCCTGGTGTCTCATTACAGACCTTCGTGTTCCCAGTCATCATCCTGGCTTTGTTCTTTGCAGTGCTGCAGAGCAAATCTAGGGAAACAAAAGGACACAGACAGTTGAATTTTGTACTGTAGTCTCAGAGAACCCACGCAGTTCAGAGGGTCCCAAGGCCATTCTCTTTGCTTACCTTTCTTTCTCAGTCAAGACAATTTCTGCTTTTACCTTTATTGCTTTGGTCCATCAGGTCTTTCATAAGCTACAGCTACATGACTCTCCTCATCAGGAGCAGAAGAGCAGACAGGTTGCCAAGATTTGCCACAAGGGGATGGATCTGCCCCCTCAGACCACTGACATCTGCTCTTGAGAGCAGGACACCTCGTCACTCACCCTGTTCTCCAAGTGTGAGATCCAGAGTGCTCATACCTCAGATTTAGATGGGTGTCTGCATCCCTCTCCTCATTTTGACATCTCCTCATGGTGATCCTGGAATCACTTGACATCTCAGGTTTTCACTGCCTCTTGCCTCTTCACTGCTGCAACCTCTCAGACTCCCCCCTGGAGACCAGAATTACTAACTGTGACAATCACTGGAACTTATTTATGTATATGATTCTTCCTCTTTACTTCACACTCATAATTTTACATTTTACCCATCCTTTTTGGTACAATTTATTGTCCAAGCCCACCCCACCCCTCCACCACCACCCTCCTGCCACAATCAAAAGTCATCCTTTCAAAAGCAGTGGCATTTCAAAAGTGATAGAACTAAAACAAGCTTACCAAATTCAGCATGACATCAGTAAACTTAAACTGGAAAGCTTAATCCTTAAGGTGATTTGAAGAGAAAAACCCAACATCCTTAGGATTTATCAGATCCATCAGTAGCTAAGTGCTTGTCGACTACAAAGCATAACCAAAACACTTGCTCTCCAGAATGCTGAACAGTGAGTGGGTGGCTAAATTATACTAAATAAATGTAAACTAATCTTCTGAGATTGCCTGGCTGGTTGGTGGCTTCTGCATACCCCAAAATTAATCATTTCAGTTGTGACCCACAAGGAATTATGAGAGAGAAACTGATGACAGGACAGTAAATTTCTGTTCCACCTACTTACTGAATTAATTATGTCATACAGAACTTTGGGGAATGTGGTGAATTGAGGGCAGTGACTTGTTTCTGTTACTACCATGCATTTAGCAAATTAAGTCCAAATATTTAGCACTTTATAAGAAACAAAATGCAAGCTTTGGTCACTTCAGTTAAAGCCTCACTGCATGTACCACTGAAGTCTTTTTGAAGCCTTCTTGCACAACCAACCAAACAAAAATCAAAATGGTTTAATGTAATTTATTTGAAATGCTTCCAGAAAAGTTTAAGGCCATTATTAAAAAAAAAAAAAAAGTCAATACACATTCATTGTTTCTTCTCTAGCTGAACATTTTACATGCTTTTTGCTTTTTTTCAGCATTTTTGCTGAGCAACTTCCGTATGCCTTTTCTTTGGCAGACTTTTCCTTTCATCTTCACTGGTATACTCATTCAGTTCTAAAAATGAAGCAGTTGAAATAAATTACAAGGTCTGAAACAGAAAAGAAAATTGGGGTTTTTTTGAAAAACTATAAATACAGAAATATGCTCTATAGGGTAAAAATGCCATTTTTTTAAAAAATAAAAATGCCTCGTTTTCTATTGTTTACCATCTTGTCACACTGATTTCTGTAATGCACATCAGCATATATATATGTAAGACACTTAGCAAATTTTATGTAAACTTGTAGAACACAAGAAAAAATATTTTTGGCAATAACTTAGCAGTTTTTCTACTTTTGTTGCTACAAGTACTTCACACAGGTTATCTTGTGTAATACCAAGAATCATTTAAAATTTGATATATATCGTTTTCATAGCTTGCCATATAGCACTGGCATTATTTCTTACAGTAAGAAATAAAATACTACCCAGGGATTCCTGAAAAATAACAGGATGCTCAACTATGTGTTTTAGACTGCATTTAAGTGACTCATCTGCTTCTCATCATAATGAGTAGGTTAAATCAGCCACCAGAAAACACAGTAACATTTCCAATTACAGTACGAAATTCAATGCAACAAAAACTTTTAAAACAAAACTTGAGGAAAGTAAAAAGGATGTAATACATCCTAAAGGACAAACAATTCCCTTTTTGTTTAAACTTTCTCTACATAATCCCACAGGGTATTTGTAGAGCACCATGTATAGAAAATCATCACTTATTTTTAAAAACCAACTACATGTAATTGTAAACAGACATTTACAGAAAATTTAATGTTTTAACATTAGTGGTGCTTAAAACCAACAGTGGAGGTCAGTGGAGTGCAAAATGCTGAAGAGGGCCTATTCACAAGCAAAAGCTCCTTTCCATTCTTATTGTTTGGGATAACATATCTATATGGCACTGAAAGCAAATTACCAGCTTATTTACAAACATCCAGTATTCTCAGCATTTCATTTAATTCAGTGCTGGCTGCAAAGGTTTGGTTGTGGTTTTTTCAGTTGATTATTTTTAGCATTACATGCTTTGAAAAATAAATCATCTTACTATGCGGACCATTTGAAGTGTCCAAATTTTAGTAAGTTTGGCCACTGGATCATAGGACAGTGCTTCATTTTGAAAAATAAATCCCTAAAGAGTCTCTGTTTCCATGGCCCGCTGTTTATAGTTCTTGTTGATTTAATACCACAGGAATTTGGACAGGTTATTGCAAGATAGTTTTCTTTTTTGTTCCAAGAAACTACTTTTTCTTTCCATGCTTTTAAGAAAACTTATTATCTTGATACCCATCCTGAAATTCCATATTAAGTCCACATCTTCAGCTGCCCCTTTAAAGGGCCAACAAAGTACTTAAAAATTAGGAAAAGGTTATTTATGTAATGCATATATAAACAGTAGTTTAGAGATTCTGTTTACAGCAGGACATTGAGAATAACTGATCAAGTACCTCTTTCATCCACCTTGGGTGTTTATGGAATATAATCACAGGACATGACTTGCAAGAGATTCCAGCTTATACAGATGTGTAGTTACAGTACGACACTCACAGGTACAAATACAAGAACTGCATTGACATTGTCACAAAAAATATTCTAAAAGTGCTTCTCCAAATGGTTCCATGTGTGGAATGCAAATACTGTACAGGTAAGAGCCAGATTTTTTTCCATGACCAGTAAGTTTTTGTCAAACGTTGGTTTCTATTTGCTTTTCGCTCTCACAAGAGTTCGTCTGCTCCATGCGCTCGCAGTCGGCACTGAGCTCGCTGGTGTCCATGCTGCAGTCTGACTCACAGTCTGACTGCTCCATCTGCTCCAGGGCAGCCTCTCCCTGGGGCACTCTGCGTCCATGGGGTGACACCAGGAAATGTGCTTCCAGCCCGCCAGCCTTGCCTGCACACGCAGCCTTTTCCTTGGCCTGGCGGATGCAGTTGAGCCACTGCTGCTTGTTGAAGGAGTCATTGGCTTGGAGACAGTGAGTCTGGCTTTGGGATCCATTTTTGAAGCTGACTCTAAAGAAGTTTTTGACTGAAAGAAACAATACATATCAAATCCCTGAATGCTTTGGCTGAATGGATTTTATAATCAAAGAGTATATTTAAGTAACAGAAACTGAACGATCTTTGCCTTAAGACAAGACCACGTCAGACCAAAGAGAAGAGTCTGGGTATCTCCTTGTTTCTGGGAGAAGACCACAGAATATCACAAGCACTTCCTGTAACTTCATATTGCTGGATTAAATAATTTTGGTTCTGCCATGCATGAGCTATCCGTAAAGCCTAAAGGGAATCACCAAGATGAAGGCTTGTCCCACACTTTAATGCCTGTCCTCCTACTTCTCTGCAAAGTGCATTTCACTGAACACAGCATCATTGTGCCAGCCAAAAGACTGCCTCATCTCTACCATTCACTTCACTAATACAGTGGATACATACAAAAACCCCTTCAAGTTTTGACCAGATGAGATTTAAAGGGCTCTTGTAATAGAAAAAGCATCTTCATAATATTCTTAACTGGAAGGGCATAAACATGAATAGCTGCAGTCTTAACCCTGAGTACTACAGTATCTGCCAGCTTAAAGACCTATGGAATAGCAGTCAGTGTCTCCAATAAAAGGAAAGGCAAAACAGCTGAAGGTCAAGATTTCAAAATACACTTGCTTATAACTTTGCAGTTTTGCCATTACCGTATGTTCTGTATGTTCTCCCTTTCTCGTTTTAGTACAGGAGCAGGTGTGTGAAGAAATTCTATTATCAATATAGTGAGCTTTGAGAAGGAATCTAAAAGAAACAACTTGGGACATAATAAACCTGTCTGAAACAAAATTCAGTATGTTGGATAGAGATAATGTTAATTTTAGAGAGAACATTCTGATGCTACATTGGCAGGTATCTTAAGGTTATGATGACCCTACATGAGCACATACAAAAGGTTGTCATCATACTTCTCTCATTGTTGCTGAATGCTCCACGAATGGATCCACCCAGGCGCACCTCTCCGTCCTGCAGGTCCTCCAGCAGCAGCTCCCTGATGGGAATTGGCTGCCGGTACAGCTGGTAGCAGAGATGGTCATTGTGGGTCACAGCCCGAGTGATCACCAGCACCTCTTCAAACAGGAAGACATGCAGTTTCTGGTAAAAGATTCATAGATAATACAGCATTATTCCTTTCTTGAAAAATCGTTAAGCCAAATGGAACAAATAAAGTTCACCAAAAAGATGAACACCAGTTTCTGCCTGCTAATTTGGTATTGAACTACCTGCCTGACCTTCATCAGGTGAACCAGGAAACAGCACCTGTTTCATCTTTCCCTCTCAGCTGTGTGGTGAAACAGGACCCTTCCACTGTATGCATAAACATGCTCCATAGAAGCAGTTCCAGAGCTGAAAAAATGCCCTGCTTACTTTGTTGCTTTTTAAAATAAATTTTCTCTAAGTTTTATCTACTTCCATAACAGTCATAAGTGTCATACTTCCATCAGTGTCAGTAATGAAAAAAAGATCTTTTTTCATTGTTTGTCCATTTGAAAGTTCTATTTAACATGGAGGGGGAAAAAAATCTAGGAAAGACTAAGTTCTCTTCTACTAATATCATCTCTTTTTTTGTTGTTGTTTTTCTTTTCTTTTTAACTGAAACCTCAGATTGTGAAACTTATCAATAGTGCAGTGTCCCAGAGACTGGAATTCAAAGTACCAAATTTCTCTGGTCAATAAGCTAACCTTGATCTCAACAAAGAATCAAGTAAAACATTTTGACAAACCACAGCCTTTGACAAATTTAAAATTTATTGGTACATTTTGTGTGTTCTTTATAGACATTAATATCACATCTCTGAGACCAGAAATTTGGAGTTTTTTCCTGCAAGTATTGAAATTGATCAGATTTACAATTTATGCAGGATATTGTTAGGCTCCACAAGAGACAGAGATACATATAATCTTATTATTTCCCTATACAGATACTTAACTACTAACAAAAACGATTAGTGCTATATATAAAAATTAATATTCATCAATTTCCTATATACTAGAGAGTGATGTTTCTCTATGTGTGCTCACAGCTCTTTTCGCTGTCATGCAAAATGAAGATATCTTTTAAAGTTATTTATGACAAAATATTTATTCCTTACCACTCCCCTGTTGTTCTTCAGTTCCCCATGACAACACACAGCACGTGAATTATCAATCAATGAATCCCTTTGGCCTTCTTCAAGATAAATAAGTCTCTCCTTGTAATACTGGCACTCAGATTCACCAGTCTTTATGTTGATTTCAGCCACAATGCCCTGAATTATATTTATCTGCAGAAACACAAGGAAAACACATGAACTTTAATTACACAGTCCAATATTCAGCTGTTCATATAAGTATTTGCTTTTTTATATTTTATGTAGGGTCCCTTAATTCACTAATAAGCTAAAACAGCTATAATCTCCCAAAAAAACCCAAACCCAACAGCAACTCACAGCTTCTTCCAGATGCTGTTGATCTGGATGATCATTTGGTGTGTGTCTTAAAATTTCTCTGAGCAGTAGTGGGTATTTAACCAAACGGCTTCTGGGGATGTCAAGGAAATTCCAAAGGTCCAGCTTGCGGCTGAAAGGAGACTCCAAGCAGCGCTGCAGGAAATCTTGCACTCTGTGATCTTGTTTCTTGTGATCCAATAAAGCTTTGGCTGCTACTTGATTGCTGCAGTAGCTGTCATAGGAGTTCAGGCATGGAAGCTGAGGAAAGAATAAATTATTCAGTAGCTGGAGCAAAGCACGATTTCCTGCACTGAAAGGTTCAGGTGATTCAGGACATCAGAATTAATGCTGAGACCCTTTTAGCTGGAGCTTTATCCACAGTTTATTGATGTAATGTTTCCAACAAATATAACCTTTACAAGGGTCCTCAGACCACCTTGTTCAACATTTAAGTAATTTAGAAGCACTTGCTCATATCACTCAGATCCTACAGATCTCCATTACTATTGCAAAGCATTAAAAAAATTAATTACTTAAGACTGAGCACTATTTGGTGCAGACAACACTTGAACACAGAAGCCTGCCTTTAATTATGAATGAAAATAAAAGCCTAGGAATGAGTATTCCCAAACGTGGCCTTTTTCAGATCAGCAAATTTCTACAATCCAGCGTCTATATTGCCCTCAGGAACCTTGACCAAACTAAGATGACAAAACTCTCTATATATAAATTTGAAAAAAACCCAAACTTGTCTGTTAATTAAAGCAATAAATACATTTACAAAACCTGCTGTATTAACACCCAAATATGCAAAATCTTGCAAAAAAGGAAATTAGACTTGAATATATTTGAACCAAGAATAGTTCACTGATGTTCAACACACATCAGAAAATATATTTTAAATTACTTTATGCAAAGAAAATTGAGATTATTTTGACATTTAAAAATCATTTATCATTAACTATTTGAATAATTTACATTATATAATGCTTCCCTTCTTGACCATAGGCCACACTTTCACACAGAGCTGCTAAATATCATTACTTAATTCCTTAAAAATTTCAAGCCTTTTTTTCCCTACTAAATTTCATTTACTTACATTCACTTAAAAGCATACTTCTCACATATCTAAAATGAAAAATAACTCTTTTTGATTACAATGAATAACTTTATCAACAGAACAAACAAAAGCTCTTTTCAGTGTTTGTGCTGTTGGATGCTAGTGAATGTGAACCCATCTACTTTATCTTTTATGAGGCAGCAACATCTCTCTTGCATCTGTCTGATTTTCCAAGGAAAGCAGAACAGAAACAGGGGCAGATTCCCAAAGGACCTACCTAAGAAAAACGCTAGCCTGACTCTTGGTTTTTATTTAAAGTATATTAATTAGTGCTCAACTCCTGAATAAAAAAAACTTTTAAAAAATATCCCAGTCTAAATCTTTTCATGGAAAATCCCTGAAAAGAGAAACTATTCTATTGTGTCTCTAAATAGTTGCCTTACTTTTAAAAGTATTTTGAGAATATCTTTTTTACACATTATAGAAAGGAAATTGAGAAAAACTATGTTACAGCTCCAAACTGAAGTCCCAAAATTGGTTATAAACTCTGCCTTACCCAACCCACGAGGATGTGGCCAACATGATCTGTTGATCCATCAGGTTTCCTGACTTCCTGAAGTCGCCTAAGAAGATCTGAGAGTGAATAGAAAAAAAGAAGAGAAACTTCATTTTAATAAACCTGACTTTAAATCTACGTGCTATAATTATGCAGCCAAAGACTATTTGAGTTTTACCTTCATGCAGAGGAATTAGAGAGTCCAGTGTTCCAAAAATTTGGTTCAACTCTTGCTCTGTCATTATGGAAAGCTTAAGCATTGGGTCATGATAAGCCTGAAAAAAACAAACATTTGTGGTTTGTTGCAAAATTCATTATAGAATTTAATGCTCCCTGTAAGTAAGTTTCATAACCATATATTAAACTATCAACTTCAAATTAAAAAAAAAAAAGCAGCACACTAAAGTATCTCAGAAAGAATGGGAAAATTGAAATACGCTTTGGATTTTTTCCTCTTTTACTGTCTTAGCAATTATAAAAAACAAAGGTTTTTATATGTGTTATGAACCAATTAGTAGTCTTTGTTGTGGTTTGGTTTTGGTTTTATTTTTTAAACATACCTTTTTTGCCAACTTTAGATCTTCTATCAAGTCTTCTTCTCCCTGGGAAAGTTCAAAGATAGCCTGTAAAAACAGACACAAATAATAGAGAATATTTTTATTTAATCTGTGCTTTACTTCCTGGGTTGATGTTATATTTTGAACAGCTGTCTTAACAGCATGTAACAGCATTTCTCTGCTAAATCTACAGAAATAAAGTAAGGTTTTATTCCATAACTACAGAATCAAGTGCATTGTTTTTTAAAAAAGTTATACCAGAATGTTCATTAAAAGCTTATCTCGAATAGACAAAGATTTTTTTTTTTCCAAAGGGATGTGTTCCCAGATGTAGGAAACTACCTTCATTGTGGTGTTTTGACTGTACCTTAACCTCTTACACAACTGCTTGCATAGGAGTTTGCTGTGATCCATTGTAATACATGCAGTGGCAGGCATCACAGGGGATTCTACCAAGTAGGAGACAGATCTTACTGAAAGTATTTCTTTGGTACTGAGCACTTTTATTTTGGTACCGGTTCATTTTTTTGTTACAAAGGCTGAGCTCTTGTTAACTGCTGGCTGATTAGTTACTCCTCTTAAAGCATATTTGAGACTTTAAAGCTGGCAGATTAAAAAATATCACCAACCTAATTCACTGGTTTATCAAACCCCATTGTTTCTAACCTATTGCATGATTTCCTCCTTAAACTGGGGTAAAGTAAGAGTAAAGGACATTTTGGGCTGGAATTCCTTGCTTTGCAGTCAAGGCTTTCAACCAGTATAAATCATGAAATCCCACCCCCAGCTGGAGCAGACTCCTGGGGCTCAGGAACACCCATTCCTGCCAGTTTGCCATAGTGCAGCTCACGGGCAGCAGGTCAGCAAAGCACACAGGATGGGAACAAGCACACAGCAGAACCCTCCTGCTAAACGTGCTGGGATACAGCTCACTTATTTGGGTTGTACCAAGGATCCTGGCTTCTGCCCCCAGACAGCAGTGACTGCTATAAACCATGCAAACAGCTTCTACAGTTTATTTTTCAGTAAGCTGCCTTTGAAGTTCTCAATTACAAATTTATTTCCTATGAATTCCTGTACAATGTAAAATTTGCACAAGAAATGCTTGACACTACTGTTGTTTGATTTATGACTCAGTCCCTGAAATATTCTCAGGAAGATTGTTACAAGCTTTGTTGATACTGCTAGAAATTTCTTTAGAGAATAAAAATACCTTGATTCTGAAGGAGCTCTGTGTTGACTATAACATGAACTATTTAGGCTTTGTCTTGCCTGACACATTAAAACCACTGGCATGCTTCTTTTTTGCTTTGAAAGACACATCTTTTGATCAGTGTGTCATCTTTCCAGCACTGGAAATTCCCTCAAAGACAGTATTTTCCAAAAGGGAAATGATGGTGCATTTTTGTGCCTGTATCACCTGATGAACACCTGTTCTTGACACAGCATGCTCACCTCACATGACCAGAACAACAAAATAAAACCAAAATATCTACCATGACTACAGAAAGTGTAGCCAATCACAAGACAATATATCTCAGTAAGTCTGGGTTTGTTAAGGAAATACGATGAGCTGGTTTTTACAAAGAATACATTAATCTAATATAACTTGAGTCATAAAGACTAGAGATGGAATTCTGCTTCTAGTGGAGGTGGTGACACATTTTAATTGCAGGACATCTTCAAGTGATAGTCCAATGCCTATGAGCATTCCCAACTCTACGCTTTAAAGGAGACTTTGAGCATGAAATTTAAGGTTAAAAAACCTATATATCCATATCTATATCTATACCTCTTGCCGCTTGATTTCCTTGGATGTCAGCATGTGATTGACACAGACATCAAAGGTCTCGCTCCACAGTTTGCTGTCCCTCCTCTTGGTGTTAGCAGGGGGCACGTTTCGAGACCACGGCCGTGGGCTGAACAGCTCGGGGCGGCTCTCGCTGCGGAAACTGATGGACCGCTGGGAAGAGACAATGTGTCATGTTACCACAGTGTCATGTTACACCCTCACCTTTCTCGTTTCCTAAGGAATTCATACACATGGTTCAGTACAACGAATGTTCTCTCATTAGTTTTTACTTTGAACTTCATAGCAACATTTAGTACCGGGAATGTAAGAGAAATTATTTTAATGCATCCTCATGGAAGGGCAGGGCCTCCATTCCTGCAGTGAGCTCTGTCCATGTCCTGTCCTCAACACTACAAAACTTCTGCAATGCACTCCCATACAACAGGCACCAAGAGTGTACTGCAGGGATAATGCAGAATGGTGCAGCACACTAAACTAACAGAACTGATCAAATACAGAGTTTCAATTCAGCAAACAGGCAGGAATTACTCGTACATTTCACATCTGCTTCATCAAAAATTTAGAATTAATGCAAATATGCAGCGTGTACCAACATCTCTGTATCTACTGCATGGTCTGGTCCTAAACTTCAATAAAGCCAATTTCAATTTTAGGAGAGACTTGAGAGTTTTAATTGCCTGTAAATTCTTAGAAGGGTTTCAGGCTAAGGATGAATTCTTTATGCTCTTACTATTCCATTTTGAAAAGGTTTCTTTTCTGCTTCATTAAAATGAGAGGCTTCTTTTTGAGGTCATACCTCTGAAATGCTTAAACTATTTCACATAGCTGAAATACTCTACATTTTCATTGTTATTTAAAACCTGCCTTACATAACAAAATCATCTTTCAATTGCCTTGGGTAAGAATATTTAAAACAAAATAAATTCTCTCAATTTCCAGACTGAAAGCAGCATATACGAAGGACAATTTTGAAATTCTTCTCTGAAGACAAGAGCCCATGAAATGCAAACAAAGCCTACAAATACTATGCCTTTACCATATCAGAAGACATGGTATAAATAAAGAACCTGTCTTTTAACAGAAGCCATTCTGAGTTGTACTTGGAATCGACAAAGACTTTAACAATAAACACACACATCCCCCTTCCTAAACTTTCAAGTCAGCTGCTAGTCTTCCTTCAAGAGTTAAGAAGATACAAAAACACGTGAAATTACATGCTTAATTTACACTTGTTATAATGAGGAATCATGGAGCAAACTCAAATTAAGCAGTATTTTGGGAAAAGAGACCTTTCTCAGACTGACAGAATGTTCCTCTCTGCTGGAGAATTCTCCACAGCCCTAAATGTCCTCATTGGGCAGAAGGGGCACAAAGAGGCTAAAAGACTCAAAATGAAACCAAATTCCCTAAACTCCTGCTTGCTTGTTTGCTGAGCATCCTTGCTACCTAGACACAATAAGTATATATTTAATCGATTTCTGTCATGCATCAGCCTTTTCATTAACCATACAAAGTGTACCTTGCTTAATAAGGGACACAGGACTGAGGTTATTTATTAGTGGAATAGAGCCCTAAACTGAAGTTCTGCCAAAAAATTCAAAAATAAGTTTGAAGATACTCTGATGCTATCTTTGCTTTGTACTTGTCAAGAGGGAAAAAATAAAATTAAAAAATCAGTCATGTGATAGCATCTCATGAAGGAACTGTAGGAATGTCAAAAGAGCATTTCTACATCTCTAGCCTTTTAAAAATATTTTCCTAGTTTCTGGCTTCCTTAAATAACATGTCCCACACACTGTTTAAAAATTATGGCCCTGTGGGTTGATTAAAAATTTCATTTAATTCCAGAAACTAAAGGAGCTGGGGAAAAATCCATCCCCAATCCCTCATTTTGTTTACCATATTTCTCTGGTGGCAACAGATTTGCCTGGCTGTTATAAGACTGTTTCTTGAAGGGTCTGTGTGTTACTAATGTTAATTAATGCAATTAACAACTTTTAATTAGAGCTGCAGTAAAGCAAACAACTTCATGTACTGGGCAATGGCCACTACTGATCAAAGCCCTGGCATTCAGAACTCATATTTTTCTTCTTGAGAATTTTTAGAAAGTTTTGGTGTCCTAAGATAGATAAAAAGTAATTTGGACTCTCTATACTTAAATTCAAGATACACTGATGAAAACTGAAGTTGCAAAGGAAGCCAGCCAGACTTCAATTTCTCCCTTCAGCATCAGCTAGAGTTCTTTTTCTGATCCTATTTTCTGCTTTAAGCCAACCAGCACAGCTGTGAATAAAACCAGGCAAATCATCATAATTATTAGTCTAGCTTGATGGAGACTGAAAATAGAGCTATGAAATAAACTGGCTTCCCAGGTGGATTAACAAGTAAGAATACCTGCTTAGCATTAGGTATCCTGCAGTTACACAGACAGAGTGTAGCTGGCAGAGATGAAGCTAACAGCATTTTATTAGCCAGCTGGGATACACTGCCCTACCTGACAGGAACAGAATGACTACAAATAGTCAATAACAAAAACAGACAAACAAAACAACAACAAAAAAAAAAGGTCCAGAAAGAAAACCTGAAAGACTTCAAATATTTTTTACTTGGAATCCTTATGAAAAAACTACTGAAAACAGGTGGAAATTGGAGTAAAGTGAAGTATACACAAAAAAATCAAATACTTCTATAATCAATAAAATATGCAAAACATGAAAAGTTGCTAAGAACATATCTTAAAAAACCCTACATAAATCCCAGACAGAAATGTTTCTCCTCATGCTGCATGCTGAAAGTCCATTAATGGAAAGTGGAAGTCACATGTACAGAAGTAAGGAAAATTATACACAATAAGCAATTTTTTTCCTCCTACATGTATCTTCCATTTAGAAGAACATCTAAGGAGGTTTGTTTGAAATGCCATAAAGGAATCTCAGAATTTTCTCATTCCTTTTACTGATGCTGTTGGAGTGGTCTTTTAGATGAATGTTCTCTTGACTTTGTTCTGTTTTCTTCCAGGGGAAGAAGTTTGTTCTGCATGCTGTGGTGATGACAGTAGTTTTCTTCATTTTACAGACATAGAACATCTAGCAGCAATGCAAGAAGAAACATGGGTTTTGACTGAAATAACAATGAATATACATAAAAGTTCACCCAGTAAGAAAAATCAACATTTTTTTTTTGTTTTTTACAGGAGATCATATTATGAAAAGAAACCTATACAGTTCTCAAGACACAGTGACAGTTATACATAATACAGCTATACATAAAACAAAATGGAATAGCTACATGTACTTCCCAGAATGTTTCTAAGTAATTCCAAGTCAGACACCTGAGCACAAGGTCAGTCTTTGTTTTCCCTATTCCATAGCTATTGAGAAAATCAGATAAGAAGTCAATTTACAGCTGGGACATCACCAGCAGGATCTGGAGAATATAGAAGCTGATTTCTCATCACAGCTTCTTCAAGCACATAGTTAGAGGGGATGGTATAAATAACATCACTGTTTAATCTGCTAATTAAAATCTATTCTTATGGTCAGTATGAACAGAGCAAAACAGAAATGCTTGCAACAGCAGGACTGGCAACAAAGCCATTATGTTCCCTCCTATTTTATACAAAATTTATCCTGAAACACATTAATAGAGCTCTCATTTTGGAAAGCTGCTACTGCATAGTAGGACATGTTGTTATGGTTAGTCTGAAACAACTTTATTAAATACAATATTGTTCTGGACACTACATTGTGCAGTCCCTGAGGCTTTCACTGCAGGACAATAGCACAGGTACCTAAATGAGGCCAACAGCTGCCTGAGGCTGTGGAAAGGGAAGCAGCAGCAGTTTGGCCAAAAATTAAATCCATTTCCACACTCATCACAACTGGAACTGCTGCAGGCCTTCCAGAGCTGGGCCAGCTTCCCCTGGAGGCAGAGTCTGCAGGAGATTCATAGAGCCCAGGGGATACAGGGAGCTCTGCTCGAGGCACACAGACCGCACCTGCACTGGGCCAGGCTGGGGGGTGCACACAATTGGCTGATCCTCCAACCCTGTGCAGAAATCTGCACTTTCAACATCACAGGAACCAAAGGAACCAACAAAATCAATGTCAGAAAACCCTGTAATATCCATCTTCTAGGTAATTATGACTACAGAAAAATGAAGTTCTTTCCCATGACCTTTTATTTCTCAAAAGACTCTGAAGTTTTATTTCTTTCCTCCTTAGCAGATAACTTCAGTAAAGCTCTAATTTAGGTGATTTTGATTAAGGAACATTTATAACACATTCAAGTTACTTTTACAGTACCTCTCAAAGAAATTAAGCTTGTTAAATAGTTTTCTTTAACTCTTTTACATGCCTTCTTACATAAACTCTTTTAAAGAGGAAACAGTGGCTTTCTGGGCCAGACCCAGAACAGTGCTGCAGCTCCCAGCTGTCACTGCAATTAGGAGCTGAGCACCCCAATACTTTGCCATCTCTAGGTCTAAAGGCACAAATGCTTTATAAACTGAAGTTTCATTAGTCTCCAAGTATGTTCAGTATTACACACCTAGTCTGTAACGTAGAAACTGAATTTAAAATTTGTTTGTCCTTTATTAATTTTCATCGTCACTTTTGGAAAATGACTTGGAAATTTCTGATTATTCACTAACTCTTTTGTTTAGGTAAGGTCAAAGTTCACTCCACAGGAGGAAATTTAGCAGTCCTACCTGACCAACTATACCAAAAATAACATTTTCAAAGAAACTAACCAACACGAAGAGAAAGCATTATGGAATATTCTCTTCATCAAATTTAAAAAGCAACCATAATCCTTTAGTAAACAATTTTTATATGCAACAGGTGCAGTGTTTTTCTTACCGTTAAGTGAAAAACATTAATTATCCAGACAGAGAAGTGATTTTTTGAGAAGAAAATCGAGAGGTTTAAGCTGAGTGACCTTGTGGTGACAAGGTGCCTAAGCCTGTTTGGCACATTACAGTGGCAGGTGTTGGTGTGCAGCCCTGCTGCCAGGAAGGCTGGAAGGAGCTGCAGCAGCAGTTCTGCCATTACCTGCAGAGTCTGGCTGAAGCGCTTCAGCGGAGTGGCTCGCACGGGAGGGATGAGGCTGGCCAGGGACGTGACTCTGGAAAGAGGCTTGACCCGTTTGTTGCTGGGCTCCTGCAGCACAGGGAGGAGGAGGGAAAGGAAAAAAAGGGGAGTGTGAGCATAATCAGATAAAGATTGCTAACAGTTCTGCTGATTTTCCTAAGAAAGCATTTGTAGCAAGTTTGCAAACCTG
The DNA here is from genome assembly GCA_013399915.1 of Illadopsis cleaveri. Taxonomy (NCBI): domain Eukaryota; kingdom Metazoa; phylum Chordata; class Aves; order Passeriformes; family Timaliidae; genus Illadopsis; species Illadopsis cleaveri. Next base: position 526,263 of record VXBB01012975.1, read on the forward strand.
GTATAATTAGGGCAGTAAATAAACAAAAGCAGTTTCAAACACTGACAGGGACAGATTGCTCTTGGCTGGTACCTACAGGTCCTGGAAACAGCTGAAAAATGTAATGATGGAGAAGCTGGCATGGCCAGGCACAGGGGAAGGGAGGTAAAGAAAGAGAAAATAATTTGATTATTTTAACTCATTCTTAGCAGACAAATTTTCAGCAGTGCTCTGCAGCTAATGCATGTTATGATAATATTCTCACTGAAAGAAATACTTTCAAATATAAACATTTCTGCTTGTACCTTTGCGTCTGGCAGTGTCAGCTTTTGACTCTATTCAGTGAAATATATTTTCTTCCAGAATATATAATTTAGACAGAAATCTCTAACTCTTAATTATCTTTGAATGCATGTTCTTATGAAAATACTTACATATATAGGCAAACACATCAATAACATGCTTACATACACTTATTTTTTGCATAAAATATAAAGGAAAATTAAACAAAATCTACCATAAAGCACTCAATTCAATGTTGTACTTTTCATATATATTTTAACAGCACAACAGCATTCTAACATATAACCAAAATAATATGCCAATTTTCTTGCAGATATATATATTTTTAAAAAATTAACAGAAATCATAACACAGAAAAAAGTGATTATAAATACATAAAAATAGAACAGTTACCCTTGGCTTCCTAACCTCCATCTGACATTTAATGGATCTCGAACAGCACATGCAAAAGGCAACAGAAAAAGAGCCAAACCTTCCAAGTGAAGTTAAAAACCCCATCCAACACCATATCTCAAGGACATCCTAAAGCAGTTCCTCTTTCTTTTTCAGCCATGCTTATAAAGTTTGTGTAGGTTTGCTATGCCTCCATTGTCTGGACATAGCTTTAAGAAAATATAGGATGCCTATTATCCTTTTCTTCAGAAATATAAATCCTTCTGGAAATAATGCAGATTTGTCATCCTTCTTGATAGCAAATAATAATAAATCTCAGCAGTGATGATCACCATCTGTATTACTGATGGCACGAAAAATTCTCTTCCATTAGTGCAGCAACAGTGGAAAGGTGAGAAGCAGCTACATATTTAATTTACTTCTCAGCAGGCAGACCTGGAAATCCATAAAAGCCAGCTGAGATGAGCAACAAAGTGTTTAACCCTCTAGCAAAAATAACATGTTCCATCACACATGACACCTGGCATTAAAGAACTGTAGCAGTCTAAAGCAAGTTAAATCCTTATCTTCACCACCGCACTGTTATTCATAACCTTTCCTTTCCAGCAAGCATGTCTTTGAGGCAGCTTTCAGAAGGAGCATTTTTACGTCATTGCAGCACCACCCGCATACTTATCTCCAGCAGCAGCATCCCACCCCCTCCCCCACTCCCAAAAAAAGAGGAAAAATCTTTGAGATTCCAGTGCAATTCTTCTCTAACTGCTGGCACAAGCATGAGCTGTTTCTGGTTTCTGATAAAATGCTGGTGCCCAGAGCACAGTCGTGGCAGGGCCAGCTGGTCAGGATGGTGCTGCACTGCAGTGCCAGGGCTCGGAGCCCCGCCGGGTGGGCAGTGCCCTGCCAGCAGCTCTGCCTCAGCAGCACAGGCCACTTAGGCACCAGCATCCCAGCCCAAAAGTGAAACCTGGAAATGAACATTTTATGGACTTTCCAGGAGATAGGAAGAGGAGGATTAGGATTTAGAGAAATTATTACTCCTTCTTTATGCTGCATCCCTTCTGGCATCCATTGCCCTCATCCATTTTAAGGAGAGAAGTGCTAAGGCAGTATAGTTTTTACTAATGTTCATGATGCAAAACCTCACTGAAAACAGAAACTGATTTTAAAGAAGAACTCCAAGCAGAGTTTCAGGCACCATCAAACACCATTAAGATCTTCTGGAACCTCTTGCTGTGAGCCACTAGAGGCCACTGTGCTCCCAGCAGGCAAAGCCAGGTCAGGTAACTGCAGTCTTACCCTTCTGTGTCAGCACCCCACCTTGAATTCCTCAATCTATCGGGTTCTGATTTCACATGCAAAATTCTGAGCAGAATTCAGAACAATTAAATATGCAGTCCAAATTTAGGATTCAATTTTATGGAAAGAAATCAGCATTACAGGATTCTCTCAAATAACATTACTTCAGATAACTTCAAAAGCCTGAGACTTTACACCTTTACCAATGAGTTCTGAAGGAAAATCTTGTTAATCCTAAGTATGAGAAAATCTTTTCTGAATACTTCCAACATGATTTTCCCCTTCATTAGAAACTGTGTGGTAGGTTAAGATACTGCATTGAAAGTGAAAACTCATCAAATCTTAGAGTTCCAGGTATCATTTTATTCAGAGAAGTCTCACAAAAAAAAGCCATCAGCACTGAGTCATCCCTTCTACTATAGAAAAATGAAGTTTGTACAAATAAGGCTTTGACTGTGCCATGAAAATATAGAACTAGCAGAGTAAGTCTAAAACTGTCAACAGTAATACTGAAACTGCTGCATATTTGATCACAGGATATCTGCTGCACTGTCCACAACCATTCTGCCTCTGCCTCCCATTTCATCAGCGCCCTCATTCTCAAGCTGTGTCACCCCTCCAAACCAGCATTGCAGAGAAGCTGAACAAACTACTGAGGTCAACAATCTGGACAGGGAAAAATTCCACAGTCAAGGGCAAGTTCTGAACAGGTGGGTGTTTTTCTCACCAAGGACTCTGTTCATCACAGCCAACAAAACAAATGGAAAAAGGAGACTGTGTGAACTGTCCTGCTTTACCCAGAGATACTGACCAGAATCTGCACTTGCACATTAGTCCAATATGTTCATTATTTCACTAATTTGTCTCTGAAAACTCTCCAATTTTCCAGTTAACCAAAAGTCCCACGACCATAAAATCCTTTGGGGTATGAATCGTGAACTGTGCCTGCCCAGCACGAGGAGGCTCCAGTGAGGACACACTGCACTGGTAGTGTCAGACTCCAGGCCTGTACTCTGAGTGTGCCCAGAAGACTCAGAGCTGCCAAAATCATCACTCGTCCTCTCCTCCTGCCTCTCCCCTCACAGCTCAGGGAACTTAGAGGGGATGGAGAGAGATGGAGAGAGAGATGGAGAGAGAGATGGAGAGAGAGATGGAGAGAGAGATGGAGAGAGAGATGGAGAGAGAGATGGAGAGAGAGATGGAGAGAGAGATGGAGAGAGAGGTGGAGAGAGGGATGGAGAGAGAGAGGGAGACAGAGATGNGGAGAGAGAGATGGAGAGAGAGATGGAGAGAGAGATGGAGAGAGAGATGGAGAGAGAGATGGAGAGAGAGAGGGAGAGAGAGATGGAGAGAGAGATGGAGAGAGAGATGGAGAGAGAGATGGAGAGAGAGATGGAGAAAGAGATGGAGAGAGAGAGGATTTAGAGGCTGGATCCATTTGCAACAACCATCACCTGTCCAGACTGGGAACCAGGCCAAGTTATGACAAAAAATTCAGGAGTTACAATGTGCTGTCTGACCTTTTAAAGCCATTATGATCGGTATTTAAAAAAAACCCAAAAACTTATTTCAGAGTTTTGAAATGATTGCATGTTAGACTGTATTTTCAGAGTTGTGAAGGCTTGCCAAAGCAATACGGGAAGTAAGTTAAAAAAGACCCAGACTACAGTTTGGCAGAGTTTCCAAAATGTGGAGTTGGTATCCGTGAACAAGTAACATTAATCTGACAGGGCTTTAAATTTGATATAAGGCTAAATAAAGCTGAGGGAAACATGAGTGCAGGAACTTCAAAGGCTGAACTGTCAAGTGAAGTCAAATCAATACCTGACTAGGCTAGAACAATGAGCAGATGGCTTTTGGAGGGAGCTGTATATTTGAACTCAAAATGACTTTGGTAACATTTGAATTCAGAGAGAAAAAAAATTAAGCTGCAAATATAGTGAATACATGCAGCCCCAGAAAGAACTTCAAACTGTGAACAAACTCATAAAAGAAGCAAATCCATGTCCAAAATATGGATGGTTCTGAAAACCAGACAATGAACATTTCAAATGCCTATTATGTCTTTCTTAGTGCATTTTTCTAATATACTTTTCTGGACAATTAGTAGGAAGAAAGACTAATCACCATAGCATTATCAGTGATTATCGCAAATTTAAGATGGGAAGCGATCAGACAAGAAGTTTGAAAGATGCCATGCCTCTAACTAGGCATGAAGGACACAGTGCTTCCAATTGCTTCTTCATTCTAATTTACCCTTTATGTATAGGTACAATTGTATCTCCAGTATCTTCTATATCTTCTGTATATTAAACTCTAACCCAATGGTTTAGTCTACTGAGAAAGCAAGGAAAGCTCTATCTTTTAATGTGTGACTCTCAAAAAATGACCCTTCTGCTGTGGGACAGCAGGAAAATGCAGCATTCAGCTCCAACTCCAGCATTACTGGGAAGCCACACTGAGAACAGCTGCCAGCTCCCTTTTCAGTAAAATGTAAGTCTTTTTGCCTTGCAGAACCCCACTTTCTAAACTGTAATATGGTCTTTAAAATGACAACATCCTGACAAAAAGGTAACTTTTGTATCATTATTTTGGGTCTGATCAGACCCAAACACAGATTACCATTTAAAAGCCTGAATCTTCACACACAGCACCTGTTCCCAGGGCAAGCTGAGCATTCAAACAGCCACGGAAGTGTGTTAAAGCAGAAGATCCTGTGAAGAATTAGGCAGTTACATTAGCTGCCAGCACTGACAGCTAAGTTCATGCTATTTCTGCTTCTTCATTAGTGAAACTGGCACCTAATAATTGGTTATATTGTATCCAGGAACACACTACACAGATATGAAAGCTTCTAGAAGGCTATGTAGGGGAAGAACATAATATTTTGGTGCCCTTCATCAGCAAAATAAATTTAAAAAAACCAACTCTTTACACATACTAGTAAAAGAATGGAATATTCCCAAAGTTCAAAGCAGAGTGAGTTAAACCCATTTAACTGTATCAATCAGGTTTTGATACATTATCATTCAAGACCACCCACAGCTTAATTATCACACTTTGGTGGATAAATGACTCTAGCAAAACACTGCTTTTCATTTCCTAACAAACAGAAAGAAAGGAAATAAAAAGAAAGAGGCCAGATTCCCTCCATATAGCCCTAAGAACATCAGAACCAATGACCTGGATAACACATGCTGAACAGTAGTCTAGGTGCCATATGAAAGGTCTTCACTTGCTCCAGTACCTCACTTCAAAATTCTTCCACTCTGTGCACCTCAAGGGCTTAGCCACTGATTTCCTGCCAGTGAGGAGCAAATTATGTCCACTGTTGCTATGATTGTTTTTCCACCTGACTCTCCCATCTCTTATCAGCAACTTCAACAACAGTCTCCGTGTTGGAGGGCTGGTGCTGAATCTGACAAACAAGGGAAAATGTTTCCCTGAGGGGCCATTATTCTGATGTCTGCTGCACTACTGTGACCAGGATATTTGTGTTGATTTTTCTAATTCTATTTAAAACCAAACTGAACAAAAGAAACTTACAGAGGTTTTTACCCAGCCCAGAAAATAAATGCTATGTGGAAACTGGTACAGAAACTTAGCATTTTAGAATAGTAGAATTTATCCTATTTACCTTTAACCTTCAAAGGCCAACTGACCTTCTCTCAACCCACACACTAAGGGGCTGAAATTGCCAGTGCCTGTTAGAATCTCAGCTTACTGGAGTTCAGCAAGTTCTGAGACATTTAGAGCAGTAATTCTGGATTTAAGGTAGCTACCTTGCTTAACAATTTATAAAAAACATGCTGGTTACATTTTTTCCTTTTTTGATGTGGATCAGGACAAACAGACATCCAAAGCATTCATTCTGTGCTATGGCAGCATTCATTGGGGAAAAATGTTTTAACTTAAATTAATCTCAAGAGTGTTAACAGCATAATAATCAGAAGACACTATAAATTGAAACAGTACAGTAACCTTTGTTTCAAACCTAATTCACAAGCAGTGCCAGTAAACAGAACCACTCTGTTTCAGATTTCATGTAACTGCCTATACTTCCATACACCTTAAAGGTTTCCATACTTTAAAGTTTATTAGTTTTTAGTCAACTTTATAAGGGTAAGTCAACATTTGTCATGGCAGGAAGCCCAACAATATTATTTCTGTTAGTCTGCTACTAGTTAAATTGGCCTCAGATTAAACAGCTCTAATAAATGCCTCCAAAACTTGGAGTTTAATAAAAAACCATCACATTCAAGTTCTGTTCCACAGGATGTTATCAGTATTTAACCTTCAGCAGGATAAAAAACAAAACAAAACTAAAAAGGTTAAAATGGAAAAAACAACCTACGTTACAACAGTTCTTAACACAGCAAACACTTAAACCTAAAAATAAATTAAACCAAGCATCTCAAGCTTTATGTACCTTCAGAGCAAAGCAAGTCTAAAACCAGAACAACATTCTCAATTGATTTTGGCACTAAAAAGACTGGGTTTTTACACTGAAACAGCAGACAATTTGTTTTTGCTTCATAGTATCTTAGAAAGATTCTGACTGAAAAATTATGGAACATTGCTTCTTCTAGAACTGAGGTGTATGGTCAAGAAAAACAAAGTAGGTGACTCTAAAGCAGCCCTAAGTATAGTTCAGTGTTGTACAAAGGTAACTAAATCATCCACGTGAGTCTATACTAAAATCTGGGAGAGGCATCCCACTGCTAAAAGTGCTAGCATCTCAAGGAGAATTTACTAAGCAATTTTAGTAAATTGACATAAAAGCAACTTGATCATACAATAAAGTGTGTGCATTGGCGATACAATTTTCCTTGAAATTCATAATGTCCCATGCACCTGCACTCCCTGATGGTAGCAGGAAGAGGTTTGTTATTCCTCCTCTGTCAGTCTCCTCAAAACCAGCAAGCAAACAAAGGAAAGTCCAGAGACATTTTGTTTTAATCACAGCATTACAAAGAAGAGAACCTGAAATGATAGCTGGGGTACAGTGAAGAGCCATTTAGGGAAGTGGTAAAATATTTCTGGTCAAAGACAACAGTGAAGTTTGCATTATGTTATCCCACCATGTGTTAATCAAGGATTGCATCCGGGATGCACACAGGCTGCCCTTGTTGGTCACCACCCTTAGGACCTCAGATTTCATTTGCCATAGGCAGGACAGACCCACTCAAGTGTCAGCAGCATAAGGACAAGTTGCATCCAGCAATCTTGACTGATCGTTCATTTGTCTGCAATATCCAGAAATCAATACCTCTATCAGGAGTTAGGAAATGAAGACAAATTAACAGAAGAACCTCACACTGAGGTGAACTGACACAAGCAACAGAAACCCTGAAAAACCCAGACAACTAATGTAGAGTTGATTAAATTCTGCATTTCCTCTCATTAGAAGCTGCTTGTACAGGCAACCTAAGGAAGACCTTTTCCATTCTGGAACCGACTGGCTATTAACCTGGACAGCAGATATCATACACTGATGTACTGAATACAGAAAAATAAAGACAAGCTGTTTGTTTCACACTGCCATTAAGTAAAACAGATCAGCAATTCCAAGTGCAGGGGTTTGACACATTTCCAGCTACACTGCACATGAACTTACCTGAAATATGTCAAAACTCCAACTTGCTAATATTTCATTAAAATGAAATACATACATTTAGGAAGATCAAAGAAAATTCATGACTTAGAGTTTATCTCATAATCTTCTGGCCCCTTTCCCTCTGGCTCCATGCCTGGTTCTCCTGTTAATGATGTGCCATGGCCTAGAGGCTGTGGCTTCTCCTTCACATTCCCTGTCCTGCACTCTCCATGCCAAATAAACACCGTGCTTAGCACCAGGCAGCCCAGAGCTCCTTCACAGCGGTGCTGGGAAGAGGGCAGGAGACAACAAAAGACCTAACTCTGAGGTCTAAGATTCTGCACTGTAAGAGCTATAAGCACATATACAACATACTGGAGACGTAAAAGAATTCTATGCCCTTGTTGTAGTTTTCAGAGCCTAAATCCAGGTACTGTGTTGGATCCTGTATGGCAGAATAGGACATGCTTACTCTGAGGAATTCGGGAGTTCCTTCCCATGACTTCACATTCAGACCTTTAAACCTCAATCTGTGGCTGTGAATGCTGGTTCTCACCTGCTGCCCACCCAGCCTGGGTGTTGGCTTTAGAAGGGCTGATAGGGGAGTCGCTTTAACCAGTGAAACACGGAAAATGGTGTTTGTCAAAGGGAAAGGTGTGAGGCTTTTTATAACTTAGAATAAGCAAGTTTCAAATTTTACTAATTGTTTCTAATTTTGAATTATAAAAAAGTTGGGAAGAACCCGCCACCTCTGTACTGGTCACACCTAGAACTGTACTAGAGGATTTTGTGTGGGGCATGTAATGAGGCAAGTAAAGACCTTATAGTGTTTGCCATATTAACTCAGGTACTGCAGTGTTTTGCTGCCCTTAAAGTGCACTTAAAAAGAACTGTGATAACTGGACTTGGACTAGAACAATAGCTTTTTATCAGAATCCAGATTTTAGTGTTTACATATATTTTGGAAATTTCATTTGTCATTGTTTGTGACTGTGCAACTTTCCACAGAGTTTATGCCAAGGGAGATGGCGCAGCTTAAAGAAAGAGCCGGAAGAAGAAAACCTCAGTTCTCTTTTCTGCCACTGACTTGTTCCTCAAAACATCTATATAGCAGAAAATATGTTCTAATCGGAACATACCAACATTTATGCACAATTTGAGTTATTAAAAAAATCAACCAACCCCACATATTAATAGCTAGGATGAAACTCGTGCTTGCAAAGGCAGAAACGCTCAGCCGGGACAGGGGAGCGCTCTGCTACAGTAACACGCAGCTGTGGCAGAAGGCGCCCAACAGCTTTAATTCCCCTTGTAAACACTAAAAGCTGAAAGAACAGCTTAATGTTAGAGCTTAAGGATTTTTCCCCCATACAAATTCCAAAGGAACAGGCTGCATACACCAGTCTTTATAACGCCTTTCTCAAAGAGTAGCTTTTATTTCTGCTTTCTTAATCAATTTTTTGGAGTAGTGGGTGATCTTACCCTCCCAAGACAGGATGTTTAAAAGTTTATTTTTCAGAACACTGGAATACCATCCTACTCTCAGAAAACAGCTCGAAAGCATAAACGTACATTTTCTTATTCGTATAAAACACAAGCTGTTTGCATGTTATAATTTTGATTGATCACATCTGTTACTTGATACTTCCTCATGCTCTCAGCTTTCATTGAGTCTTTTTCTTTGGAATTTGATTATAATCAAGCTGCTCTTCCTAACTGTAGCACAGCAACAGCCCAACTCTTCAGATCTGACAATTCACAAAAAATCCCTTCATGCAGTAAAAGCTAAAACCCTGTTTCTTTAATATTATCATTAATATAATAAGTATCCTTAAGAAAAGCATTTAGTACCTAAGAGCTTGTATTTTCCATAGATGCATACACACACACACTCTCAGGGTGTTACTTTTCAAAAGCACACAGCTCAATAGAATTGTAGTTCCCTTAACCTCAATAATTAAGTCTCTCTATGTAAAAGTACACTGAAAAGCAAGAGTGCAGCATCATCTCAGTTCTTAGCTTAAGCATCATGATTAAATAAGGTCACTGGCCTCATGTTACTTTTACTTTAGACCTATTCAAGTGGGGAGGTCATTAATGTTTAATGGAGATGTATTAAATGAACTCAACTTAATAAGCTGTCTTCAAGTTACTCAGCAAACAAGATTAATAAAGAAACTATATATTTAAGTAATAAAAACTTTCAGATAAACTTCCTTTCTCCAGAGCAGTCAGAATCCTTAACGTCACTGGTTTTTTCCTGAACACAAACCAACATTAACCTAAAGTATCAAATATTCAAGTTTTTCACAAACTGAATTGCTGAATTTGAGTTAGTGAATAAGATTTTCAATGTCTCTTGAAAGGTTTCCATGCTTTTTAAGAAATAGAGCAGTCAATCTGCTGATAGGGCAGAATTTTCAGTTAACTGTGCATCAGATTAGTTTTTTGTTTACTGTGATGAGGAAAAGACAATTAATGTAAATGGTGTCTCAAGGTTAATGCTTTAAGACACCATTTTACTGCTTCCCTTCCAGTTCCTACATAAGTTTAACAATTTGTAAGCATTGCTTATCCCTGGAATAAAATACAACTAAATCTCTTTAAGCTACTTATGTAAAACAGGTACGTCTTAATCAGCTATTTTAAAGATTAATTTTCCTAAAGTGACAGGTGACAAAAATCTAGATTCTGTTTCTTGCTTTATTCCAAAAGAACAGTGAATAACTAGAGAAGGCAGTAAAGGCTGCCTAAACAAAACGGGCATCTATACACTGCAGCCTGTTCCAAAGCACGTTACTTTCCCCCAACACAATACAGGTCATACAATAAGGAAAAATAAAGTTGCAACGGTGTCAGCATTACCTCGGTCTCTCTAGCTGGGCTGGTCACCGTCTGCGCTTCCAAGGCGAAATTTGCCCTCTTGGCGGACAGGTAGAAGGGATAATCCTTGGCCACCATGGCGGCTGCAGGCGCGGCGGTCTCGGGGCTCAGCGCCGGCTCTGTGCGAGCAGCGGGCGAGCGGCGGCCGACCCCGGCC
>VXBB01012976.1:5960-18796 GCA_013399915.1 Illadopsis cleaveri
CCTCCGGGGGGTTTTTTTTTTTTTTTTTTTTTTTTTTTTTTTTTTTTTTTTTTTTTTAAATACATAATAATGATAGGGAGAAGGAAGAGAACAGGTATTTCCACTGTAGAGGAATTTTCTTCCATTAAAGCAGTAGCACATCTGCACTTGCTTTGAACACAGAAACATCAGACACTATGACTTTCTGTTAAAACTTCCACTCTTTAGGTCTCTGGGTTCACAGGTGACACAGCTGGCCTAAGTGATCACTGTGCACTGAATTGCAATTTCCATGTACCCATAAGAATTTTAAATAATGCCTTGTCAGCCTAAGTGATGGAAATAAACACTTCTTTTAATGTTTCAACCTCTGTCACTTACAGACCTTCAACTACCAGGTTAATTGGAAATTTCACATAATCAGCTGTAAAAGAAGCCTCTACTGAGAAGCAGATTTCTTTTTCATAGATGTTAGTGGAATCAAATTTTTACTCAAAAGACCTCCAGGCAGACAAGGGAAACTATTTTCCTTCTTTTAAACTGCACTGGTCACAACATTATTGAAGGCAAAGACTGAGCCAGTATGAATAGATTGCAGAAAATGAATCTGCAGCAGCTGGACTTGTCTGCTCTTTCATTGAGTTTTTGTGGTTAGGACCTGTCTTTTTGCCTGCTGTGCTAAATAAAGGTCACACTTGTGGCTAAGACAGCAAATCAGGACATTAAATGATTCAGAGTTCAGGAAAGGCATTAAGCTGTTTTTGTAGCCTAGGGTAAGACAACCCTTCCTTCCTATTTCTATTAAAACAACTGAAGTGTTGCTAATTAACAACTCTTAAATTAGAACTAAAAAGACTATGTGCTAGGATACTGAAGCCGTAATACTTTCTACTGAGAAGATAAATGAAACAATTATGTGTATTTTGCAGGTAAACTGAGAAAGTAATTTTCACCTGCATAAATGGGGACGTAAGGTTTGCCTTCTAAGCCTTGCAGCATTACACTATTACCCTCTGCTGCAATTTGGAGGCATCCATTTATGTGTCCTGCAATGTATGTATTGTCAGTCAGAGTTTGTATTTCTCAACTCTTGGACATCAGAGTATGGGAGAAAGCATTTTAACCTACATTGCTTTGTATTGCAAAATGTTTAAAGAAGTGTCCTAGAGAGATGCTAATAAAGTATCTCAAATCCAGTTTGTTTTTTTTTTTTTTCTACTAACCTTGAACAAGTCAACAGTCACCTAAATGACTCACAAATGGTTTCTCAGTATACATAAACTTTTCTCTGCTTAGGAAATTGGTTGTGCTCATTTACATTGCACACCATCATCTAGGTTAAGACCTGTACCTACCTTCTAGCTATATAACGTTTTGCTCTTCTGGTTTTAATTGAGGATTACATTTTGTTATCTACAGTGGAGTCACTTTTGTTTTGTATTAGCAGAAATAAAATCAGCATGTATGAGTGTGAATATGTATAAAAAAGAATTATTTAATCCATAACCACAGAAATCTTCCACTTGTAGCACCATTTCTTACAAGAGATTCCAACAATTTCTAGACCATATTAAATACTGAAAATCAACTGTTTTTACATGTATTAGTAATAACATTATTTGAACACTTCAGACATCTTGTAAAGAATCTGAATAATATGATTATGTATATAATGAAAACTGTTTTCTTCTTAGTACCACAACAGCCCGCTGCAATTCAAGAGGAATAGCTCCATCAGCTAAATTATAGTCATGTAATTGATTTATATGTTAAAATATTATTATGCAAGGTAAGTATCAAATTTGACTACATTTATATCTAGCTTTCTGCCTCTCAGTTACACTCAGGTTGCTTAACTTCAGCAAAGTGAGATGAAACAGTGAAGTTCTAAAGCACTTGAAGAAAAACCTTGATAATGAATTGCAAATCAGTTAATTTCTTGAGCTAAAATAAATCAGTAACTTATCAGTAACTGTGAGGGTTCTCTTAAAAACATGCTGGGAAAAGCAGTCACCAAGACACTAACAAAAACATGATTCCGTCTTTCCAAAATCCGCATTTGAAATAAACCAAGTATTCTGCAGCATGTGACAAAAAATTAATTAACCTCTAGTATACAATAATCACACTTGTGTGCACAAGTAACTGACAGTTGTTAAGAGACTCCAGATACTTCATCGTGAGATAAATGGAATTTTATTTTTAGGGAGAGAGTGATTCCTCTTTATAATAAATGTATAAAAGTGCAATATCTTAAATATTTACTGCATGCAAGTATCTTTTTTGTTGTTGTTAGCATCATATAAAGTAATCTTATGCAATATTCTCTGCAAGAATACATTTGAATTTATTGTTGAATTAACGCATCTCTTCAATTGAGTGCCAGCCTGATCATTGCATTAACCACCTCATACAGGACTGCAGGAAAAAAGGCAAATTTTCAGCAACATCTCAGCAAACAGCTCTCTACTGACAATGCACAATGGCATACTAAAATGGCAAAATTTGGCCCATGATTGCCTACTACATCCTTTAAGTGACTGTATTCCAACTATAGTGTTACAGTTTTGTTTTCTGAAATGCCTGCCCAAAAAGCTAATTGTATCTCCCCGATTACAGGAACCTTCTGAAGCTGTTCTTATTTTCAATTTGTCTTTAATGCAGCCAGTATGATCAACTCTATAGTGACTACGAAAATTGAATCTGGTATGTCAAGAAACCTTCCCTTTGTGGCAAACAGGATAAAGGAAAGATACCAAAAATAATCAGAACAAAATGGCAGGAGGAACAAGATTAAGCAGAAAGTGCGTTCCTCTTCAGCTGTACTACACATCATCAGTTGTTGAATTTTACCAGACCAATTTACATTTAATTCACATGGATCAGAAAGTATTCCAGAGTGCACATACATAAAGCAATACTGTATTTTCTTTAGATGGCAGGAAGCAATTAATGAGAGTGATAAATGAGTGAATGGAGAAAGAAGTGCCTTGGACAAGGGCACATTAAACTTTGAACGTCATGCCCAGTAACACAGCATTTTAAGTAAGATAGAAAACATTTTCTTTTTCTTTTTAGACCTTACTGGAAAAGAACTAGTTTCGGTTTGTTTGGGTTTTGTTTTGGGGGTTTTTTTGGTGAGATGAATGGAAGTCCAATTCTTGTGTTTTTCCATTCTTAACACTAAGTTTGACTTCTTGGCATCAATCATCAGTCCAACTACAGTTGCATTTAGTCCATGTACACAGAAACTTGTGATTCTTAAAAGAGAGCATGAGTTTACCTTGTTGTAAAATTTCCTTTTCTTTTTTTTCTAAAATAAGGCCTTTAAAAATGAAAAGTGCAACACTTCCAAGCCAGAACAGCTAACAGCCCACAAAGCGCATAAAACGAAGGGTTTAGAAACTACAGCACTAGGACTAGGTTTTCAGGGAAGAAAGCGTAACTCCCTTTTTTCCTAATTTCTAAGCCTTTGGGCCACACAATTTCACCTCTTCCACTTGGTCAGCTTGGCACTTCTTGGAACCATTGGTCAGCCAAATTGGCTGAAACTCCTGAAAATTAGACTAATAAAGCAGCCAAGCAAGAAGAGCAAAAATAAGGCATTTTCTTCCACCCCAGTTCATTGACAAAGCAGCAGGGCAAACTTAAGGGAGAGGGAAAGCTCTAAGCAGATGAAAACCAGGATCAGAGGTCTTGGAGGGTAGCTCCTTTTGCTAATAATGAGCTGTGAGAGGGGGCCTGGTGCCTTTGTATCAGATACTGACACCAGGTGTTCTCCTGAGGATGTGGCAATTCTGTATTTTGTGACAGTTTATAAATATCCTGGAACTCCTAGATGATCGGGATAGTATCCTACAAAGTGCTTGGTAATTGGGTGAGATGATCACAGGTTTTACATCAGGTTTTAACCACAAGTATGCACAACTTATCACACAGATACAGTTTCTACATCTATTTCACATACCTAAAGGTCACAACTGACACTGTAGTTTGTTGACATTATCTTCACTGAGACACAGACATAAAATAAATCCTGCCCAAATGACTGATCCTTCTCCCATACATTCTGCAACTGGAAAGAAAAATGAGGAAAAAATTCACTCTTGTCCTTGCTTAGGCAAACTGTTTGCACTCCAAGAATGTCACCTCAACTGTTTTGTTCACTTAATACAGAACTAACTAATTTTTGCAACTTGCCTGATATATTGTTTCTTCAGTAACAACGATCTAAGATCCACTGATTGTTGACTAGGTATGAGTCAAACTCCTGAAAATAGCACACAGGCCTCTTTCTGTTACTCCTATCGTGACACAGGTGAACAAAAAGATCTAAGAAACACACTACTCTTGCAGTACTACTGCAATCATCCAGAAATCCTTACGAAACTTGCCTCACTGGCTGCAAAGTCTGAGTTTTCTGAGGCATAGGTTTTATTTGTCTTCCATGTTCCTGAGCTTCCACTGTACACTAGCCAAAGAAACCCCCAACCTTTTCTAACACTAAAATTACCTTCGCCACTGTAACAAACCCCAAATGTTTGGAACATCTGGCTGTAAGAAAGATATTCTGGAAATTTTAATATTCAGACGATGATGGAACATGTATAATAAAAACCTAATTTTTGAGTAATACGTCAGTCTAACATTTACCATAATAAGCAGCATTTTGGGACAATAAGCCCAAATATTCAGGAAAAACTGAATTTCAAGGAATGAAGGTATTATAGTATGAAGATGTGGCCAAAAATACTGTATTTTAAACCGACAACAGTTTTGAGGGGCCACAACTGTACAATATTGGTTTTTAAAAAAACCCTATTCCTGTCCCTCAAGCAACACACAATACATGCATTTAAGTGACACCTGAAGAACAGCAAACATAATTTTAAAATACTCTTAAGTTTAAAAATGCATCTGATGCTCCTTCCTTAAAAGAAAAAAAAAATCCGAACTGGTCAAACAAGGATTTCCTGGTAAATGAGGAAATCAGCTTAAACTGCATTTTGAGAGGGAAAAAACCTCCAAGTGATGTCCACTAAACTTGATGTATCTTTTGATACTGTTTTCAAAATCTCTAGTCCTTTCTTACCTGCAGCATGACTACTGTGAAAAGATCAAGATAAACTTACAGTAAAATTCTTTAATCATCTAAACTGTGACCCCAATGTATTGACTAGATAGAAAAATTTGTTTGACTGATAGGACTCAAAATGCTAAAGATAACCAAAAGGCAAAACAAAGAAAATACCAGTAGTTCCACTTCTCAAACTAAAACTATTGTTTTGCAAGATTTCTACTAAACTAACAAGCTAGAAATGCTTTAGTTGTTTAATGTCTATTAAATTCTAGAATTTATGGTTTATGTCAAAAGAGGAACCATATTTGTAAAAGTGTCAATTTCTAAAATACCATGTTTAATTAAATGCCAGGACATTTAAATTTTCTAAATTACTTATGTCAGCCTCTCCAAAACATAGCTACTTTACTCATTTCTTAACTAGAGGTAGGTCATGTGTAGGCCTTGTTAATATGCTGTGAACAGTTTATTAGTTCACTAATGTAATAGTCTGCAGGGTAACTATGCACAGAGCTCCAAGAACAGCAGCACATGTAATAAATTAAATGTCTAAATTTTATTTTTTTTCATGTGGGTTAACATGTCTTGTTTTCTCCTAATATTTCATTCTTTTGTGAAGAATGTTTAACAAGGAAAGGGTCATGAGGCTGAGTAATCTGAAAGTCTTCTGCACATTACAACTCAAGGCTGGGAGTCTAGCAATATCTATATGCAGCCCTTTTCCCCCATATAGAGTTTTTGCAAATCATGCAGTCAATTCTGACTGTTATCCAGCACTGAAAGTCTCTTCTCCACTTTCAAACTTTAAAAAGTGCTTCACAATCATGTGGCAGTATGATTAAAAAGTACAGTTCATACACCTTGACAATCAAAAGAGACTGGATTATAAAAAGTAAACTGCCCTTATAGTTGCATCATCCTACATCTGTAAGGACAGCGCTAGTTAATTTGTGAAAAAGGCAAGTTCCAGGTTTCGGTAAAACACATATTATAGCTTTCTTGTGCTAGTGAACACTTAGAATAAATACACAGGTTCCCAAGACATTTTCCTTCCCTCCTCCCCCATTTATAACATTCAAAGAAAACACATTATTTTGGCAAAGTTAAAAGGATTTCTGTTTTGATGTTTTTGCCTTCAGCTTCATGTTAGAGGCACGAACTTCTGGACTTAAGCACTATAAGGCATAGTAGAAACCACCAATTAAAACAACAGCAACATCACCACCACCACCACAATGGAATATACTACAAGTGGGAACAGCTGTGTTATTTAAAAAGAAAATGTTTTGTAAACTGTCATACTGCAATGCTGTGTTAGGTGATGCATGTAAAGCTTGCCTTGGCATGCTGATTATTTTTTTTCTAGAACATGCTCAAATGATCTAAACATTGCCACAGGTTCAACTTACCTAAAAAATACCAGAAAATAGCCCAGTGGCACACACTCTTGAAAACTTTTGCAATCACAATGTAACTATAAAGCATGAGTAAACTTTTGTTTGGTTTTTATACAAAACTTGGAACCACATTTTCTTCTCCCCCACCCAATATCCCTTAAGAAAAACAAAAAATCAAATTAAAAAATCCCAAACTTTTGTTAGACACCACTGTCTGGTGTGGCTTTTTCTTTTTTTTTTTTTTTTTTTTCCCTTTTTTTTTTTTTTTTTTTTTTTTTTTTAATAAAGAGAACTTTTCTGAAACAACTACCATTCTTTTTGGCAAGAAGCTCACACAGCCCCGCCCCCTACACTGCAAGGGACTCGTGTCCTCTTATTTATTTCCTCCATTTTTCTGAAGCTTCCTTCTTTCACTCATTGGTCCCCATCCTTACAAACAAACAACCTGTGACTTTACACTTCTCAGTGTGTCCAGATTTTTTCTGCCAGTTCTGCATCTCCCACTCTGGTCTATTCTGCTACAGAAAGGTCTTCACCCAATACCACCTGCAACTGTTATCCTTTCCTGCACAGACTTTTGGCCTCTGACAAGTATCCCACCTGTATCACTTTTCCCCAGTTTCCTTCCAGAATATCAACTTCTTATGAAATTGGAGAATCCGCTGTATCATTCTTTTTGTGAACGTGTTAATGTTTGCCACCATTTTTTAAACATGTCTCTAGGACAACTGTGGTTCCTAACCAGATTCTGTTGTCTCCACTTTCATCAGTGGAGAAAATACCCCCCAAAATACCCAGATTGCTTCTTGATAATGTGCAACTCTGTGTGACATTCAAGCACTGCTGTTCTACCTTGTAGCAAGGAAATGTGTGACCAGTAAGCCCAGCCATGTGCTGAAGTCAATGACACTGCATTCANTATAGCACTGAATCCAGTGCAGGCAATGTATTCCCAGGTTAAAAAAAGGGATATTATCAACAGTGGAACTGTGACAACAGAAGCTCTGTTGCATTTATGGCATGATCAGGACCAATTTTGTTAAGCTGTATGTAAGAAAGAGTCACTGCTCTGATCCCCTATTCACTATGTCAGTGTCACTTTTTATAATCTTGATCTACCTGCTTTAGCTTCATTAAATAAAACACTTTAACTCCTTAAAATTGTTAACAATGGTGACTTCTTGGTTGTTGTTTTTATACCTAAGGTTTCTGCATTTTCTGAAAGACTGATCTGATGTTTTGCATTTTATCATGGTATTTTTAGGGCAACAGTATATATGCATTAGTACTTATGTACAACAGTTGGAAATATCTCTGAATTTACTTTTCCAATAAAGCTATTAGAAAAGTGAAAGTAACCTAATGTGAATCAGTAAAAAAAAAATTAAATTTATATTTATGTTCCAATATGACATATAATGGCATAAGTTCTTCTAATAGAATTGTTTTCAACAGCTGTATAAAGCCCTGACAAGATTTGGGCATTGTTTTGAATGTGAATCATCTGTCTTGGTGTCTCCAATTTACCTCTATTCAGGAATGTGCAAATTATTTTATACAGCATGATGCTAGTACCGCTCTGTACTATAGTATTTTGTTTTGTAATTAAAAACAACAACAAATCCCTAGTCAGAAATAAACTGACAAAATTTACATTCTTCTCTCTTAAAAAAGTAAATAAAATAACATTATTTAAAATGTGAATTAGCTGTAAGACATACAATACAATTACATAGATACATATCAATACAGCACATTCAATTTGCCAAAAATTAATGATTACAAAGCCAATATGGATGCTGCCATATATATATATATATATATATGTATGTACAATGATTATAGCATTCATAATTGCACTATACCTACAACCAGTTTTAAATTACAAGGTGTTCTAAGAGGGAGCAAAAAATAGCAACTGTTCTTATTATCGTTCTTTTGGATTTGAGAGGGTTAAGGATGAAAAACATCTCATTAGTATTTATGGTTACCTTTGGTGATCAACTAATAAGCCATTTTTTCCACCTTCCATCCACTGGTACATGGCAGCCGTTTCTGTGTTAAGTGCACTCTAGTGCCAGCTGACATTATAGATAATCAATCCAATTACATGTCTGAACTTTAGAGTTTTCTTGCTAGCAATCATACACCTGGTCAAAAACACCTTTCAACCTATGCTGCAGAAAAAAGGCTCATCAATGTGTGCTGCACTTTTGTTTTTAAAAAATTGCACATTTAAATTTCAAGAACTATTTTCTCACTGCTTCATTTACATTTATAAATCTCTTCTAAAGAACACTGAGAGAGGCTTTTTTGCGTGAAAGCCTATCAAATGCCTGTGAATCAATTAACAATCAATCTTATCAAAGAAGGTTCCTGAACATGATCTCTCATCCATAACTTCTTGTAATACAACTGAAGGTGCCTTGACATTATTATGGAGAACAATCTCATGTCATAACTGACAAAATGTGAGATCTAAACTGTCTTTAAAATACTAGACTACATGTGGGTGCATGGTACACCTCATGGCATATTCACTTACATGTTGGTTTCAGCACTAGAAAATGGTACACTTTCTAAAAAAGGGAACACATGAGCTGAAACTGTGTGTGTTAATCACCTGGCAGTTGATTCAATCAGGTCGGTTCCCAACCCATCCATTTGGCGTTTCAAGGGCATTGGTTTCATAAAAAGCCAGATTTGGCAACATGAATTCCGTATAATAAAAATAATCTTTCTACTGTGGAAAAAGAACACTTAAAAAAGCTCTAACTTAAGAAAAACACCCCACACAACTGAGAAAAACACTGTTTCAGGCTGTAGCCACTGGGTAAAATGTAGTGTCTATGACTTTTCTATTTGGCATTTGTAAATAAAAGAAGAGAAAAAAATGGCACATGGCAATTAAAAAGAGGTTCTAACATATTCCATGTACATCCCAGACCGTGTCTTAATTACTTCATTACTGTCTTCTGTGCACCTTTCTTAACTGTAAAACTATAGTTCAATTTATTATCCTTAGACAACTGTAATTCTGTTTTGCAATCCCAATATTCTAGTCTCAGAAGTGAAGACAGAATGAAGACACCAAGGTAAAGAATTTAAAAATCACAGTATCAATACTTTTTGATCCTTCAAAGAAAGTACATACTATAAAATTAGAATGACTGATGACTTGAACTGTGATGATAGTGTTTTCCTAACCAAATCACTCAACAGAAAATATTTCACCCAGGAATGCAACTGGGGGAAAAAAAAGGCCATTGTACCTTTTAAAAGATAAGGGGAGTAGGAAAGGAGGGGGAAAAAGGAGGAGAAAGGGTTAGTGAGAGAGGAAACCAGCTTGATTTTGCTTCAATAGCAAAAAACTGCCATCCTTTGTAAATGTACGACTGAGAATTTGAAACACACTGAGTCACAAGGTTTTGCCTAAAAAATGAGGAAATGTGCTGTGAATGTACTTCAGCATCTTTCGTTTTTCTTCCATATACTTTAAATAAAATCATAATATTAACTACAAACTCTGTGGACATTCACAGAGTCCAGGCCGGCAATAAATTAGTATTATGCAAATTGTTTTCACAGATTATAATACAGTCCCTCTTGTGTATCTTCAATCATGGAAAGTTGGTTTTGGAGGATCCCCCAGGTACAGTTAGACCAGGTTGTACTCCTTCAGGTTTAACTGTAGGATCGTGTCCTTGACAGCAGCAAAGACGAAGCGGATGTTTTCTGTGTCTGTAGCACATGTGAAGTGAGAGTAGATAATTTTGTCACTGTCTGGATTCAGGTCTACGAACATCTTCAGGATGAACTCTCGTGCTGCCTGTGCATCCCGCTGTGGTCCTGTAAAAAAAGAAATTCAGCTTTCTTAAAGTCAATTTCATATTTCCGCTTCTTTAAAAGAAAATAAGGAAGCCTTAATCTGTGATCCCTACATAAGACAAGATGGGGAACCTTTTACTAATCAATAGTATCATACACTGGTTGCATTCTTTGTGGTAGGAACTATGAAAAAAAAGGATGAAAGGAAATTTCAGAAGTTCACCAAATCAGAGCTGCTCTTTCACTGCTGATTATCTTCTTTCTTCACCAAGACAAATCACTTGTTTTAAAATAGGTGATTTATAAATGCACAGAATTAAAAAAAAAAAAATTAGCTGTATCGTTAAATCTTTAAAAAGTTGGTAGAAATGGTGAATGTTCAGTACAAACCTACTATATTTAAATTATACTTCAGTTATTTTAGCACTGCAAGATTCACTAGTTTTATATGGATTTTGGCAGGAAGCATAGTAAAATTATATCCTGAACTGAGTCTGACACGATCATCAATAGAACTCTATTTTAAGTGATAATAAAATTCACAGCTGCTCTCCAGCTGAAACTGTTGCCTGCAAAAGGCTCACGTTCTAACCAATCAGTTGGTATCTAAATTATGGATGTTAATAATCCTATCAGATCTAAATTAAAATTGTAACTCTCAGAAAGAAAGAGTCAATCTAACCAAACTACATGTTCAGCTTAAAAGATCACAGAAGGTAATTACTTCCAGCCTGGAACAGCATGTATTCATTCATGTTCACAGGCAAAAAAGCAGCGCAGAAGCAAGAACATAAACCACATGTTGGTGAATCCTCTTCCATTATTCTAGTGCTGCCACCAAAAGTCATTGCTCCCTTGCTTTCCTGTTTCTGAAACGTGGGTTTCTACAGAACACACATTTTGTATGCTGTTGCCTCCCCTCCTATTCTCTTCATTAGTCTTCTTGTTACACAGCAATATAAATACCAGCACTCAGCTGTTATGTGTAGCTCTGTCCTTCAGTAATTATAAAAGTAATTACAAAATCAATAGTTGTGCAGGTGCCCAGCACATGTCCACAGATTTCAACAACTGGATAACAGACCTTATTTTTAATACTTCAAGCTTAATTTGTAACACTTTCAATTTGTGCAACTGTAAAATTTAGGAAGGGAATATATGGAAGAAAAAGCACAAACTTTCTGGTGTGCTGCAAATCTATCTGGAGGGGGAGTAGGCTTTGGCAATATATGGGTGTATGCATGCAAAAAGATGTACATATATGCGCACACATACATAGATAAAACATTTTCTGAGATTTAGGGATGTAAACAGATAATAAGCTCTCTGAGGCAACACAGAGGACTGTCCAACACTTCTACAGCTTCTAAAACACAACTGGCTGTAACCTTTATTTTGGTCACCAGACTCTATAGATAAACAACTGCAATATTAAGTCTCACAATAACACATATTTGTAAGGGTAAATGTATTTTTTCACAAATACTCACATTTGTAAATGTGAGTATTTGTGAAGAAAATTCTTAGGCTTCCAAAGACAACAATTTCCTCAAAATAAATCACTTAGTTTTTAAAATGGTTTCCTAGAATTTTGTTAAACAGTTTCACAGTAGCTACAAACAGTGTTTTCTCAAAATCCACCAGCCTATTCAGAGATATACCCAAATTTGCACACCCCTACTCCTATGTTATTTAAACTTTTATCTGACTGAGGTGCAAGCACAAAAAAGTATGTTTATGACCTCAGGAACTTAAAAAAATTGAATGAGATAATGTTAAATTTAGATGGCAAAGTGGTTCTGATCCAAGTAAGAGACTTAGAAAAGAACAACCATAT
Organism: Illadopsis cleaveri; assembly: GCA_013399915.1. NCBI lineage: Eukaryota > Metazoa > Chordata > Aves > Passeriformes > Timaliidae > Illadopsis > Illadopsis cleaveri. The sequence goes on from VXBB01012976.1 coordinate 18,082, forward strand.
GACTTAGTAGCTTTCTTGCCCACTGCTCTCCCTAATCAGCAGTTTTCAGCATCTGGCTCTATATGATACCATGAAGATCTATCTAAGTGCTACATCAATATTTTTCTCTTTTTTTCCTCCCAACTATAGCCTCTTTTTGTGTTCGCCCTCTCTCCCTGTCCCAGCCTGTGAGTCAGATGTCTAGTACTAGCAAGCAAAGTGTGTCTTCATGCGATACACTGATCTAGGAGCATGGCTTGGCCTCCCTCTCAAGGCTCTTACTAATGCACTGTGCAGCAGAACTCCTTAATTTTATCTGTCCAATTTGCCACTCTGGCCAGCAGTTCTCATCTCTAGGCTACTTTCTCCCTTATGAAGGTGAAAGAAGCAATCCAGCTGAAAAGTATCTATTTCTGATACGTTCCACAGATCTCCCACTTCCCACATCCCCAATATACTGGGACAGAAGAAGGGACCACATGGTGATCTCTGCAAGCCACAGCCCCACCTTGCCACCAGAAGTAATCAAATCAAACTGTAACTCTGTCTCTGAAGTTAGGTCCTGCAAGATCTGCAGAATTAAGAACCAAAAGATTCTCAAAGACTTTCAGGTCTTCACTCCCACATCCCTGATAGTCCACAGTATTTTTTCCCCTAACTAAGGGCAAAGGACAAGAGAAACAAAGTTTCTACAAACTAAGTTTTGAATTCTGTGGGTTTTTTTTTTTTTTGTTTT
>VXBB01012976.1:25548-43643 GCA_013399915.1 Illadopsis cleaveri
AAAAAAGAGCAAAAAAAAAAAAGAGCAGCTGTCACATCTTTCCCAGAAGCAACATTTACAAGCAGCATTTCTAGCAGCCTCTCTATGATCATCCAGCCCTCTATTTTCACTATGAACCATCCACTTCAACAAAAGAGCCCTGACTCTGCCTTAATGCAAATTTTTCCCAGCACTGACAGTTTACATTCAAAAGGTTCTTTATCTACAAGCCAAAAATAAATATGCATTTGTGTGGACAGGTATGAACAGATACAATATATCCAGCAATGAGTTTGGCACAGGTAGTTAATGTTCTACTTTCTCAAGTTTCCAAATAAACGATCTGTTCTGGAGATTTGATTTCCCATGGGAAAAAATTAATTAAATAAATAAGTATGAAGACCATTTGAGGCTTTTAGTTCTAACTGGGAGTTTGTATTATGCCTCTGCCATATGCTCGATTGTTCTGGATTGCTGGCTGTTGATGAAAAAACCAGCCAACCAAAGCATTACATTTATTTATGATGTAGAAAGATAGAAGTACTCTGATCTCAGAATTGTTTTCTTTCAGCCTTCACGCTAAGCCATGTATGACTAGCCTGTGAATAAGGAACCCAGTGCTGGAGGAGAAGTGGAAGCATGCTCAGATGAGAACAGCATGAGAGTTCTGATGAAAAAATGAAATATACTGTTCAGATAATTGCCTCTCTGAAGAGTAAACATACTCTGAATGGTGCAGCCTCATGCCATTTCTTATTTTGCCTACATCAAAACAGTGTGACTGGAACACTGTACCAATTTGTCACCTGTTAATGTATTACACAAATGAACACTACAGAAGTTCCATCTAGGCTCATCTGTTTTGCAGATGTACTTTTGTTCAGATTCAAAATGTAAGCACGTGTGCCTGCATCTCCACACCTGTATAAACACAAATAAGCTAGCAGTAAAAATACCTATCCTGAGTTTCATGTAATTATTTTAATGTAATTTTAATAAACTAGATTTTAATCGGAATATTTTTTAACAAACCAAGCAACACTGATCCTTTCTTCATGGGGCAATCTACAAACAACAAAAATTTTCATCAATCAAAAGAACAGTGCCTTTATTCAGCTACTTGAAGCACAAAAACATTGCAGAAAACCACTCCACAAAGTTTGTTCTGTTTCAATTTGTAGTTGTGGCTGAGATACTGAAGCCCTAATTTTCTTAATATCCTGTTCTGCCTTCATCTGATAAAACTGCAAGACAGTTCTTCAGTGTAAATTAAATATTGTGAAGGTAACTATATTAATGCAGATATCCACCGTCAAACAAAGGGTTCTTGAGGGGTATTAAAGAAGCTATGGAAAAACTTAGACATGACTACAAAGATGCTACCCAAGGCAACAAAGGAAAAAAACCCTCCTTTCTCATCATACACTGTTTTTCCTAGAATCTAAGAAGAAATTACACTGGAGTGGATCTTTACATGGAAGTCACCATGTACAACTCCTTGCTCCCAGCAGGAAAAACTTTGTCATCATATCATTTTACTCATGGCTGTGTTCAGTCAAGCTTTGAACATCTCTCTTCAGGACGGAGATCCTACCTCTCTAAACAAACAATTCTGCTTTCAGCCCTCATGATATAGGAACACCAAGTCAAAAACAGTTTTACTGAGGGCCACTGTATTTACAGACCATTAAGTCACTTTAATGATCCCCTGTTGGTAATGTTTTGGGTAAAACATTTTTAAGAGCAACTTTCTTCCTGGAGTATTTAGCTCCATGCTGCTTCCAATAAGAGACTCAGTCAGATGGGTCCCTTCCTCCTTTCATCTGTCATGTTCAGAGATATAGATATTCTAGGTTGTCTGAGACCCCTTGAATTCCTGACAGAGATGTGCAATGGCTATTGGAAATGTTGCTTGAGCCATCTCCATACCTACTGGTTCTGTTCACACCTCAAATTACAAAATTATGCCTTCCTACTGCTAGTGCCATGTAAACATCTGGTATTGATAAAAGAACTTCCTATTCTACATTTCAGAAACCTCGAAGACTTGATGGGGGATCGCGGCTGCACTTTGTAAATAACAGCCATTGCTTTAGAAGTCTGTAAACTCACGATAAAAAGCTGTAAGACAATGGAACGCTGAACACAGAATGAGAGACCATAAGATACAGCAGCAGAATTCTCAACCAGTGCAAGCAGCAGTCATCACACGCCTGGCTGCTACACCATTGTATGTCACACCGCAGCGCAATGGAGCAGGTTTAGACAAGCTCCTGAGGAATTCCTTCAGTTCAGAATGAAGAGAATTGTACCTCATGCAAAAATCTATGTTAGAATATTTTGAAAGGGACTGATCAAGACTGGAACAAAAAACATTCAATCTGGTTATCATACCAGGTTAGGTGATGCAAGTCCTTAAAGAAGACAAACCATACTGTAACGAAGTGAAAGCCAGTGGACAAAAGATAAGAGAAATTACCTTTATGGCATAATTTTTTTTTATATCCCTTGAGCAATACAGCATTCGCCTAGCCCTCAGGAGAGACAGATTGTGGAAAACACCTTAATACGTGTGAAAGGAGAACAGGCAGGAAGTAATGGCAGTATTAGACACAGTTTGAAGGCACAGAATCATAGAACGGTTTAGGTTGGAAAAGACCTATAGGATACTGTGTCTAGAATTTCTTAAGCCAAAAAAATCAAATTTCCTATTATTTTAAAATCTCAGAATTCTTAAGCAATTCCTGCCTGCTTCATACATTACAATCCTCTTCCACAAGAACTGTAATCAACCTGTAAATTAAATCTGTAAATACATGGATTATAAGCAGATGGTACTTTTATTAAAACTTTAATGAAAATTGAATGACAGTTTGACGGTAAAAGGGAAGGGAAGGTGCTCCAGTTTTAAAATAAATTCCATGGCATTACAATGTTAAAATTACCAATTTGAGCTGCAGCTAAATCAAATATAATCTCTTCAGACATAGTACAGACTTTAAAAAGGGCTTTAAAACAAATGGTGTTTTTTAAAAGGTACAGTACCCTACTTAACAACAACCTCCTCTTACCAAGGAGGTTCACAATTTACATCCAATCCTGTAAGAATTTCACATTTTACAATTTAACCAAAATGTATTATCTCTGAGGAGAATAATCTGAACTGGCATTTTCCCTCAAAATATTTTGTGCGAAGTTAAGAATACTCATAATGACTTACATATAAAAATCATCTTTTATCAATGCATACTTCATTGAGAGTATGGACAGAGGCTGTCCAATGCCTCTGTTGCTTTGCAGCCTCTGAAAATATCTCAGGAAAAACAGCATCTACTTTTTGATAGTTTAGAAAATTTCTAATTTTCACTTAGCCTATTACTTAATTAATTTAGTTGAACTGAGGAAATTGTCTTCTGTCTTTTCTGGTTTTGCTCTAAGAGCCCTAGAAAAACAAAAATATATACATAACCACCACAGAGCTATACAAACTATATGAAATCTTATGTACCTTAAGACTTTTAGTGCACTAATAAATATGTACATAAATATGTCAATAGATGGTTCTCTATTTTGCCGTTTCTAAGTACTTAATTAGCTGTGCAAAGATAATGAAAACCACTTTTTTAAGGAACTCTCTTTTACAGATATACTGTTATGTCTCCAGTTCTTCCATAAATGCAAGTAGTTATGGTTCTCTTACAAAGCTGGAACTCATTTTTCTAATTATTGCACTGAGACGCTGAGATTTGATACGTTGAAAGGAGTTACCTCTAACACATATTCCAATGCAGCATATCCTGAAAATCTAGAAAAGCGCTTTATTTAAAAAAAGTAAATTGATTTTAAACATAAGAAAAAGTTCTAAACTGTGCCATTTGGTAAAACTGCCAACTTCTCCAAATTTGCTGGCATAATTCAGAGCCAGAGCATGACCCTCAAAACATAATATATCATAAATCCATTTAAAAGAGAGATGATTCCTTCATTTTTCATCTCACCTCTAATCCTACTGAGTTTTCTGAAAAACTGAAAAGGTCAAACAGCTAATAATTTAATTTATAACATGTTGTCCTTTGTCACATCACATCAGACTGATGAAATATTTACTTAATTTACAGTACTATTAATGTAATTAGTATATTATGTTCTCTGGTTCAAATTTTGTCCTCATTTTCCTAGAGAGACTTTCTGTTTTATTAAGGGCAGAATTTGGAACAGTTAGCTATCTCTCTTTTGTGTTCATTAGAAGAGAAGTATTCCATGACTGTACATCAACTGAAATTTTTGCAGGATTGGTAAAATATACCATCGTTACTGGCTCCTCCTGTTTTGTATTTATGCACCAAAATCAAGTTATGTACAATCTACACATACACTTAAAAGAGATGCCATTTGAGTCTGAGTATCGCCTGTTAGAGAAATAATAGCTAAAACACAGCTGGACAGCCAGACACACTTATCTTCAGAACTGAAGCTCCCAACTCTTCAGATATTTGTCATGGGAGTGCAGTTTCACGGCTGTGTCATTTAGAAGTCATCCTGCACATGTCTCTGAACAATAGGCAGTCTGAACTCTTGTCTTATTTTCCGTGTATGCCCCTTTATACAAGAGTTATATTCTTCAGAACTTTAATTCTTGACTCCTTCAAGGGCATAAAAATAGAAACAGTTCCCAGCTCCACCTCACATATATCCAGCGAGAGACACTAACACATAGACTCCCAACTAACTGTGACCTCATCTGATTTATAATCCAAATGTACTTCTCTTGAATAAGGTAAACAAGGAAAGAAACATGTTTACAACTGACCATCCATCAGGCACTACATTTTGAAATAAAATTCCAGAGTCTTTATTTCCTAATGAGGAAAGTCATATAAGTACCACCACTCCCCATAAAGAAAACAGTACTTTTTAAAGATTTCTATTTACTCATGAAAATGGTATTAATGAAAAACTGTATTAACTAAAAAGGATGACACAAATGATTAAACACTACACTTCTCTTTGTAAAAATGTACCACAGGAAATGAGACTTCAGGCAATATACAGTGGACTAATTAGAAAAAAAAGTAGGCCACCTTACAAAAATCATAGTTTAATCAGGCCATGAAAGCAATGAGAAGGAAATAGCAGAACACTGTAAATTGTCAAGTCAGATATTTTAATTTCAATATGAGACACACAGATCAAAGAATTATTAGATCCTATCCTAGTAGCACACTGATGGCATACATTTTAAGAAAGTAGAGAATTCACACAACCTTCCTCCACTTTGGCGCTAAAATTTCAATACTGTTCCACAATTTAAATCTAAGTGTGAAAAGTATCTCTTGGCTGGTTACCAAAGTCTTCATGTTAAATCACTGTCTTCCCTCTTGAGCTTGTCAGACCTCAGTGAAGAACAAAAGCATCTTTGTATGTTGAATTTCTTAATTCAAGATGTCAAAAAACACTTAAAGCCGTATTTCTGTCACACCCACATTCAGACAAACCATGCTTTGCTTTATGAGGAATAAATAAACACAATCTTCCATTAATTCTGGGACTGCGGTGTTTAGAGATACAAGGGAGAGAAAAAGAGGGGGAGAAGTCAGTGTTCTGGCATAACAACAAAATCTAAACAGACAGGCTACTAGTTTGCTGAAAGTGGAAACTTAAGCAGCCTATACTGGTGCTCAGCTCTAAGACTGTCTGGATCCTTTCCAGAGTTAAGAGTAACACAGGCCTAAGTGTGCTGGAAAGCCTACTAGGCTATGTATGTATTACTGGAAAACAAAAACTGGTTTGAATTAAAGTCATGAATATGTTTAAAACTAAAAGTCAAAAAGGTTCAAAAGTTTTCCTCTGTTGTTAAAAAGAAACATAAATAGTTCAGTAAATAGTTCAGTAGTTCACCTGCAAGAAGGGTTTGACTTCCATGAAGCTTATTTTGTATAGTCAGAATAGTACCTGAAAATTATCATAACTAATTTTGCTTTATGCAATTTCCAATAAATTTTGCTTTGATTTGTATAATTAAAATGCTTAGTATTTGTGTGTTGACTTTGTGGCTACAAAAGAATAATGCAAACAGAAAAAGAACCAGACATTTCCAGTTTGTTTTGAAACAAACCAAGTCTGACAGATTTCTCTTTTTAAACTACATGTGTCTAGCTTCCAAAATTACAGGAGATGAAGATGGTGCAGACCACATCATAATTTCTGGAAATTCAGCTTTGACTGCCACAGATAATTATACAATTAACATAATAATAGACTACAAACATAGAAGTTTCCAGAGCTCCAAGGCTTTAAAAAAAAAAAAAAAAAAATCCTAAAACAAAGTTCCAGCACACAAAATGTGATTGTCCAGGGACACCTGTTTTACTTTAGGTCAACCACTGTCTTAAGCAATGCAACTTCTAGGCAGCAATGAAGATGATATTGTCAAATGTTCTCCTTATCTAGCTTTTTAAAGTATGTGCTGAAAGATTTGCACAGGACAGTGCTAATGAGTAAAATTCATAAAAGTTTGATGAGTAACTTAAAAGACCCCTCAAGAGAGACAAAACACCCTCAACATAAAATAATCATCCTTAGTCTTCATTCAAAACTGCATTCAAAATACTGGATAGCGTGCTTTGAACCCTCAGCCCACCCACTTGCTTACTTGTCCTGTTGTTTTGAAATAAAAATACAATACATAGCTTGGGCTTTAAGTCAAAGGAATGGAGTTTACTACCCTAGGGTCTGTTCCTTAAGAACCTATAAATTTTGTACTCATTTACGCCACCTATTATTGTGCCTTTGCTTGTAACAGTAACAGAAAAATGTATCTCTGTATTCAACTATATTCCTCTTCAACACAAAATAGAGACTTTGAATGCTTACTGGAGTGGATCAGCTTGGCCCTACTTGAAGACTGAACCCTTCCTCCCCTTTGACTCCTAAAGGGCTTCTCACTCCCTTGGGCACCAGTTGTGCATGACTGCTTGTAGATGCATTTAGAAAACACCTGGGAATGGACTGGTAAAATGATTTTTTTTTCAACTCCTGGGTTTTGTTGACAATTGCTTACCTCATTATCTGACTCCACAAGCACTTGATCATATTCACTAAGCGCTACTAGGAACATGATAGATGTGACATTTTCAAAGCAATGTATCCATTTTCTTCTTTCTGATCGCTGGCCTCCTACATCCACCATTCTGCAAAATTAACAACCACATCAACTCCATGAACACCTTAATAGACAAACACCCAACCACAAACACAACAAAATTCAAGGATTTAGTTAAAAACACAATTTGGTTTGGCTTTCTTAATGATTTTTTTCCATTGATATTTAATAGAACCTGTTGTAAGCAGATAGTTAATCATGCTTGCTTTAAGTCTGGTGGGTTTTCTGTATTTGAACTACTGTGAGTCTCAAGCCCCTCAGAATTATGAGATATAATGGTCCCATGAGCAATGATTTGGCAAGGTATGCCCCACATATTCAGCAACAGACACAAAACAGATGGTGGACCACATTTTCCCTCCACCACACATCAGAATCAAAATCTATAACTTGTTAAAGCTGCCCTATGTTAAACATACAAATAGAAAACAGTATCTACTAAAACCAAAATATCTACTAAAATAGAAAACAGTATCTAGTAAAGGTTTTGATAGCCAAAATCAAAACTCATGTTTGCTTGCAATGTATTCCCACTTCATCCCATGCCTCAGTGTAAACATGGGTGTCTGACTTGTAATTACAATTCCATAGTTATTTTTTAAACAATGGTACTTGCACTTAAGTAGGGTGGTATCTCTCTAAAAAACAACTACACAAATGGTAACTTTTTATTCCATAATTTACATGAACGACAAGACATACAGTTGTATTTTCAGATTACTACGCACAGTGAAACTTTGATATATATTATTGAAAAGACAAATTGCAGATTTTCTATCAGTAAAAACTACTCTCAAAAATAACAAACCTAATTGTCTTTGATCCTTCTGACATCTTTAACATGAGTTCCTAAATATATGTGGACAACTACATGAAGATAAATTGACCAAGCTGCAATTTTAGCAACAGAATAATTGCTTTTTATGTACTTTAATCCAATGTCCTTACTTGGCATGGCTAATGTAAAATAAAACAAAAGAAACAAAGCGAGTGGGTGCTAAAACTTTTTTTTCCTACCTGAAAATGACACTTTGTAAGTCGAACGGATATTCAATGATCCCTGTTGTTGGGACTCGAACTCTAAGCACATCTTGCTGAGTTGGCAGATAGGCCGAATCTGCTATGCGGTCCAAGTCATTAAGATAGCTATAAACAGGGAGAAATAACAGGTATGCTAAACAGTGACACCATCATCACACTGAGGAAAACAGAAAGGAAAACTTAGGAAGAAAATGGGCTGTGGGGTAGGGAGAAGTACAACAGGAAAAAATAGCATTATCAGCAGAAAAGAGGGGACAAAATATAAAAATGTACTCCATCCCCACTTACATAGGTTCAAGCTAATTCTACAAGAAAGGCAGCATAATTATTATAGAGACTTTTTCCCCATACAACTTTGCTTGGCTTTCACATTTAAATTCACCAAAGTTGTCAATTACATAATTCTAGGAAATTTAGAGACATAGTATTATACAAAGGGTGGAAAATACAAAATTGCTTTGAATATGTAATGTATTTCTTGATATTCAGTCTGTTATGCCTACGTATACACACTTGGATAAACTTAACATGAACCCTCCAAAGAACAATGGACTGCTATAGACTAGATAGCAATCTATAGTAGTCTGGTATAACTGACTGTAATAGTTCATTACCAGATGTAAAATGACAGGAGGATAAAGAAACTGTTTTGAGACTAAATTAAAAAGGGAAAAGCCCAACCACTGACAATTAAAACACTCTCCAGATGTTATCAGAAGACAGCACAAACTAATTAGTGGGATTTCTGGCACCTGAAGTCCTGCATTCACACTGAAACTTCTGATGAGGTCGATAAGCCTGCAGTACTTGAAGCACACTCCAGTTGGCTAGCAAATAACCCAAAACTGCTATAAAATTGCTTGTAAAGGTTCAGTAACTACAAAATAGAACTATTCTGCTTATCTGGTTAATGGTGAGTTTCAACCATAAAGCACCAGTGTACTGAAGGTTTTAATTAGCTGTCACAAAAAAAACCCACCCTCCTGTCCTAGGATGACTTTATGATGCTTGTATTCCCAATTGTCTGTTCTGTTTGTGCTGTATATTGGGGCTCCTTGGGTCTGCTTCCTGGAGGGACCTAGGAATTGGTATTTGCCCTAAACCAAATTTGCCCAAAACCATGACACCTCCAAAAAAAGAAGGCACCCATGTGTGTGTCCAGGGGCTGGACATGTCATGAAATCAGTGCACCAGGGATCTTACACTCTTCCCATGGTGGACACGTGGCAGAAACTTTGCCACAAGAAACCAAGTTCTTGACATCTGGCTAGTTCACAGCAGAAAAATAACCTACAGTTAGCCACTGAGAAGATAAACCAATGTAGGGATTCCCTCATTAATTCCAAGGGATGAGAGCAATGGTCTTGTAATTTATTAAATGATGATGAAGTGTCACCAATTTCTGAACATGTTCTCTTTCCTGTAGTAATTAATGAAGGCATTCTTTTTAAATAAACCCACCCAAGAAATCATCAGACTTCCAGATGTTCTGAATTACGTTTTAATAAAATAGTGAGAAGTTACCCTGAATAATAACAGAAACAAAGAAGTTTAATTTCTACCTCACAGTAAAAATACAGGAAAATTTGTTAGCTTTGGGGAAGAGCCAAATTACTATTGACTCAATTATAAAATTATCAAATTTCCTTCACTGTGACTTTACTAATGGAGTATCAACTCAATAGTAAATACCAATGTGAGAAAGATGAATTGAACACTATATCTCAGGTAAGCCAGAAGGTACTAGCCTGAAAATATTTTCTGAGAATGTTAATTGGTTTCTGGCAGTGAGAAAAAGCCTTGAGAGTCTGAGCAGTGGCTCTGCCCTCAGAGCTTTTTTTACACAAAAAGCAGCAGGAACAAGCTCATCAATTTATTGGTGGAAAAGGAAAAGAGAGAGAGGGAGAGGAGTCCATAACCATCACCATAAGAAAGTGACAGACCCCAACTCAGATTCTTATTCCTTCCCACCCACAGAAGAATTAGTTAAATTTTGTGATGAAATTTTGGAAGGACATAAAAAAGCACTGCCAGTCACTACATGCTACAGTAGTATTCGTAAGAGCAAGAGAATTTTTACTGAATAAACTGGTAGGTGGCTCATTTACACAACTATCTTGTTGCGTTCCTTTGGCAAGCTTTAGCTTTGGTCTCCAAGGTGAGCCTGGTTACTGCATCTCTGCACAGTGGACATGTTACTAAGGTATCTGGTAATCAGATCTGGCTGATTTTAGAAAGGTGATAAAGCAAAAATTACGATTAAATTGTTACATCTCATTAGTGTTTCTAGAAATCACTAAGTGAGTAGATGAGGTTTTGTAGGGTTTTTTTGTCTGAAGTTTTAGAAACATTACCCTTAAAAAATACTTAACTTTCCCTTGTCCTCATCCTTTATGCTCAAGTTCTGTCCACTCAGTAACCAAACTTAGGTCACTACTTTTTCACTCATTTCATGTATAGCTCCCTAAAGAGCCTACACAGTCCACAGAAGAGTCCTTTTGTATCCTTATGGAGTCTTACTTAATTCCCTGGATTTCTTCACTTAACAGATTAAAGAGTGTTGGGCTCTCTAAAAACTGTCCTGAATTATACATTCAAACCCAAAATCAAGGAATTAGTGTCAAAACCAGTAGGAGTATCTCACAGGGAAAAAAAAAAAAATCAGGGGGATGCACCAAAATCCTTAAAAAGAAAATATTTTTGACAATCATAATCAGAATCTACAGGCTAACAAAACCCATTCAGAATACATCCTGCTTTTTTTGCTTGTTTTGTTTTTGCATTAATATTTAGCCCCAGCCACTTTTTCTTCTAACTTAATTTAATAAAGGAATGTATTATTGTATCAATTTATTTAAATGAAAATATCCCAGGTCTTCGTTGTACAACTTGAAGTCTTTAATCACTGCTATTTTAATGCTGTGATAATACAGCAAATTGTCAATAAAATTGTTCCTAGACAGGAAAAAAAAAAAAAAAAAAAAAAAAAAAAAAAACAAAAAAAAGAAAAATTTTTTTGGTTTTTTTTTTAAATTTTTTCTTTGCAGGGTCTTCTAGCAAGAAGTTTTATGCTATTATGTGCTGTATCGAAAAATANGGAGTTTCTTCACATTTTATTTTAACATTTTATTTTAACCTCTGCTGAAAAATTACTTGCGCTGGAATTCAGATTTAAATCAAGATTTGCACTGTTGCAGGATAGCTATTTTCTGCAACTGACAGTTCTGCAGACAATTATACTTCCTGTTACCCCATGAAGATATGTAACTTTGTGTTCTACTATCAACTTCAGGGCGATTAAACATGTTTCTGAAAGTCAAACTGAAAGCTCTGCCAGCAACTGCAACACAAAGCTGCCTTCAAGATATTCTAAAATCACTAAAAATGCTGCAAGTCTCTTATAAAATTTACATAATCTCTAAAATAAAGTAAGAATTTTAAAAAATCCCTCTATTTCCTTTAAATAAGAACATCTATCATTGGGATTCACATCAGGGTCCTTCCATTTTATGCACTCTTTTTTATCATTGTCTGAAGACTTTTGATACATGACAGAAATAAAATGCCTCTTTTCACACAGGTGCAATCTTCCTAAAATACCAATGAGAGCAAATCAACACACATAACCTCAATACATTATCATAACTTGTGTATCAATTGCAAAACACTGCATCTCTACATCCACAGTACATACAAAACCCAAGGCATTTTCTCTTTAAGAAGTACAACAATGGATTTTTGCGTTGCGCTAGGAAGGGTGGGGTAACAGTCTGATTATTCTGAACAACTGGTTGTTGAGCTGAGTCACTACTTCAAAATGCTGAGAAGGAATATGTAAGTGAATGCAGCTGACTGCATAAAAAGACAACTAGAATACAATTAATATTAAAAGACATACTAGCAGCACACACCTTTTTTACATACTACTATTCTAACTGTCCCTGCAACACTGAAAATGTATTATTTGCCTTACCACAGTTTATTTACTGTCACAATAAGGACCTATACTTTCAGATCTTCCTGGTACCAAAATAGTTGAATATTTGACTTTTTTTTTTCCGCTCATGAAAGCTGGGGTAAGCTGGGAATTTAAAGAAATTCCTGATCAGCAGGGAAGTGCAGCATTGCGCACATAAGCTTTAAACACCCTAAAGCTTATTAAACTAGTAATGTATTTATTTTTAAATTACTTTATCAGGCAGCAACTTTAAATTAAAACATCAGAAGTGCTAGCTAATGCCAATTGTCTTCTGCCTTCAACTCTGTTGCCTCCAGACCATCCTAGCTGTTCCTCTGCCCATCTCCAGCTGCCAGCTCTTTCACTTGTGCAAAAGCTTGATAACACATTTCCGTCAAAATTATTTGGAATAGTGAAGAAACACTACTGAAATTGTTCTGATTACAGTTTATTTGATGGATGTGTTGTGGGATGTGGCAAGTCCATAAACTCCAGCAGGAAAACAGGGTGGAGTTACTTCCTCCACTGGCTTATCTGTAACCAGAACAGAACTTGTGAAGGCACAGCTATGTGAAGTGTGTTGGGTTTTTGAACGCAGATGGATGAAAAGTAAATGAAAATTAATATTCTGATGGGCTTTTGTATGTATCTGCTTACCAATAAATTGATTCACTGTGGTTCTAAAGCACTTAGCTAATGCATCCCTAAAGTACTGACAACTATACTGCCCTCCTAGGCAAACAAATCATACCAAAAATTTTTAAACACCTAAGAGATATGCACAGTGTGTTTTAGGATAGGTGCCCAACTCCAAATGAATTAACCAATATTGCAATCAGTCTTACCAAGGCACTTAACTCTCCAATGTACACTACAAGTGGCTACACATGCACTTTTGAAAACAGATCAAAAGACTCGACATAGCTACAATCTTACACAAAAGGAGAGCAGCCAATAACTGCCCAGACCAGGTATTTCTTCAGTTTATTAGCTTAAAATTTTAAACTCATAATAACAATATGGGTGTTGAAAATACTCTGGAAGCCATCTTGAGGGCTAGTGCAACAGTGAGTAACTACCAGCATTACCACAGGAAATTCAGCTGTACAGGTAGTAGCAACTGTGCAAGACATTTAGGTCTTAGCTAGACGGTACTCAAGAGTTCACTTTCACCACCTACTAAGAAATCTTGTTTTGATGAGTCACACTGTAGCTATACGGCTCTCACCCAAACAGTACCTCAACTAGGCAGTACAGAAAGGAAAGAAAACGGGAAAATACATGGTTCTGAGTAAATTTATAATACAGACCAAGTTTCAAAAGTTAATTATATCTGTAATTAGTTTTAATAAAAATGAATTTTAGTGGCTGATGAGGTAATTTTCCAGGGGGTTGCTATACTGACAAGCAGAAGGTGCATTACTGAGGCGATGAGTATGTAATGAGCTGCTGGCAGTGGACCTCCCTGGACGTCAAGACAAGCTGCCAGCATCTAGCAACATGCCTGTGATCTGCATGCTGACCAGAAGCAGAGGAAGACTTTTGTTTCTAGTCAGCACCAAGAGTGCAGTAATTATTTTTCATGCACTCTGCATCACCTATAACAAGATCCAAGCCTGCAGCCAGCTTCATGGAAGCTGTCAGGTTATGGCACCCTTGAAAGGAAGCACACGTCAAAGGTACTGTCAGTCTACACTTCCAAATAAACAGCAGGAACGAGATTATGGGAGTAGACTGACTCTGTATTTCTTAACATGTACTTCCCATATAGAAATCAAGCAAGGAAGTGAGATTCCTAAGCTTAATAAACAGACCACAGTTTTAACCAGTTTTTTAATAGATTTAGTATGACTTCAGTCGCCACGAACAGGTAGCTCAATACTGAGCCTTATTGTCCTAGGGCTACATCACCTGATGAAGACAGACCATCAAAACTTACTTGAATTTTCTTTCAGAAATTAAGATCTTGGAGCACCTTCACTATGTGGCAGACACTTCAAAGAAACACCCTCCTCTAGCTATGAGCTACTACTTACCAGCATCTTTGAGGTCAGGTTTTTCCAAGTAATCATGTGATAAAGAGGCATTTTTCTAAGGAATAAATTCATAGGATGAATTTCTGTAACATTAAACTATGTTCAGGGCATATCCTAATTGATCAGGTGCAGGCACTAAGGAATGGGCAGACAAAGGTAGAAAGGGTACAGCCTTCAATCTGCCTCTAGCATCGTTTCCCTTTCTGAGGATAGAAATGAGACTAGTCTGCTCATCAGTACTGTCTAATAACTTTTCCAAAACTCAGCAGGCAAAACTGATGTAGCAAGGTGCTGAATTAATACTCACTAGCACACTATCAAACCCTGTGCTTAGGAGTCTGAGAGACACTTCGAGCACAGAAGTCCCTGGAGAGCAGAATGCCTGTGAAACACACTGCTGAAGAGAAAGGATCTGACCATACCAGAAACATTATGTTATAAATCTCTAAATAAAACCAAGTATGTTGAGATAGAAGTAATTATTGACACTGATAGAAAGGTCAGTATAAAACCAGTAAAGATA
The DNA here is from genome assembly GCA_013399915.1 of Illadopsis cleaveri. Taxonomy (NCBI): domain Eukaryota; kingdom Metazoa; phylum Chordata; class Aves; order Passeriformes; family Timaliidae; genus Illadopsis; species Illadopsis cleaveri. The sequence goes on from VXBB01012976.1 coordinate 40,248, forward strand.
ATTTGCTATCACCCAGCCGGCTAACACATCTCTATGGGAAGAATTAGAGTACAGGAACAGGGAAGGGACAAATCTCAAGAAATTCTACAAATTCTGTTAATACAAAAATTTGATGGCAATTTCAGTGTAACCACAGCTATAAAAGCAAGCCTTACCAGCAACATTTCACATGCAAATGCTTTCTTCACTGCATTCAATGACAAGACAGATTTTGGTATGATAGTAACCATAAACATTTACATCTTTTCAACCCCAAAGTTCTGAGGTTTAATGCAAGAAAAAGTATTCTCCTCAAGATTAAGATAGTTCATGGGTATGACTCTCTCCAAATGCTGTTTCATACAGAGACAATGGCAGTGCAAGAGAAAATACAGATCTAACCAAAGTCTGTGGCTAAGGATAATTAGGCAAGATATCTAGTAAGATACGATATCTCTCTGTCCTTTGGAGTCTGGCTATTCTGAAGTGGGGTGGGGCTATACTCCATACTATCGTTGGGGTTTGGTGTGATTTTGGGGTGGGGTTGGAGTGTTTTAGTTTGTTCTGCAAAAGTTTAAGCCAGTTGATGAGGGTGTCCGGAAAAACCCTAGCAACAAATCTTGACCATGTGCTGAAAAACAAAAGCCTTTCTTTTTTATCATCTTTGAGAAAACACACAACTGTCTTGACTTTCAGCACCACACATGCAAAATGCTAAAGCTGCTGCATAAGGATTTTTCCTGCCTCAGAGAGTTGCCAGAATAACTGACACAAGCGTCCTCTATGCTAACACACAGCAGTCCAGTAAATAGAATAGTTTTTCAGTGTACGAAACTAAATGTAAACAAGTACTGGCTGTGTTCTCAGAACTTCTGTAGAGGTTTGTGTGTCTAAGACTCTACACTATTGATGAAACATTGAGGTAAATCACCTGTTTCCAGAACTATCTCATCTTAATCTACAGCAAACATAATAAACCTATGATTGAAGAGAGGTTGGAGGAAGTCTGCACAGCATTGTTTTTATCCAAATTCCATCCAAATCCTACCTAGCTGTCTTCCTCAATTTCCGACATCACTAAAAACTTACCTTAGCAAAAGCTAAAAAAGTCAAGTCACTACATACACAAATGCTCATGCAAATTTTTCTTTTTAGAAAATGTGGTGTAAAAATTATAAAGTCATTAAGAACATGTCATGGGCTGCATGAAAAAAGCATCCTGAAAGCAATACATACTATATAGTCTTTTACACAGTGCCACTTCCTTTTCTGAATTTCCCAAGTCCTGTTGCATAACCTGCAGTTTTTCTATGGGAAGTGGTACTTTGGTATGCATGTCCCATCTTTCTTCCGACATTATTTTTATTTTGGGACTATAACTAAGGCATAAGATAGGATTTGCATGGTTCTGCTGCTAGTACTTGATCTTTGAAATTCAGACTTTCATTTTTATCTGCTGTTTCTACCTTACTCTAAACCTTACATAAGGTTGTGTAAACTGTGAATACACAAAATCAGAATCTATGATTCTACAACACAAACTGCCCTCAAGTATAGCTTTAGGACCTTCAGGTATATTTTTACAAATGAAGGTAAGCAAGAACTAATCAACAGTTTATTAAATAACAATGTACTTCGGCATCTTTTAAACTATAACTATGTGGTTTTGTCACTGCCATCTAATGACTGCTACACAGATATCCCAGACAGCTGTTTAGAGTTTGCTATCAGTTCAGCTGCATAGCAGGTTGCAATTTTGGACAATATTACTCCTTCTGAAAGACCATAATGCTCTAAAAGTGCCCTACACCTTTATGAAATAAAAAAAATGATTGCTAAAGGCAATGCCGAGAAATGGAGTAAACTGTGTTAGTAAAAACTTAAGATTCATATGCTAATCTTGCCCCGGTGTGACCCCAAGCACATTGCATTTAACAGGTGCTAATTCCACTGAAATTTACCTGTTTCAGAAGAGTACAATAAAAGGAAGATATTTTCAGCTGACAGGTATAAATGAATTATTTAGCTGAAGTTTTGAAAATACTTCGAACTCAAATGGAATACTGTCCTAGAAAAATTACTAGATGACCAAAGTCTTACAACTCCTGCAACAGTTTTACAAAAGGTATACTTTACTGAGCAGACATCACTAAGTTTCATCTCTTTCTTTCCTGTTAAAAATCATTGACACACTGTAAATGACCTCAAATTCACACCCTTGTGTTGCAGCGCACTTGAGCTCTTATTACATAGTAACGTATGGGAATCTGCATTTCTATGCTAACTATCCAACTACCTCAGCTCACAGCATGTGTAAAGCTGTGCAACTCCAGGAATCGAGCTGTTAAAGGTGATAGCAAATGCAGAAACAAAAGCCTGAAGGACTACACATGTATGAGAATGCCATGGCGTGTATGACCAATGAAGCAGTACATAACATAATAACAAAATGCACTACAGATATCCACTGGCATAGCTAGCACCCCAAGGGGAAAATTACATTTAATTATCTGAAATGTTAGAAAACATAGCCATGGAAGGGAAACTGAACAGATATGCCTAGCACTTGTGCAGTAATGAAAACGTCCTTGGTTGGAGGTACACAGTGGCCAAATACTTCAATTTCATGTGGCCAGAGAAGATGAAATAGAAAATATGAGCCAAGCAAGGCTCTGGGACACTTTCTAGGTCTTAACACTTCCTACATGCTGTTCATGAAAGGTAAAGCCTTAGCGTCATGCTGGAGAAAAATGGTGATGAATCTTCAGAAATTCCAACTGCAATCCTAATTCTCTATCACAGAAGACTATTGCCTCTCCTTTCCTTAAGCTTTGAAAAGGTATGATACAAACTGTTGACTGGTAACCTTTTTACATTTGGGTTAAGGTCTAGGCATGCAGTATAGTATATTCTGAATGATCTCGTCTCACACAGCTACTATCAAAGGCAATTCTCCGTGTTACTAGTTTACATCTATCTCACACTGTGAGGCAGCACCTTAAAGGGAAGTAATCTGATGGTAATTAAGTGGGTAAGTCACATGGTAATGTGCATGGAAAGCAAATAACCTCTATATACCTCATGTGCTCTTGACTTTGCTACAGAGAAATCTAATAACAACATGAACACCCAAACTTTGGAGCAACCAATGGTCAGGAAAGAGAATAGAAGGTATTTCTTAAGCCTCCAAGAAGTTCAAATCCATTCCCATAATGCAGGGTGTCTTTTATAGACACTATCTCCACCTCTTCTAGTAAACATGCATTGGATGTATTCTTCCAGAGTACAAGTGTTAAGAATGAATTCCTGGTATTTTTTTCCACCAAGGACATGCGGGGAACTGAGGCAGTGAGGCCTCGGTCCACCCCAGCTGCGTGGGGAGAGAATCCCCTAAAAACTGCCAGAAGGCAAAATAGA
>VXBB01012976.1:43759-64918 GCA_013399915.1 Illadopsis cleaveri
CTGTGCAACCCAGCGTGTTGTTGCGAAATCCTGCTCGACAGCCTCTCCTCGCCTATTCCTGCTGCCGATCTTCAAGACAATCAGCAGATGACTCCCCCCATAGCTGATCTTTTTAATAAAGAGCTGAAAATTAATAAAGGCCTAGACCCTGTTCTTTTCACAAGCAGCGTGTATAAGAACATAAAAAATGAAGCTGATAATGACAAAGCAGGTCAAAAAATGGAAGAAACTGAAAGTATTATGATACACAGGACATATTAGAAACCTGAAACATAATTTAGAAACAATAAAGCAATGGGAAGAAGACTGTGAGTAGTAAGAGAATAACTTAGGTTGCAAAATACCTCAAACATTATTCAGTTCAACACTTATCAATTACCACCTCGTTACTTAGACCATTGCACATAGTACACCTAATTATTTCTTGAACAACTCTATAAGGATGGTGACTCCACTACTTCCCTGAATAGCCTGTTTCAATGCTTAACAACTCTTTCCCAGAAGGGATTATTCTTGATGCCCAGAAAAATGAACTTCAGCTGGTGCAACTTGAAGCAATGTCCTCTTGTTCTATCTCCTTTCAAGGCAGTTGTAGAGAGTGTTACGTTTACACCTGAGCCTCCTTTACTTCAGGCTAAAGACCCCCAGCTCCTTCAGCTGCTCCTCACAGGACTTGTGCTCCAGACCCTTTGCCAGTTCTGCTCCCCTTCTCTGGATATGCTCCGGCCCCTCAGTCTCTGAGCTGCAGTAAGGGGGCCAGAACTGGGCACAGGGTTTGAGGTGTGGCCTCAGCATTGCTGACTGTAGGGGGAAGCACACTTCCACACTCCTGATACAAGAAGTATCACATGTGGTCCTGCTGACCACACTACTTCTGATCCAAGCCAGGATGTCATTGGCCTTCTCCGCTACAAGCTGGCTCACATTCAGCTGCTGTCAGCCAGCACCCTGAGGTCATCTTCTGCTGGGCAGCTTTCCAGCTACTCTGCCCCTGCCTGTATCGCTGCCTTGGCCTGCTGTGACCCAAGGGCAGGACTCAGCACTTAGTCTTGTTGAAGACTGATGGCAGGAAAAAGCAATATAGGCAAGAGACTGAAAATACCACTATTGCTACCACTACTACTACTACTACTACTATAAAAACACAGTGGAAAGCTACTGAGAAGATGAGAGGCTCATGCAAGGGATGAATGAAGAGCACATCTGACATTGACACATACAGACATTGGGACGCATGCTTACAAGAGAGCTGGTGGACAACAAACCTTTTAGTTCATACATCAGGTCAGAAGACAATAACCACCAAGTGCTTGTCTCACAGCCTTGTGAATCCCAGTAGCAACTTTTACGCAATTTGTTTCCTTGCTCTGTGACAGGGATATAATGCTAATAAATTTGTTTGGGTGTTTTACTGATAAACACACATACTGTATTTTTGAAACAATGTTTGTTTTATGTCTGCTGATTTTTTTTAGTGGACTGACATACCTGGAAAAAATGCTACTTGCAAGCATAAGTATACATAGAGGCTTTTCTGAAGACTCATACACAGTAATTAACAAGTCTAATTTAAAAGATTTTGCAGAAATCCATAGTATGAACTAATAAAATCACCAAATCTACAAAAACTCATGGTAAACTGCTAACATGCTGAGCTTGAGAAACAACCAATCAACTAGTACATGTACTTTTTGCAAGACAATGTACTAGGAATCTTTTTTATAGTTACTTAATGATTATTCCCTACTATTTTTAATGCTATTCAAAAGATCCACTATGGTGACAATTTAATTAAAAGTAGGTCAAAACTATGGTATTCAGCACAATCTGATCTGAAGTAGCATCAGATCATTATTTCCTACTTAGGAGAATAATTCTGTTTTTAGCCTCTGAGGTAGAGAGCATGAAATACATACATTTACTTCAACTTTAAAACCAGTATCACATCTGTTGTGGAAACAAAGTTAGGACCTACAAATACAAGAAATTCAAAATATGAGATGAACTCTGCTTCATTTTCTACTTAACTTTGCCATTTATTTCAGTACAGAAACAATGTGAAAATATATTGTTAGTAACATTTTTCTACAATTTTCCTTTCACTGTTTTGCATCCTGAAATTTTTCTCTTTATGCAACATTATATTTGTTTCCTTACAACCTAAAATCAAAACACAGTATGGTATGTTTGGGGACAGTGAGAATCTAAACAACACAAGAGAGATGCCACTGTGTTTTGCACCACTCCACACCAAAATATATGTGCAAAAACAATGGGTTGGGACGGTAACCAGGACACAGAACTGCACAAGAACTGAGAAACCCGACGCATAGGGCAAAGGAAGTCATGGCATTGTGACAGTATTGCAACGAATCTGAGAAGACTTATGTCATGCATCCATAGGTCTTCAGCTGCCTAAATTGTATCAGCAAGATCTTAGTAAGTTCGTCTTGACTATTCCCTCATAAAATGCTGTACTAGATAAGGATGCTCAGACTACTGTGCAGACAAATGTCATTCCGCACCTGTCACGTCCAATGTCCTGCTACAACAAGTTAATATAAGCTTCATGGTGCATCTTCTTAAGTAAGAGGCTTCCATTTACACACACACGCCAAATGGAGACTGGTATTGTACCACTGGAATAATTTTTTTCATAGCAAATACAAAAAAACAACGTAGAACCCATGGAGGTTTTTGCCATGGCTTTAATAACAAACTATGCTGGGTTCTGTAGCAAAACCCATCATCTGTTTCTTTGGCAGCAGAGGAGAAATTTTACCTGAGCTGTATGTTATATCACTAAAAAGTAACTAAGATTCAGTAAGCCTTCAGGTGGACATCAGATTCCAATGACAAATCTCACATTTTTTTTTAAATCAGATTCCAGTCCCAAGAAACTAAAGGCATAACATTTCAGACATTTTTTAGTCACATATGCATTTTTATTATTGTTGATCAACAACAATTTAACTTGAAGTGCTTTCCTGATGTCCTCCTGGCAGCCATGTTCTTTAGACTTTGTTTCCATAATAGAAAGACAGATCAGCATGAAACAAATCCTTTTGTTTAGTACTGTTTATCTCACCACTAAGACTGCAAATGCCAGAGAGGGAAAACAGAAAATCTGGAAAATAGGCGTTCTTGAACATTTCAATTTTTATGAATTGTGTGGAGGTCTACTTTGATTGCACTTCCTAGTATTCACTACTGTCACACTACATGAAATTATTTTTGCCCATCTTGCATTTGTGATTATATGTTGGAAGAGAGTAAGTTGAGTAGGTTTAACAAAAAATCCCCCCGCCCCAAAGTAACCATTCCTAGTTTGAATGTTTGTTTAAGACTTTGAATGATGACAGACTGTCATTTTGTGAAAGAAATGCAGACATAATCCCAAAATAGATGTATGCCACTCCTTAATTCAATTTAGTATGTGTATATTCACCTACGTTTGTGGTGCATACGCATACAAACATGTAAACAGACATATAGTACAATAAGTAAAAAGTAAAAATTACTTTGTTAGAAACAGGAAATTATAGATAGATGTTCATAGCTACCATGTACTTACTATTTAGTTGAATCTGATAATTGATATTCCCGTCGTCTATCATAACACTCCTGAATTCCAGGGTCATTCCATAAGCTTCTTATTGCATCTACATATGGGTTCTCAAAACTTGACACCTTCTCTACATCAACTTCTCGAACTAATAGTGCATGAACCTAATTCAAAACAAACAAAACAGTAAAATTTACCTCATTTTCTATGTTTGCAGACAGCTCGTATACAATGAACAAGATTAGTAATTCTTCACAATGCTTATATCACCAACACATATGTTCAATTTGAAAAATCGAATATCATGATGATTGTGAAGACACAAAAATGAGGTAACCTTTAAGCTAACATCAATGGGAGTGAAGCTGCTCTAGGGAAAATTGTATCTTCTTTGTATACTTCTTTCTTTTGGGACACCAATAATTGCTACCAAAACATTGAAACAAAGAAAAAATAAAAATGACAGACAAAACTGAAGGATTCTCTAAGTATCACAAAATTCAAACTGGTCATTAAGATCTAACTACTGCTAGTTCAACTCAATTGTTCCACAACCAAAATCTAGATGGCGTAGGTGACTGTTCAGTTCAATACACTTTTGACAACAGCAGCCAACATTTTCCATGGTCTTCTGGGAATAAAACTATTTCCCCTTTATTTACCGGAATTCTTGTAAATATTTATTCAATTCTTTTTGGAAAGCCACATCTCATACATTTTGGATCTTCTTCATAGACTTCTACAAGTATTTAAAACAAGACTCCAGAATAGGAAAACTGGAATTTTTGCGAATGGTAATCATGACATCTCCACTTCAAGAGATACTGAAATAGCTACCATGTCTTCTTCTTTAATCCCCTCAGAAAACTATGGGCAGGGTTAAAAACTGATTCTGAGCTTCAACAGTGTTACAGCTTCATGCTGATTTTCCTGGCAATACTCTTTTTGCCACAATCTATTACATACTTACAAAAGTGTGGGCTTTTTGTATCTAGGTTTCATCATCTCAGTTTTCTCACTATTATCTTTATTATCTCATATTTTTATAGTAACAGGAAAATGATGGAATTCCCAATTTATTAGGAGATACCTTATTCTACAGAACCTACTTCAAAAGAACTGAAAAAGTTTGTGTAATTCACCAATTTTAGAAAAACGTTCATACTTCCTCTGTTCCTTGTTTTGTAGGACCATGTTAATGGTGGTTAGACTTCCACAAGACCAGTGAGCTGACATTTCACGACTGTGAAACGCTTTTTTTGGCTACTTGTATGCATTTAAATAAAAACCAGGTTTTACCAAAATGCTCTATATGTTTTCCTGAACTACCACAGTGGTTATGACAACAAAAGCAGTTAGCTGAATAAACTGAGTGAATAAAAATATTTAATGCCAAAAATGTATTTCACTTTTCCAGGTATAGGAGGAACTACATCAGTCATCTTTATTTGTGTTTTTTGTGTAAATCTGTGTAAATCTTCAGAATGAAACATTAGCCAAACCTCCGAGGTGAAATTTCATCAACCAAAAAGGTTCTATCTTCTGTAGCCGTTGTATGAAGCAAGAATCAACCCAAAACCATTAGAAGTCAGAAGACTGACTTGTCATCTCTCCTGGGCAATTCATGATGCCATTGAAAATGGAAGCAACCAAAAAGCAGAGCATGTTTTCCAAATGCCTGATTTGTAATAAATGTACTTGGAAAGCCTCTCCATGCATATGCTACAGGAAAAGCCACAGACTTGTCTTCTCTTCACTTCTCTTTATTTTATTTGTGTATTTGTCTCCTTTGAAAAGCAGGTACCATCTAAGGACTGGAGGGGACAACCACCCCACAAATCTGATGTTGCAACAAGCTACTGTAGTCCTGTGACTGAACTGAACTATGAACTAGAAACTGCCATCAAGTCTGAAATTTCTCTCATAAAAACTCTGCAATAGGATTTCAGACCTAGCTGACAGACAGATAAAGAAAAGCACTGATTGAACAGGAGAAACTAAGAACCAGATCATCTACTTGCTGCCAAATGTCTTCCAATGGCGGTTTTCTTGTGAAACTCCCACAAACCCGAATTAATTTTAATGGACTGATGGAAAATGACTGCAAATTGCAGTGAAGAACTACTTAAATGTTTCCTTATACACTGTATTTTTATTGCTAAAAACCATTCACTGCCTAGCTTTGTTTGAGATCAGGAGAGGAGAGACAGTACGTAAAAGACAACATTACTGACACAGTTGGAATGGAAAATGTAGTAAAATAAATACAGTAATATCACTTTCCTTAAGCAATGTCTCTGGCTTCTCGATCATACTACATGATATAAAAAATATGAATGAAAGCTAAAAGCTTCAGATGTTTCAAAAGCTAAGTTTCACTCAAGAAGCAAATTCAAATTTTCTACAGCACTGATTTTTAAAAAGTTGGGACGTTCTCAGACAGCATATATAGTAAGTTCATTTCCAAGAATTATATGCGCAAACATCCAAAACTGTAACACCTCAAAATTGATGGGAGATCTCAGAAAAGACATTTGAAGTAGCTTCTGATTTAAAATGTAAATTTTAATTTACATTAAATTTATAATTTAATGATAACTAAACACTTCCCTGCCCATTCAACCACATCATTTTCTTTTCTTTTATTTATATTGTATTAAAATGCTGATGTGACTTCAGGTGTTCATGAATACAAGACTTTTATGTTCCTGTCTAAAAATCATGCCACGATTTTCATTAAACATCTCTAATTTAGAGTGTTTCACATTTTGTTAAAACATACTAAGACAGAGAATCATAAAATATCCTGAATTGGAAGGGAACCATAAGGATGATCAAGTCCAACTTCTAGCCTTTTGAAGGACACCCCAAGAGTCACACCATGTGACTGAGCGCATTGTCCAAACACTTCTGTGAAGTGAACAGATGTGAATTCTGCCAGGCTTAGTGCTGTGACCCTGGGGAGCTGCTCCAGTGCCCAACCACCCTCTGGGTGAAGAACTTTTCCCAATATCCAGTGTAGAACTCCCCTGTCAGGGAGTTTCATGCCGTTCCCTCAGGTCCTGTCACTGGTCACCACAGAAGTGCCTGCCCCTCCTCTTCCCCTCATGAGGAAATTTCAGCTGCAGTCAGGTCTCCCCTCAGTGTCCTCTAGGCTGAACAGACCAAGTGACTGCAGCCACTACTCATACAGCTTCCCCTCAAGGCTCTTTACCATTCTCATGGCGCTCCTTTGGACCTCTTTGTCTAAGATTTTAATATTCTTGCATTCTGGCACTCAAAATTGCACACTGGACTTAAGGTAAGGCCACCACAGTGCACAGCAGAGCAGGACAATCACCATATTCTAAAATCCTATCTTCAAAACAACAATGCCATGGCATTTTTGGATGATCCCAACACTTTATGGTAGGTTGAATTTAAATGCAACTATGGATGTCTATTGTAACACTTAAAGACCGGGAAAGCTGCAGCTGTCAGTCAGTCAGTATCTGCTATATAGTAATTTACATCTAAGGATGCCCACCCCTCACAAAATCTGTTACAGCAGCATCTTCCTCACCATGGCTCCACTTGCAACATGAAGAGACAAACAACTATGAAGGGACAAAGGGAGAAAAAAGGGTGTATTACAGCTTCTTTGTTTCCTCATAGTGCAAGGGCACAATCTCAGTTGGGCAAACTGAAATCCATCAGAATTTCAAAATGACATACACAGAGCCTGTGTAAACTAACCTGTGACATGGACTCTATGATCACCTTAGTAATGCCATTACGGGGCTAATCAAATGTTTAAGATACTACACAAATACGCAAATGAAAACAGTGCATACAATTTGCACTTTAAGTATTACAAAACTCTCATGGTTTCCCATAATTAAATCATATATTAATGATCCTATGACTAAACTGGTATAAGGTATGGAATAAGCAGGCGTAAACTCTGTAGGTGAACTATTCCATGAAGGCTGGAAATTGTACACCATTTCTGATGAACTACTCAAAAATCTTACATCTCCAGGCTACCTAACATAATTGTAGTATGGTGGGATATTTTTTCACCTCCCTGCAAGTCCTAATTACCAAAGTATTTCCAATGTTTTTCCTGTGTCTGGTATATAAGGCAGTTTACCAGGGATATAGTACCATTTCAGATACACATTTCAGATACACATTTACAGACATTTAAAGACTTTAGGCTTGATGCAAATTACAGACATAACTTTGGTTATCAAAAGCAAAATGAAATTGAAACGTATTCTAATATTTGAAATTATTTGACTAAATTTTATTTAAAACATTACAGTAATTTCTAGTCATCTTTTACTCCCTGTGCTGCTGGAATATTAAGAAAAAACAGCTGAAACAAAAAATACCTGTTATTTGAAGAGAAGGGGAACACCTCACTCCCTCTCTCTGCTACACAAGACTTAAACTCCACAGAGATAATGCAATAATCTGCTCAACTGCAGTGACAACAGAGGCAAAAGAGAGAAATTCACATTCAGATTTTAAATATTAATTTTCCTTTTATATTTTTCACTGGATCTAACTGATCCACCTGGAGACAGATTTTAAATATTAATTCTCCTTTTGTATTTTTCACTGGATCTAGTTGTTCCACCAATAGATAACAATTAAAACATAAATATTTATTAAATCAATTTATTGAATTTATTAAAAATCATAGGCTCTTTATCCTCTTTTTAGAAGTTTCATATCTCTAGCTGTCCAGGCAGATCCTCAAGACTTTTGGCTACTTTCTTTCTTAGAAGGTGAGACCATTAAGCATTACAGCTTTTAAACACTACAATTTGGCTTGTTAATGACTGCACAGGGTGCTACACTCTTCAAATAATGGCATGGCTATAAAGCTAAGCTGGAAGATGACATCACTGTGCAAAACTGAACAGCAGGTTGCAAAAACCTATCACAAAAAAATCATAACTAATACTTACTTTTGTGTATGTGGCATGTTACATTTGCAACGGATTATAGTTCAGGCACTTTCATATCTCCTTCTGGTACTAAATGTAGCACCTTAGAAGAAATTTTCACACACTGGTCCTAAAATTTTGCAGCTAGTGAATACTTTGGTGATGTGTGCTGTAAAAATGTCATTTTTGCTGTTGAGGATCCTACAAACAGAAACAGCTTTGTTCTCTGGAAAACACTTTTGATTTGAGCTGAGGAAATTCTATGGCTGACTTTCTGAAATATCTTTACGGACCAGCCAACTGCCACATCCTTTCCACTGCTTTAGTAGTTCACCTTCGAAGAGCTGGTTTTGTGTTGTTAGGAGACTAAGCATTCTGCCCTGAAACTAGTCAAGTCTGCCTAAACATCCTACATGTTTACGTTCACTTCTAAAATACCTTTAAAAACCCAAACAAATGCCACACATGCGATTCTATTCTAATTGTAAACAATAGTTTCAATTACAGGATTCATTTATATATATTTAACTGTGCGATTAGGACTGTATGAGATTAATTCACAAGTTCAACTTGTTTTCCAGGCTTTGCCGAATTCCTTTTTAAAGAAAAGAGAGCAACAAGTAAAATACAGTCCATGTAAGTAAAGAGAGATCCAAAATAACTAGCAAAAAGTTATTTTGTTAAGTTACTACTGGGTTTAAAAAGTAAACAGTCCCATTAAGTCACGTTTTGACTTGTTTTCCAAATGTTGCTTTTACTGACAAATTTTCAAAGGTTTTCAGCAGCTGATGAAATTCGGGAATTGACACTTCGTTCAGATAAATCCTTAAGATTCCCCAGGATTCAACGGAATAAACTTACTTATGTTTTGACATTATTAAAAATGAATTATAGCATTTGAGTTCTACCATCAATAATATGAACATAAAACTAAACCAAATCTTTTTCTTTTAGACAGTCACTAACAACAAATTACATCCTCATCAAGTCCTCACAATTAATAGCTGACAAGGCCAAATAGGTAAAATCTTTTTTCTAGCAATGAAACCTATTTACAAATTTAATTAAAATCTTCAATGACAGAAACTAACAAAAACCACATCAGATTTGAATCAGCATAAGCAAGAACTGGCAACAAGCTCTCCTCTCACAGCAGTTTTTGTAGTTATAAGGAATTACCCAAATTACTGCTTCATCTACAATCATCTATAATTTGGTATTATCACCAAATGTGTACAAAACCACATTCAAGCATGGAGCTCCATGCAACCTGGTCTACTGGAAGACATCCTTGCCTACAGCAGACAAGTTGAAACTAGATGATCTTTAAGGTCCCTTCCAGGCCATTCTATGTAAATACAATAATATTTTCAGGAAGATATCAATGCTCTAAGTTTTTTTTCCCTGGTTTTCTTTTTTCTCCCAAGGACAACTTCTAAGCTGAGATCATCAAACCTCATCATCCAATCATTAATGTGTTATAATCCTACAAACAATTACTGTATACAGAACATATAACAAAATACTTCTCCTACTTCATAAACATCTCAGGTTTTTAGACCTTTAAAACAGGCCTCACTATTTTTGAAGAACGGTGCTCAAAAAGCCTTGCAAATGGTAAATTTTTCTGCCAAATTTTTGAATAGTGGTTCAGTTGAATTTATGGAAGGAAATGTTATAGAAACATGGACATGCTGGAACTTTGATTCCATTTGCAAGCAAACTGACTGTACTTCACAAGCCTCCAAGCAAGAACCTGCTACCTCAGTTGTGTACTGCAGTGATTGACTAAGTGCATTAAAAAAAAAGAAGTACAATGTTCCAGTACTAGAATTCTCATTTAAGAAGTGTTGAACCATTGAACAGAACTCCCATAAGCCTCACTCCTGTGCTCACTCCCGTGCCTTGGTCCCGCACTACAGATTTTTTCCAAGAGTACAAGCAGTAACAGCCTTGAGTGGTCTCATGGATTCAAACACCTAGAACCGAGAATACAATGTGCCTCTTCACAGAGGTCATGGCCAGTTGATTCAGACAGTTTACCATCTACCTGCTTACACAAAGAAACTGCAGGAACTGCACTGCATTTCAGACCTACAGAAGAACCTATCGTGAACCTAGGGCACAAGGAAACAAACAGCAGGCTCTTTTTAAGGGAATATCCTGGTTTTGGCTGGAATAGAGATAGTTCTCTCCTTAGCAGCTGGTACAGTTTTGGATTCAGTATGACAATGTTTGTGACACACTGATGTTTTAGTTGCTGTTAAGTATGTTTACTCTAAGTCAAATTTCCCTTGCTCTGTCAGCCAGCAGGTGCACAAGAAACTTGGAGGCAGCACTGCCAGAACAGGTGATCTGAGCTATCAAGGGGATATTCCATACCACAGAATGTCATGGCTAGTATATGAAGCAGGGAAAGTCAGCTGAGAGGCACCGATCACTGCTGGGGAATGGGCCAGGCACCGTTCAGCAGTTGTACTGGGCATGCCTTGTTTCTCACGAGTTTTGTTCCACTCTTGTTCTCCTTTTCATTCCAATTATTCTTATTATGCTGTTTTATTTTGATTCAATTATTAAACTGTTCTTACCTCAGCCCATGTGGATTAGTATTTTTTTGTCTAACTCTTCTCGCCACCATGTGGCTGTGTGGTACTTATCGCTAGGCTGGGATTAAACCAGGACAAGGAAACATAATCATATCTGCGTTTCAATTCACGATAGAAAGAATTAGGTGGAAAAATAATCCTCTACACAATTCATACTAATTAGAATTGTCAGATGTGGTAAGTTAAGAAAAAAAAAAAAAAAGAGCATATAAAAGAAAAGCACTTTGCCTCCTTATTTTTAAGCCACACTTTTATATCTTTAAAGAAGCAGAGTGCCCTCTGCTGATTAATACATAACAGCAGAGGCAGTTATTTAAAACCGGTATTTCTAGAAAGATCAGAGAACTGGGAGGGTCCCTTTCAAAATAATGAATGATTCCAGCAGGAATTTTCTTCTGTAAAAACTGCATCTAACTGAAATGGTTGCACTTGTGTGCTGTCCAACCAAGAAAACTGCCTTTCTAAACAATTACCTCACTTCTTGGAAGTAAACTTTGAAAGTAAGTTTCAGACTTACACTAGGCATGCAAAGATAAATGACAACCTCTCACCTACTTATTTTGAGTATGTTCATTAATCCCTTGATGTTTAGAGCAATAAGGTGGCGTGACTGAAGCAAGGGGGCAAAATGTAATCTCAGATGAAAAACCGTTGTTTAGAACAGGGTCACACAAAAATGAATTTAGCCCCAAGATGTTAATGATAGCAACCCAACATTGTTTTCTCTAGAGAAACCAGAGACATATTACACCATGGTGATGAGTAACTACTTGAAAAATGCCTTTAGGGAAAATTAAAATAAAGTTTTATGCCATGTGTGACCTGAAAAAGTGATAGCTTCCTTATAAATTAGGTACTATCTTCTCCATTCCTAGAAACAGACTGTATTGGTGCTGCCTGGTATCAGATGCCAAGAAGAGCTTATTTAAAGGAGGAGGGCAAAACATTGCTGACTCCTCCTTCAAGGCTTCAAGCAAAACACCAGTGTCCTGAAACATGCTGCCAACTTATATCATTAGGAAAGAGGAAGAAAAAACAATAAAACACATCTTTCCAATAGTGAAAACACAGAATCAAGTCTTCCATAACTAAGAGCTTGAAAAGCTACTCACTTTGCTGCCTGGTGTATGTAAAATTGATTCATATGTATTTTTCAGTGATTAATTTAGCTTATTAACTAAGTATTATTCAGTATTTATGGTGAGAGGTCACAGTAGCCTTTTAAACAACCATTTGGGAAGGCTTATTTATCCACCAAACACAATTGGATGAGACTCCCAGGAGAAATAAGGCATGTCCTTAATAAATGTGCCATTAGTCATCACATGAGAGGAAATAGATTTCTGAAGGGTTATGTTTGCTTCCTTGTAGTACATTTTTAATAACCTACATGGTTTGTTTGAAAGCCTGTGCTTTCTTTCAGTAAGAGTGACATCTATGTGAAGGTAAACAAAATTGAGGGCTTTTTTGAATTAATTTTGATTAAACTGTATCTGGAAGAAGCTTGTGGGAGCTGAGTAACAGGCAGAGAAGTCATAAACACAGTCTACTGAGAGAAACTGTCTCCTCATTACACCTCTAGCCAGGTTTCTGAATTCAGACACCTAAGCCTGCTCTTCAGTATACTCTGCAGATTCTCCAAGCAATGAGATGAAGATCCACAAGTGAACATGAATGACGAAGTAAACGTTACATCCAGACAATCACAATGCATCTCCTGGAGTCAACAGGTTCTACTTAGCCACAAATATCTACATTTACCCTCTTAATTTTCTCCTTTTTTTGTTTGTTAAATTCAGAAATGTCTGAGGCAATTTCCCAGAAAATCTTCATAACAAATTTATCAAGCTAATTTAGGGAAGCTGTTGATGTAGAAAAAAAAGACAGGCTGTTTGAGTTATATCCTGCTATCCAGAAAAAAACATTTATTAATAGGCCTTATCTACCCTGTTCACAAGTATTATCAGAGACAGGCAGCTACTTCGGAAATCAGCATGCAACTAGGACACACACAAAAAAATATTTTTAGTTGGAATTACAGTATTAATGCAAATGCCAGTAATAAGACTGAACAGTATGGTTAACAAAAATAACCTGTAATTAGTCTTTAGAACAAAATAATTAATTCACTGTAAGAAAAAAAAGAAAAAAATTTGTTAAATAAGCTAGCCAAGCACTCTTGACCTAGGTTATCACCTCATGCTATCATTAAAATTTGTTTTCTTCAGCGGGCTTAAAACTCTCTATCAATATGAAAATAAACTCAAATTACTTTTTAGACAGGGTAAATAAGTATTTTGTTTCAGACTTCTGGCATAAAATGAATCACGAACTGGATTAAACATTAATAACATTTAGCTTCATTGGGTAATTAAAGTACATTGATTTCATGCAATCCCCCACCTGCAGAACACATCTCCAACTAGGAACACTTTTGCATTTTTGCAGGTAGGTCAGGACACTATTAATCAAATAAAAGAGAGCACTGCTGGAGGGGAGGAATCAGAAGAAGCTTTATGCTGGTTTTGCAGCAATCCAACACCTCCTTCAGAAGTGCTGATCGCTCAATCTGAAGCACCACAGCCCCACAATCACTCAAACTTGAAATGATGGTGACGGACCTGACAGCCCACACCATGGTCAGCACCTGGCAGGTTGTGCATTTAGGTGTGTGACCACATATATCCTTCAACAATCTCTGCAATGTTACATACAAGCAACAGCAGACTTGCGCAGGACAAAACACTTTTCCATAATTGTCATCACAAATCCTAACATGGAAATGCTATGAGAGGAGGGGAGAAATTTAATACACTAGACAATTGGAGAGCACGTGATAAGGACATGGCTCTGCCACCTCCTTTGTATATTGTGAGCTTTCCTTCATCCTATTATTTTCATGCTGTTAATAATATGTATTCAAATGACTGACTGAAATGATTGATTTAGTTAAAAAGGTTAACACTGAACAGGTAGAGAACACTTAATGATGCACCTGGTAACTACGGAATGTAACACTGAATGCCCCTTGTAAAAAGTCTGAATTTTATGATCTAAAGGCCAGTTATCAAAATTGACTGGCTGAGCATTATAGTGGATTTACAGTAGCTGAATAATTCACTATACTGGCTTCACACTTGGTGGTGTTATTTTTAACTGTATAAAAATCAATTGATGGTAAGCTAGAAAATTCACATTACAGTTCTAAGAAAACACTAAACTTTCTCGTATTCGTGTCATGGGACAAAGGAACCACAGAACTTATGTTTTTCAGAAGATTTCAGTGCTGTTTCCCCTGCATCTTCTTCGTATCAGTGACTTCCTTTTATAGCACATTAGTTGCTGTAGCCCTTTATTTAATACTGCTCCTTATTGAATGGTTTTAAATTTTAGAATATGGCTTTAAAAACCCAACAAAAACTCCTTAGAAAACAGAGTACCAAATTCTGCTGTAAGATTTTTTCCATGCAGTTATCAGTCCTCTTCTTTGATGAAAACCAGTCTATTATTTTTCAAAATTCAGCAGAATTTTGAAAGCACAGAAAAAACTTCTTTATTTAGGGGACCCAGGACAGAGAAAGTCATCAGTACATCAGAGGTCCCAGTAATTCACCACCAAGAGTAGTATTTATCCAAATGTAAATTTGGATCAGCAATCATATTTACCTTTCCTAAAAACACTAATCACAGAACAGTAAAATCATTCCGTTCTATAAAAACGATAGCATTTTGAGGTCAGCAATTCTTTTGCACTTGGTAGGCCATACTCTTTTCATTTTAAGCAGCAAAAAGCTGAAGTGTCTGAAGTGTTTTGTCCTGACAGTCAGCACATGACTCAAGTTTAATGGAGGGAAAAGAATCACATAAAGAACAAAATAGTTTGGACATGAACAAGAGGCTCTGCCTGTGCACACTTCTGTGGCTGCTGGTCTGCAGAAGCCACCTATGTCTCTTGCACTGCAATATTACAAGTATTGCATAGTGCTGAGAGGTCCCAAATACTGCCTCAGCTCTCACAAACCACTTAGAAAACACCTTAGCTAAAAAAAAGTTAACTAGGTTTGTTAAAATACAGGCTATTGAGAAGGAAACACAAGTCTAAATAGAATTCAACTCTGACCCAATGAGGAGTAAGGATTTGACAAGCACTATCATCACATTGTGTTTATATACATTTGTGGTTGGTGTCTCAGTGCTTTCAGAGATGTATAACTGCTTTTTTTTCTCTCACATAATTTATTGTCTAACAGGAATCCACAAATTCTGTTATGCCTCCTTGCAACTCCATTGCTGTAACTGTAAACACAACCTTTTAATAAAGAAAGAAATAAATCATTATCAGCCTTCAAATATACTCAACTTTTTTCACCTTTACAACTTACAGGATTAATGGCAATGTATTTGCTCTGGCACCAATACTTCCATGTCAAGAAAAAAATGTGAAAGGGGAGGAAAAAGAAAGGGAATAAACATCAAAATATAATTCTTTAACTTTTTATCAGTTTTGTGGCCTCATCTTCTGTCCACTGAAATCTAAAGGCAAATAATTCCTGTAATTCTTACTGAATGAGCACTGCAGAAACCACCATCTCCACAAAAACCTAATAAATTAGGCAAACTCCATCAGGGTTTTACAGAGATCTTTAAGTTGTGTTGTTCTCCTTGGCTTGTCTTGGATCAGACCATACTGGAAATTCATCAACCATATATATTTGATGAATGACAGTAAGTGCTTTGAAATGCTGTGTTGCCTAATGACAGGTTTTGTATGTTTAAAATGCCTCACAATCCTTCTGTAAGCATTACTGTGAATTCAGTGGCCTTAATTTACAGCAAGTCTTACCTCTGTTCATACAAAGTACAGCTCCTGACTGCATTTTCCTGTGGCTTGTGCCACAAAAAAAGCCCAAAAGACCAAAATCAACCTACTGATCAAACAAAAAAAGTCAACCCAAAATAATGGCAACAAATAAGTTGAGACAAGAAAGGAAATGACATCTTTAAAGATGCTATCCTGTGGGCAGTGTCAACTCCTACTCTCCTAAGATACACGATTATAATTATAAAAGGAAGACTGTGTACCCTGAAGTAAGGGAAATATTAAAAACACTCCTAGAATATTTAAACTGGTGCTGCTATACTGGTCTCCCCATTTTCATACAGAGATTCGGTGGGTGAGGTAAAGAATTTCTTATTTAATAAGAACACCAGAGAAAAACAGCTCTAACCATACGGCTACAGATTTTTTACTATCATTTTCATGGTAAAGGTACTACTATATTACCTTGTTTCATGTTCAGTCATCTAAAGCACCTTATTACAGGTAAGGGGAGCTCAGTATTAAATGTTACATAATGTACCAGCAGTACTCAGACAGACAGAGAAACAACTTTTGAACCTTATGGACACACCCCCCAGAAAACCTGAAGACAGATAATGCAAGTAGCCATTTTCACCAAGAGTCCTTGCCCATATTAATGCCGGCTTTTCCTCCCAAAATGAATAAATAAAGGTGTTGGAACAAGCAACAAGCAGAACAAGAACTCAAACCAAATTACTCATTCAAGTGCCACAGTGACAGCCTGCTATGAGCTTGGGATCCATAGGCAAATGGCATCAAACAAAGCAGGACACAGCTGCTCCTCCTAAACTGTGTAACAGTGGAGATGCCTAACAGCTTCTTGAGAATAGAAGAAGCTGGGCATGCCCAGTGATTCTACACTTTGATAATTAAATTGTGAATTGTCTTTGCAGAATACCAGGGGCAGAATTTGACTGTGGACTATATTTGGTAATCCCTGAAGTATGTTGTCTGAGTCAGGCTTCAAAAGAAAAGCTGAAACTGAAGAATCTGGAGAGGTTAATAACTGCAGATAAACCAGGAAGCAAGATGACAGAAGATAATTCATGAATGAGAAGAAATCTCCCTTTTTCCATTCCTGCTTCCATTGCCTTTAGCTCACATTCCAAAGAAGGCTGATACCAATCCTAAACCCTAAAAATGTCATCACTACAGTTCCCATCTCAACACCTGAACTTCGACAACAATAGTGTACAATTCTAAATCTTTACTTTTTGTACTAACCGAAGTACAACGTTTTTTACTTACATGTACTTAATCCTAAAAAAAAAACTTACAAAGCTGCTTGCCAGAGAGATGACAAATAGTCCACTCAGCTGATCCTTAAGACATATGCACCATCACTTTGGTCACAGTCATATGCAAACACCACACACATTAATATGACTGCATGAGAAACCAATAACTCACTGTGAGCTAAAAGAAAATTGCAGAAACCTTTTACACAAAAGTACTACAGAAATGTATTTTACAAAAAGGTAATACACATCTACACCAATTCTAACAAGTCAGGTATACCACCGGTAACAAAACTCTGTTCAAACTACAATATTGTTGTCTGTTCTCCAAATTCAAACCAGACAGATCCTTCCGTGTTTGTATAAATCTTAATTTTTAATTTTCAGATGTCACACGCTATTAAAATCACTTACTCTGGACAACATTTACCTGAATGGGCCTATCTGAATGCTAGGGTTTTTTTGGTAAAATCTGTATCACCAGCAAAGCCAGTACTGTAACAGTAACTCTGGAAGAGAAAACAGGGCTTTGGGAAGTGCTGAACACAGAGGAACAGAACAAACATAAGGAGAAGCAGAAGAGCAAGGCTCAATAAATACTGTGAGTAAGTGCCAGATACAAGCATATGTGCTCCACTACTTTTAAATGGTGTGGCTGGAAATAGTTCAAAATTCTTAGTGCAAATGAAAACATGGAGCAACATTAGGAAACAGTGAATAGAGGAAATAGTGTGAAAGAAGACCGGAGACTGCCATTTCTCAATTCTACACTAGAGTTTCTCTAAAAGACAAAGAGAAGACAGCTCCAGTGCCTTCAATCAGACCTCAATAGATACCCAACTGTATCTATTGACTTACCTGAAAAACGCATACCCAAAGACTACAGAGGGTGATTAGGAAAAAAAAAAAAAAAAAAAAGAGAAAAAAGAGCCAAGCAAAAACCTTTGATATAAAAATTGCTTTCCTTGGCATCACGTGAAATGGGTGAAAGGGCCTTCTCCATTTTCTAACTAAAATCTATGATTTCACTCTTTTGATCAATACAGAAAAAACCTCACTGTCTTTAATTAAAACCTAAAATTCAGAATAGATTACCTTGCCTGTATCACCCTGAAGACTAATGTCTCAGCTATCACTAACATTATTTAACCAGCAAAAAGAAGACTTCAACATAAAAAACTATGAAGTATATGCAACTGTGTTAATGCAAATGTAAGCTGGGGTAAGACAGACTTCTGGCAACTTTGAAGCCAGACAGGAACCTTCTGAAATCAGAACTATTAAGTGTGGGGGTGCATTTTTATAAGGTTTAATTTGTAAGTTAAGTTGAATTCATTGTANCACCGCCATCGACACGCTAACACTCTCAGTCGACCAGAATCCACAAAGCTGTTTCGGTGCTGGGGCTAACCGAGCCAAGGATACAGGCAGCCAGCCAGCCAACAGCTACAATTAAGCAGACCAACCAGCAAAAGTAAAAGCTGTAAAGGAAAAAAAACCACACCACACAAACCATGAACACACCCATGAACTTTTCACCACTGCATCCTTACCACTAGCATTCACCTTTCTCACCCAAACCATGCTCCTCTTGCTTCCTCAGACAACCTTCCACTAGACATTACTTTTTTTTTATCCCACACTAAGTTCTTAAAACTTAACAGATATACACAAATAATTGTATATGACCAACTCTGATTACCAGCTCTGTCCACAATTTTAAACTCTGTTGTTTGATGAAGGCCTTGTAGGTAAGCTGATAAACTAGCACCCTTTGAGGAAAACACCCAACAACAAATAACACATCACTTGTTACTGCACTGCAAAACGAACACTCTTTCACGTTCTGTTGGATCACAGTTCGGGAACCAGACATTTATGCCTTAACTTCCTTTAAAAACGGTAAACTGTTCTGGGTCCTTTCAGAAAGCTTATACAGAATCTAACTTTTATGTTCCTGAGTATCAGTTTACCTTACTAAAAATAGAAGACCAACCAAACAAAAGAAGAGATACTGTCTACTGAACCCTAAAGGCAAATAACTCCTGTAATTCTGTACTGAATTCTGTACTGTAGCTGGAAACAGACACTTTATTTTCTGGACGTAAAACCTATATATTTAAATTGACTTCACTCTTTGGTAGTACGAGAGCTACTAATGAATCACAAATTTTACTGGATTCCAAACCTGTGTACATTTATCATGCAGTTCTTGAGGAACTAAGTTTGTAATAATTGCTTTGGGTTTCCTCTTTGATACATTATACAGATATATATATTTACATCACAACTGTAGCTCCAGATTTGTGCTATACTTGTTGCAGTTATACTCACTAATTAATTTTTAAATTAATTTAGGCTATTACTTATGGAACATACTTTATATATATATATTTTTTTTAATTTCTCTGCACACTTTTCTGAACAGTGAGAAATACAATACTGGACCCTACTTTTTAATACATCTACTTTAGAAGAAGAAATTAAGAAGTTCCTACACTTTTTTTCCTGCATACGTAAACATGTAAATCCTCAAAAAAACTAAATGCAGTGTAGACATACTAATTCAGTAATCAGGCCCTCATTCAGATCAGGCTGATAACAGGAAAAAAAAAGAGGGAACTGTATTAGAATGAAGACTTGGTTTTTATACAGACCTCCTGATCATCTGTGAGCTCTGCCCTAGTTTGAATCCTGAGTGTGAGACATTTGAGATGTCCACAGATGGCATGTGCTAACGGAGATTGTTAGTTATTATTTTCTCAATTACTTAGCCCAGGAATGAGAAATTGGAAAAGACTTTGGAGTGATTTTTGGTCTCTGGAGAATAAGGTGAGGTACTGCAATTTTCATGGTGCTAGATTTATTTCTCTAGAGATCCACATTACAGTAAACGTTTGTGAAATAGCAGCAAACTAGATAATTTAGATTTATCACTCATGGGACTATATATACTACTGAGTTAGGATCTTCTGCAAGATGAATCCACCAAACAGGAGGAACCATGTAGGCAGTTTGCAAGTAAAGGTAGCAAATGACACTAAGTACGCTTAACTCCGTTTCACTGTGGAAAACCATGCGAGGAGTGGGTAACCAGGAATATCTGGTGTACTGCAAGCCCCTGCAGCTACCTCCATTGCAGCAATCCTTGCCCATCCAATGGCAACAGAGAAGGAAAGAGGCAAAAATGATTGTATGGAACATAAATAAGGTAAACATTAAGAAACTTCTGTGTTGTGTATGTCCTCAATTTGGATTTATTCTTGAGATATCTACTAGAAATGTTGCCTTTTAAAGGACAACAGCTAAAACATACAGATTTTTTTAGAAATGTGACATCAAATATTTTACAATATTTTAATGCAGATGAAATGTATTCAAAGTGAAATATATTCAAAATGCATAATCCTTTGTTATATTTCATAAGTGTTCTGATTTCAAACAGCCATACTACAATAATATCTGAATGAAGACACTTACCACACACCTTTTCCTGTATGCATAATATAAGCTCTTTCTAAAGCTGATGGAAGCTAAGACTTGCTGTATATAAATAAATCTCAGTAGTTGTGCTTGCAATTCTTAAAGTGAGACCCAGTGTTGTATCAATATTGCCCCTCTTTTAATAAACAAAGAACAACTATGTATTTTTTCCACTTATACAAAAAAATTTTTGGAAAACTTTAGATGTTTTTCAAAAGTTTTGAAATCTTTAAGTGGTGATTCATTGTCTCATTTTATTAAAATATTACATCTTAAGTTATAGTTCAGTAGAATGGGTTTGATTAAAAGCAAAATATACTGATTCAAGACAAATTTTCCCTTTTTTTTTAGAATCAGTATGAGAAACTTAAAACTCTCATTCTTTCTTCTGCATGTTATTTATTGAAAAAAATGAAGAAGTGTTTGTAGTCAGGAACTCTAAAAAATTCTGCAAATGAAAAAGGTCCTG
>VXBB01012976.1:75370-90258 GCA_013399915.1 Illadopsis cleaveri
TTTTTTTTTTTTTTTTAATAATCATTATTTTGTTTAATTCTGATACATTATGTTTAGTCTTCTTGGTAAGTGGAATAGGAGTGAAAAGTCTCCAAAGGAAAGAGTCAAATGAACTGATAGATGAATGACTATGACACGGTATTTACATAAACTACCAAAAAATGTGTGACTTTGCCAGGTAACCAGCAAACTCCTTCCATTTACTTCAGCTACTGCCTCAGAAGCAACAATAGAAGAAAACCTCAAATACAACACTGCACTGAAATAAAAAAGTTTACTCATCATTATAGGATTTACTTCAGTCAAGGTCTTCAATAAATATTCGCTTCACAGTTTCGAGAGGGAAACATAATGACTGAAGCAGATTAAAAAGAACACAGTTAACTAGACAGCGACTCATCACTAACACAACTAACTCTGCATTAAGTAACATCATCTATTCCTAGTTTGCTTGCCATCAAGCATCCAAACCTAAATCCAAGGAGTTAAATGTCGCTCCTGAACAATGGATTTCTGGAGAAGGATTGCCATAAAGGGTTGCTGTCCATACAGACTGAAAACACCTGCAGCCCATTTGTAAGCTTTTTTTCGTAGCCCTCTTAATTAGAAAGGAAACAGTATTTCAGCAGTTAGATCTTCAGAAGAGGTCTAAAACAAATTAGGTCAGGCAGTATGGTCTGAGGTGCACTTTTTTTTCACCACCCCCACAGACACCAGAGCTGAGCAGAAAGAGTGACTAAGGTAGCACAAGGACCATGCCATAGATTGATATGATTAAGGTATACAATATTAAATATATCAAGTAAAAAAAAAAAAAACAAAACCACAGAATATTCCACCAAGAAAAACAATAGTAACTGAATTTCAGTTGCTTACTATTGCAATCTTTCTCTGGATGTTTTCCCCATATTTTTCATTTCAGTAAGGTATTCACTATTATTAACATCCAAGGTTTGTCAAGGTCTTAACAAAGAAAAGCTTCAGAAAAAAGGACAACTGTATCTTACAAAAACTGTGTTCACAATGCACACCAAATGACTTACTGAAGCACAGTCTAAAGCTTAATTTAAACTGGGTCCTATATAATAAATACAAAGCATAGAAGAAAACCTGCAATTTTCTCGAACAGAGATTTTATTACTGGCAGCACTCTGCATATTACACATTGTAACTTAGCCTTTACACCAAACACAGAAATGATGCAGTAGTCCTCTTAGAAGGAATCTGGTAAGTCCCATACTTTGGGAGAGGAAGGCAGTCAGCTAGAGATTTCCCTTTTGATGTTTCAAATATACTGAGCCGAATCATGAAACCTTTCTTCATGCTTATGAAGCCTTTCATGAATAAACCAGTATTAGTCTGAGTAAGTACTTAGCAACATGATTAAGAGGACAACCACTGGACTCATCACAATTAATGGCAAATTATAAGTATCCTTGGATAAGATAAAGAAAAATACATACGGGCCAGATCTAATGCAATTTTTACTAAAACATGTAAAGATGTCTTTGAATACTTGTTTAATGTATTTTTCACCAAAATTTTTTACATGAAGACTTCCATTAGACTTGTGAACATGCTTGGAAGGATACTTGATGTCAAGAGGGAATGCCTTGTAGAATGAATAAATGGAAATAACACTTTTTTTGGTTATAATTTCAACTACATGTTTTATCTTCATTACTTTGCTGAGGAAAATTTGTAGGAAAGGTTTTTCCCACCTCTTTGTAATCTGAAATGTAAGTACTGTGGCTCCTGAATAAAAGCCTAAATACTGCTTAGTTGCAAAGAATAACTCCTCCTACTGATAACCTGTGTAAAATCAGAGGCAAATAGGTTTCTATGAGAAAGTGAGTATTGGGGTAAACTGCCCATTCCAGCTAATTGCATGTGAAACACATGGCACTGGTTCAGGCTTCTTGTCTGCAGTGGTAGTGGGGTGCTACTTAAATAAGTAACAAGACAGTAAATGTAGATCAAAGATGTAAAACTTGGTGTTTCTTGAGCAAGTTTCTTTTGTAATGGAAGGGGTTTGGTTTGCTTGCCTTGTGCACCCTACTGTCAGTACCCTCAATCTATCTGCCCTATGGACTACAGATGATCACTGTTCATCCGTATGTACCATCTGTACGGCACTCACATGCCCCACTGTGAACTCACACTGACAAGACAAGAGGGGGAGGAGGAAAACACTTCTTGACTGAGTCGGACTCTGGAGTCTGAGGCTGGCAGTGCAATTAAGAAGTATCTTTCAGAAATCTCAATTCTGCTTTCACTGTTCATCTACTAGGCAGAAATTGTTTCTGTTAACAGCATTTGACTAGAAGACCTGGAATAGGAGGAAAATAAGGCTTTGCCTTCCTAATTGTTATGTCTGACTTCTACTCAGTTGTAAATAACTATCCTTCTGTTTTCATATAATTGAAACAGTGATAGTGGAAAGGTCAAAAAGCCAACTGCATAGATTTATAAGATCAGAGGTGGTAATGCAAGAAAAAAACCAGGGTGGTGACAGAAAGCATTAGCATTTATTTACTACAAATTGACTACGCACAATTTTGCAATTTCCAAAATTAGGATTCATTTGTTACAACTTCTCACAGAAGACAGATTTACTAACCCTAAAAAAAGCAAGAAAAAGGGAGTTAGTGAAAGCAGAATTAGAAGCTTAGATATCAAAAGCCCTTCCTTGTGTTTAGAAACTGCTAATACAACTAACAACCTATTAAAAATGCTCTAAAATGGTGCCAGACATGTTTTAACAAGGAGTAGATTTTGGTGTTAACTGTTTAAAAAAACTGATGCCAGAAGAGGCAGCATTAGTTTTGTCCCATTAAAAGAAATTTACTTGAGATCATCTTAAACTGTTTGTTGAAGCTAGATTCTCTTTTTCCTGCTTGTTACCTAGCCAATATTAAAATAAAAGCATTTTTGAGGGTGATTTCTTTATAAGTTGTCTTACTTACATGTTAAATTGTAGTTAAATCACTGCTGTTTCATATCCACAATACAGAATTTCATTTCTTAAATGTAACTTTTCCACTATTAAAAGAAATGAACATTCAAAAGCAGAACAAAACCCCTGACAATGTGTGAAATTCACATTCAGAAACCAATGAAGGGAGAAAAATTACTTGACAGGCAACAGTTCACACTTTTAATCTCAAAATAAAGATGAACATGTACCTTTTTTCTACCAGCAAAAATACTTTCCATCTTGATTTTGCAGGTAAGTGAATAGTACCAACCTCTATAAGTTAAAACGCAAATAAATCTTCAACAAACAAATCAGGTCAGCAAGAATTGAAACGTGGTGGCGAAACGTCAGTTGCTTACTTCAGCTTCAGGTAGACAGATCACTTAATTTAGCTCGGGGAAGTAGCCTGTTTCTTGTTTTGATCAGTGAAAGGTATATTCAATTAACTGCATGATCCTACAAGCCAGTATAAACATATATTAAAAATTACCTCCAAAGGATCTGGTATAGACTTGGTGACATTTTCTAGAATGTTCTATAGCTGCATGTGAGGTCCGAGGTCCAACCCAGAAAATCAGCAAAGCAATACTTAATTAAGGTGGGGGGGAGGGGAGGAGACTAGAAAGAAAGAGTTAAACATAAGACAGTGATAAATCATCTTTATACCCTCCCGACAGTTGATGCTTTTAGCTTCAGGCACTACTTCAAGTTAAGCTAGAACATCCTCCATGCTGACCTGACTTTCAGCAGCAGCTAGTGGGTCTGGCAGACACTGCTCTGCTTTCTCCACTTTATCAAAGCCCATGGCAGTCAAATCACATCTCTGTATATAAATACTGCAGTGGGATGGATAAATGTGGGCATCCCAAGGTTGGTCATAAGTAACATGTATCCAAAACCACTGCATTTTCTGAATCAATTCTCAAGACTGTAGCGCATGTACTTCCGTATGCATATGCAGTTGCCCAAGGCACTGAGCCACAAACATGATTCCAGCATTCTGTTCTGGAGTCACAGGTTTTGAAGCAACACCAAACTAGCAATGACTAACATTTTAGTAAAATGATGTCATAAAAGGAGGAAACAGTTTTTGTTCAGAGATCAGAAAGGGGAAGAAAAAACAGGCAGTTGCCATACTCAAACTGGTCTGCTTGAAGTTTCCTATCTTTGAATTAACTAATATTAATGTTAATTTAAATGCTGCGGGATACCATCCAAGATCCATATTTAGACTCCTAGCTATGCTGCTTGTGGTTAAAACTGACACATACACCAGTGAAAGTGACAGGGACCAACAAAAGGATCCCTACAGCAGCTCACCAGGAGTGTGAGAGAACTTAGCTCAAAGATACTAGTGTAGTTCACAGTGATCCAAAGCAGCACATGCTGAGGATGATACTCCTGCTCTCCATTTATGAGTCTGTGCTGCAAACTGGATGTGGGTTCATCCTGGGACTGCTTATCCTGCTTGCAGGACAAGACTGCTATTGCAAGTAGGGCAAAAGAGTCTGGGGCACTGGACAGAACCACAGTTAATGATACTGGAAAGGAGGGAGGA
Source organism: Illadopsis cleaveri (assembly GCA_013399915.1). Classification (NCBI taxonomy): domain Eukaryota; kingdom Metazoa; phylum Chordata; class Aves; order Passeriformes; family Timaliidae; genus Illadopsis; species Illadopsis cleaveri. Next base: position 79,906 of record VXBB01012976.1, read on the forward strand.
AGAGCTCTGCCTTTGAAGAGTCTCCCCACAACAGCGCTGAACATTTTTCCAGAACTGGTCTCCATTTTAAGGTTTGGTAATTATATTTCACGCATAACCACTGGTCTACTGAGTACTATGAGGTCTCCACATAGCAAGATGTTGTAAGACAAAAGACAGTAGAAACTAACACTCATAATGCCGAGATTCCCACAGAACAGAAAAATTATTTTAAGGGACATGAGCCTTTCCCTTATTCTGTAATTAGTTGTGCTGAGGAAAAGCATTTCTATGAGGTGCAGAGGAGAATACTTAGCTCACTTACTGATTTTATTTATAAATGGTAACCGTGATGGCACCTGTAACATACTGTAACAGCGGAGTTTATCATTGTTTCTTTCATTAGACTCATCTGCTGATGTAGTGAAGCATAATTAGGAGACGGACATGAATACACATCTGAATTTTGCATGCAGTAGGGTTCTGCTTAAGCGTATTTTTACTTGGCCTTTCAAAATATCTATGAACTCCAGTTTCTAAAAAACTATTTCCTAGTGAAAGCATGCATTAAATTTCTGTCAATTGTAAGGATGAGACAGTTACTGTCTCTTCTTTTCTTGTGCTGTACAGAAGGGATGTTATTGTGTTGTATTTTGTGTAATGCTGCCAACTGCAGACCTAAAACAATGGCACTGTTTTCTGTTTGATTCCTCAGCCATTTGTAAATACTTATTTTTAACAAGAACTGTAGTAAAATTACCTGGAATTCTGCAGCTGTTATAAATCTGTATCTGCAAAGCAGGTGCTGGAAAATCCAACTGTATCAGGAAGCCTGTGTTTCACAGTTATCTCAACCACCTTTCCAACTGTATGAAGCTGTGTTAAATACCGACTCACATGATTATTTCCACCATCCCTTGCTGCTAGAGAAAATTAAGACTGTCCTGAGAAACTAACTGAATTCTAAGAAGCCTGAAAGCTCAAAAGGAACCAGGAGCAAAGCACAGCAGTGTAACAGTTCTCATTTGGTATCCTCCCTCACACTCTTCTGCTGAATACAATTGCACAAAATCTGAGACTACCTAAAGTGAAAGGAAAAAAATCCCACAAACCTTATCACAAGGAGATAGATCTATTTGCCAAATATAAAATTAAAAAACCAGTTGTCTAAGGAAATACCTTACTTGATAACCTGTTGAGAAATAACTGTATCATATTCAAAGATTAATGACTTAATGAGACCATGTGAACACTGGAAAAGCATTACTAAAGAAACTGTCTTCAGGGACTAACCTTTCTTTACAAAGTAGCATCCTGACAACTCAGCTTACATACCAACTATGTTCCTCCCTTTGCCCACGTCTCTACCAAACCCTCTCCCCAAGGTATATTTATTTAAATTTCCTCTCATTGTAGTAACTTCATATGAGAAATCTAATTTTCATCCCTTTCCAAAGAGGAAAGAATTAAAAAAATCTAATTCTTGCGTAGTTTGACCAGTAATGAATGACACAATGAAAAATTGCATTAAAATCTAGCAAAGCCAGAATTTGATTGCATTTTATGTTGGCAAGGATTCTGTCTGTTTCAGTACATCCAAACATTTACAACACCCGCCTTGGATGTGTTCATAAAAGGTTGCTTTCTACTGCATATCCTAGCCAGTAGATGATAAATCAAAAAAGACCTGCTGGATCACAGATATCCATCCCAGTGTGCCTTAATAAAGTAACTCTGAATAGTACTGACTTCAAAGAAGAAAAACTAAAAGCATTACTGTTGCAGGTTCCTTACTTGTCAGACAGGCAAAACACTACCCACCACATTGCTGATTCATATGGTATCATCAGAAGCAGTGCATAGGAAGCTCTACAGGAAGACCACAAAAGCTGACGAGTGTCCAGAAAGGGACAGATAGGCAGAAACATACCAGTAAGAACACACACACTCCACTAGAATCAGGAAAGGACAAAGCTAATGAGTGAGCAAGCTATAGCTCCTACCAATCATTAATCCTCAAAAAACTACTCCTTGAAAAGGTACACTTCTTTTCTGAAAGAAATGAGATGAGGAAAATTTGAGTAGTTTTTTACAGCAGAAAGTTGCTATTTAAAACATTCTGCAATGCAGTCAATGACTACACCACTATAGCAATGGCAGCCAGTGCAAGTCATTGTTTATCACACAAGAAGGACACGAGCTACAAGGCTTTACTGTCATGCTCCTCTCTGATTAGGATGGTTTCGTTTACAAAAGCTGCCCCAGAAAAACAACTTTTTTTTTTAAATAGGGCTTTTCACAATGAGTCTAATAATGTCATACAATTTCTTTTCCCTATAAGAAGTATTAGAATATCCCACAGGTGAAATTAATAACTTCCAAGACTCAGCTTGGAAAAATGCTTACAGGTGTTTAGACATTCTTCACAGAACGGGATCTCCAAGCAGTAAATGAACACAACACAGTATCATTACAAAAAAGAGCTTCTAAAAATTCACAAGCCTGCAAAAACAGACATATCCCCTCAAAATCACAAAATGGTCCTTAGAACCTTCCTGATCATACTTTAAATACCACCTGCATGGTCTATGTTCTCTCTTTCAGGAATGCTTCATTCATGTCAGTGTGCAGGCACCTCTGCAACCTCTGAAAAGATGTGTCCATTCCTGCATTCATCAACCTTTTCATACATGGTTTTAAACACTCTCCCTTATGAGCAAGTTTGAATCAGATACAAGTAACTCCAACTTTCTTCAATAAAATAAAAATAATTTCATACTGCATATTTAACAGGAGATACATGTACTAGACATATTTTCATGTCTTTTAGTGATGTCTCAGTTCAATCCCAACAGCTCCTCCATGGCTCATTATAAAAGTGCCACTTAACTTGTTTTACTGCAAAAGTTTTTTAAAGCCCTTTACAAAGTGGCAAGTGGTTGGAAAAACTCCATTTTTCTCAAAACCAAGACTAAGTATTGAGGTTGACTTCTTCCCCAAATTCCTACTGCACAGCTAAATGAAAATATCTATAAACTATTTCTGAAAGATGCCACTACATTTCATTTTGTCCTGTGCCCTTCTCTTATTTGTAGACTACTGGCTACAGCAGAATTTATAATATCTGATATGTTTTTGCACTGTTTTGAATGGCTTCATTTTCAATCCTTCATCATTACTATTACAACTTTTCAAAGGTCAAGGCAGTATTTGAAAGTTAAAGAGTGACAGAGAAAGTAAAAGAAAGAAAAAGAGGAAAAAAATAACTGAAGAAAATCCATTTAGTTCTAGGGTTATATTTCAGCTTTAAAAAGAAATCCTTTTTCAATCCAGACTTTGAATAAAAGCAACTTTAAAAAATGTATAGGGTCAAAGGAATAATAAAAACATATATTAAAAGTGTTTCAATATTCTGTTGCAGAAATCAGTTTTACCTAATTCCATGGTTTATGACTGAGGGTAAAACCTATTAGAACACTGTATCTACAAACTGGCTTAGAACATTACCAATGAAATAGTTAGCCAAATTTTAACTCTGGCTGGTAGGTCTGCTAATAAAAATGGTAAGTCATAATCAGAAATAACCTTAACTACTACTCTAATTGTAACAGCTTTTCCACAGTATCATTTATCTCAGCAACTCATATGTATGACAGGACTAACGAAGAGCCACATGAGAGTTAGAGAAATGTTAGGAAGCAGATCTTCATAGTTACCATCCCTGCTACCCAATACTCAGCTTTTTTTCTCATGTTTGAAACTGTTCACAGAAGTGACTTGCTCATAAAAAAGTATTTTCTGACCTACCCAGTAACTTAGGTCCACCACAGCAATCTAAACATTAAATAATCTACAGGGAAGATCTCTACACTTTCTTGACAAAGATGAAGCACACAACCATAGCCTTGTGATTGTCTGTTTGTTATGTAACTGTTAGGAAAAAGCTAAAATGTAATATGACTAATATCATGCTTCAATTTTCCTCTACTCTTCCAGAACCCTCTACTCTTCCCAACCTACTCTTCCAGAAGCAAAACCCCAGATATTCTTGCCTCATTATTCACCTTTATGCAATCACCCAAAGTGAATACAAAGCCTAAGAGTGGAGCTACAGGCTCATGTCCTGAAAACAGGCAGGCATGTGATTGGACTGATGAAGTATGAATACGTAATCATCTCTTCATGTGTAGGCTTTAAGCTTAATTTAACCAGGGAGAAAAAAAGAGGAAAATAATCTTTCAGAAAAAGTAGAGGTCAATGGAATGATGTGAATACCTCTACTGGGCAATACATCTAACAAAACAAAACAAATCGTAGTTCAGAAACAAAAAAAGGGGGTTGTGGGGGGAGGAGGAAGGGAAGGGTGGGCTGTGTTTTGGTTTTTTTGTGGATTTTTTAACTACCATTTTGTCAAGCCAAAGCTGATTCTTATTATAAGACAAAACCTGGTTGCATCTCAGACATTATAATTTTTACCATACAGGAAGAGCACACTGAACAAGGGACTGACAAACTCTGGAGAAAAATATTGTCCATTTAATCTGAAGAACTATTAATTGATTGCAATAAACCTCATTTCAAGAATCTTGTGTGTTACCAGGAATTACAATGAAGAAACAAAGTAACTTTTAGTCATTCTACATAGTAAAACCAGAACACAACAGGAACTGAATTCCCAAAACCAAGTTTACTGCAAGAAGGAAATATTCTCATAAATTTTCAGAGGAAAGTATGACAAAAATACTTCAATCTGAAATTAATTTAGAAGAAAGTATTACAGAAGCTTAGCCTATCTTCTGTAGAAATGAATTAAGTAATTAGGAAACTATTACTTTCAAATATTTCTTTCTTGAAAATACTTATATATGATTATGTTTATCCATTATTTTTATAAAACTGTATTGTATAAATACCTGTATTTATACAATGGCTGTAAATCATGAAGAAAGTCAGAACCATTCCAAGAGTACACAATCTCACTACCTTAAAAAATATGCCAAACTCCCATTACACATAAAAGTTGCCCTGACCGAATTTCACATCTTCATCGCGAGGGAACACACTCATGTGAACATTTCCTTTCAGACATACAATATGCTCTGCAAGCAAAATAATTAAATAACAAACATAAACAAAATAGTCAGGAAGAAATCAAAACAAAAATGCTAGAAGCATGCTTTCCTGCATTTATGGCCTGTTATCCGGTGTGCGAGCAATCACAAAATCTACAAGAATCTGCCAGCATTATTACCACCAATTAATTCTCCACTCTAGCAGGAATCATAAAACAACAGAACTATAAAGATAAAATATGGTCATCAGGCCTCACGCAAGTGTTTTTGTACATGACTTACTACATCTCGTTAGCGAAAGGCAGTTAATCACTTAAAATGTATTTTAAAAAACAAAGAGCTTCATGTAAAATCAAATATTAAAAAAGGAAGGAAGAAATCTTTTTGCTCTGCAAAAAGAGTAGCAAAAATTTTGTTTTCAAATTTATGCTGAACCGCAAGCTGACGATTTTCTCATTTCATATCAGTAAAATTAACTGTTATTTTACTGGAGAAATGTTTATTTTAAATAGAGTATTCAAAACTCTTCATGGGAGCATTCAACCCTGCTTCTCCAGCTTACTTCTCATACACCATCATCTTCCCCACGCATTTGGAAAAATAGCCAGAACCAGGGCTTCTGTGGGATGAAATATGAAAGACTTAAGCAGAACCTAATAAGATGAAACAAGTAATTTAGTAATCCATTAGTGCAATACAGGTAAATCCAAGAGACCTCTGCTCTAAACAGAGAGCATACAAATGAGTGACTAGGAGAACAGAATGTAAGCTACTACATATATGGGGGGCTTTTTGTTTGTGTTAATTTTATTCAAATACAAAAAAGGAAAACAACAGAAAGTAGGACAAAACGGTAGGCCACAGATAAGTACATAAAGATGCGCTGAGGTCAAATACATGTAACACTGAGGAGGTGCCAGGACTGCCAAGAGACTGATAAAAAGATGAGAAAGACAGCTGAAGAGAGGCTGCTGTCTATTTAAGATTGTCAAGGACCTCACAAAGGACTCTTTACGAAGCACTCAGGAAGAAACTGCTCCTGGCTTTATTGGAATCCCTAAAGCTCACGGATCAGAGTCCCCATGGGAGGAAACATAGCTATCAGGGAGATGGGCTTTCCCTCATATTACAGCTTCCGGGGAAAAAAAAACCAAGCTATTTTCAGTTCCGTTGTCTGAATACATGTGTTTAAAGAACCATGATATTTTAAATCTCATACACTCTTGCATGTTATCTGACTGCAGTTATCTATTTCTTGTTAAAATAATGACTATGGAGCTTCCTGGTATTAGAAGCACTGAACTCTTCTGCAAGACTTGCTATTTATTGAGTAATTTTACTTCAGTTTTGAGTGCTTGGAGAAACACCTCGGAGAACTTAAATACTACCCAAGCACAAGATTGTTAAATACTAACCAAGAATGACTCAGGTTTCTCCGTCTGCTTGAAGAGCCATTTGATTATCCCCGTTCTAAAGCATTTTATGTCACTGTCCCAAGAACATAATTCTTGCTTTTTTGTGAAATAACACCCCCCGCCCCCAAACTGAAAGACTGACTCACACAGTTTGCAAACTACTGCTCTAGAGCCAGTCCGTCACACTCTGTTTCAGATTAGGTGTCTGCAGTAGGCCCTTTCCTCCAAACCACGTTTGTTCAACATTGTATTTCACCAAGAGATATAAGCCACTTTAACATCCCCAACTGTTTACCCAAGACAAAAACTTCTGCAATCTGATTCCATTACTGCTCCTGTTGGCCCACTTCTGCCTGTAATTTTATTAGCTTTCTCCAGTGGATCTGTCTGACATAGAAAAAACCAAGCTAACAAAGCAATTATGGACTTGAAGCTAATGCCAGTAAGATTTTGAACTGTGAAAGCATTTCCGATATCTGCTCATTTTGACTGCAAAACATTTCCCAAAGGAAACAGGCACAAATACAGACAAAAATTAATCAGAAAACACTCTTAGAAATGTAACAGCAAATGTCTACCATAAAACTTGCTTTTATGTTTCCAGCTTCTTGAAAAACTTTCCTGTAGCCTGTTCTTGCAGGCTACAGTTACTCACATTAGTTTTATTATTACAGATATTTAAGAAGTCTCACAGGAAATTATAGGAATGGGATTCAAGTAAGGTTTCCTGCCTGTTAATCACCATGGAGTGACACCTTCCTGATATTGTCTGCTGGAACAGAGTGACAACTTGTCTTCCGAAAGTTACATTAAAATGGAATAGTATAGGACAACAGTGGTATTTGGTGTTTAGTATAGTAGTAGATTAATTTGTCTAAAAAGACAAACCACAAAAGGCATAGGACTGTATTTTGTTTTTTAAAAAACATGCATTTGAAAACTTGTGGTTGCGTGAGTTAGTTTGTACAAACAAAACTTTGGAAAAGACAGGCAATTTTCAGAATTGCTTCTGAACATTTCTATAAAAACTAACACTTTACCCTGTTTAGTAAAATACTTACTAACCTAAAATTCAAAAGTCATACAACAACTTCACAACTTCTAGTTAAAAAAGAAATAATGGAAACACAGTAAAATCTACTCAAAAGGAAACTAAAAAAGTCTATAAGCCACCATTTCCTCTGACAGGCAAATTCCTAAGAGAAGAGATCACACTCACCCATTACCTTAAACCTCAGAAAAGCTCACATTTTGAAGTTTAAACAAGTAAAAATAAATCTTTCATGATATAATGCTCTATGTATGATCAGTTCTGAGATATTAGCTTCTAAACACAGTTACATTTGTCAATTGGCTTTCACTACTCTGATAATGAATCTTTCAAAACACTCTAGGTTATTGTAATATAGGACAATGCATTTCACTCTCTGCCTCTTTAGTTACATTGGTGACTATGAAGCCAAACACAATCTCACAAGAACTGACTTGCAAAATTTAGACATGCCTCCTGCTATGTTGATTACACTAAAATAATCCAGTGTAAATGTTGCGATGTTGCACACCACACAAATAACATAGCTTTCTACTTAACTGACTGCTAGGTATAAGGGAACTGCAAATTCCAGCAGCATTCAGAGATTCAAAATACTCCAATTTTAATAAATCACAATTAAAGGTATGAAAATTAGTACAGTAAGAGAAAATCATTTATACTGTAGCCTGAAAGTCTATTGCAGAACATGAAGACTTTGACCCAAAAAAAGGGTAATTTTTTAGACTCAACCACATCTGTACCAGCTTGACCTGCAATTTTCTAAACTACAGTGTACAACAGCTACTGTGCTAAAAATATGTTGTTACTCAAACTTCGAGATATTCTCTCCAGAGATGGGACTTCCTGATAGGAGACTCAAATTAATAGGAAGTGCCCTTCCTATGTTTTCTAGACTGCTAGACTAATGAGTTTGTTTTCAACAGCCTGTAAAAAAATGAAGGAGCAGATTTATTTTTTGACTGGTGTTCAGTGCTTTGGAAGTGAAGTGACCTTGTATACAAAGCCAAAGTGTAGTAGACCACAATCAGGTCTATTTAGGCACAATGCTATAGCACATTTGGTTTTTCCTGTATTCCTGATGGAATTTGTACAGGAATTGCCTTGAGAGCCTAGTAATTGGTGACTTTTATTTTACTCTGCAAGTAGCCCTATTAGAAATTGATGGGAATGATCATGAAGTGCTGAGCAGAGATTCCTAATTTCAGCAAAGTAATTTTTATGTAAAGTGAACAGTTCTGGCGATGTGTATACAGCTATGGCAAACCTACCTGACTCACTCAGCTATACAAAAACACAACAAAAAGCACATCTAAAATATAACTACAGAACACATATTCTGTAATATAATGTAAGGAAAAAAAAATCATAATCTATCATTAGGATTTCCAGATATTAAGGCAAGGTGACAGTCAAAACCAATTTTTAAGAAAAAATGTGCTTTAGGCTCAACTAATCCTTTTCATGTGCATGAAAAACCCCACCCACCATTAAAGAAGGTCAACAATATCAATTCTGACAGATGGGATCCTCCTGACATCCTACTGCATGAAGTCACGCTCCTGCAAGACTCTTATTATTGCAACATTACATCACCAACATAGGGATCATCTGCAATGACTTCAGCAAACGCAAATGAAAAAACAAGTCCTCGTTAACCTGGTAATAAGTTTTATCTTTCCTACTTCTAAGTTAGCTGTCTTACATTCAGCAGTTCAATTCTAATAATTAAACTTCCGATGTTTAGACACAAAAGATTCTAATAATAACCCAAGTTTATCTCATTTTCTCTTTCCCATTTAATGATTTTTTTTTTAATTGTAAATGTTGCTGCTCTTTGATAGTTTCTCTTAATGGAAAAAAAAAACCAGAATAAGAACTTTTGAGTAATTCATCAATGAAAGTATTACGTTCATCCAGGACTACCAGATAATCATTAACTACTCTTTCACAAGATGGAAAGAAAGGTGAGCCATCCAATTTGTCATGTTTCTTAAATTTTCCTTTTGACAAATTTGCTGATAGATAATGCATCAACAGTAAAAATGCAAACAAGGTCTCAAGGAATTCTTATCAAAGAGTGCCTGCTTGAGCAGGGAGGTTGGACCAGATGATCCAGTATGGTCCCTTCCAATTCGACCCACTCTGTGACTCTCTCCTATTTGGAGATATAGACACGCAATTCTAAGGCTTACCATGTATTTTAAGTAAACAGTAAGCACTTCATTCCTAGTCACAAAATGAGACAAACAATTGTAGTTACCATAGGATCAAAATCTGAATATTAAAAAAAATGTAAAAAAGTCAAGGTAGTCAGAGATGAACCCTAAAAACATTTTGAGTGTATTTTGTCCTCTTAAACTGCAGTAACAGCATCAATCTCAGAAGACTCTGACTGTTTTAAGGTCTTGTGTAGAAAATTTTAATTTAACAATCTATTACACACAAACAGATATCCTCATCTATTTTTCTAATAATTTGAATTTTNTCTTCTGAGCTTTTAGTATCAATTCTGTGATGCATCATTCTTTTGAGACCTTCAGTATATTTCCAGGAAAAAAAAGAGGAAAAACTTCAGCTACAGAAATAAACAAAAACCTTACCTTGTTATTTTCACACTTGTATGGGATTTTGAGGGTATCCATGGCCTTGATCATGGCCTGCATTGCTGTAAATATATTCTGGTACACCAGTTTTGTAAACCCCCTTTTGTCTTCATCAGAGTAACCTGATCCATGAATGATTCTCATCTGCTTGATAAATGTGCTTTTGCCACTCTCTCCTGTGCCTGCAAGACAAGTAAGAAGGATATGCTTTACCCACTGGACACAAACAC